>VZTI01002256.1:215590-411078 GCA_013397865.1 Struthidea cinerea | reverse complement strand
TCCCCTTCCCCTTCCCCTTCCCCTTCCCTTGTTGTTGTTAGGGCTGTGCCTGCTGTGTCTCTTATCAGTGGCAAGTGTCAGGAGAAAGAGCCTTTATTTACTCCAGGTTTTTTATTATAGTGCGAATACTGGTCTGCTTTCATCTTGTAACTACTTTTTCAGGGCCAGCCTCAAAACTCATAGTCATACCTTTGTTACTCTGTGTCAGTTTCAAGACAGAAACTGCTGTCAAATACCCTAGAGAAATACCGGTACCTAACACAGTTTTTTTATAATAAATTTTTTGTGTTTATTAATTTACTCTTTGATTCATTTTGATATGGAAACTAACACTCAGGAAATATTTTTTAAGGTGTCTGATAAACCCTCTGTAAAAGAGTTTTCATAACCTGTCAGATGTGTCTATCTGGATAGATATTACAGATGACCCACTTGAAAGAGAAAATGGCTATAAACTTCTGTTTACTTAGGAAACCTTTAAGGATCGCAATAACTTATCCCTTGCCAGGCTCCAGGGATTATGGGCTGTTAAAATCCACAGAATTCAATGAATATTTTTAGGTTGTGCAGCCTGCTTGTAAATAGCCAGATAATGTGTATTTGCTGTTTGGAAGTCTCCAGGGGACCATCTTTGTGGTGTTAGGAACAGAACACACGCCTATGAAGAGACAACCTGGTCCTGAGAAGTTTATTGACTTCAGCTTTACAGAACGACAAAAGAAAGGAGAAGATAAATGTTGTCATTTGTTATTTTTACAGTAGGGGATTGAGGCGGGGGAGCAAACATCTCCCTGGCATATCAACTCAGTTAACACTCTTCTCCAGGGGTCACATCTACTGTCGAGATTCTTACAAATGGCAGGTGCCGGGTGGAACAGGAACCATGGGCTCCTTCCACACAGTTGTTAACCAGAACTGGAGGGAGAAAAGCAACTCCCCTGCTCCAGGGAGACTCACTGAGAGGATTCACCAATTATGACTCCCTAACCTCCAACACCATGACTTTGGGATATTTGTCAAAGTGCTTGTAAAGGATGGAGCCCAGTGAATGAATGAGGGAAAAAAAAAATTTCCTTTCATTGTTTTCACCAGTAAGTCTGGAAGCGTAGAGGATTTGAAGCAAAGATTGCTTTCATGTAGAGTCCTCAGCATCCAAGAAACTTTGGCTTCTCCTCTGGGAAGCAGTCCCATTATGAAGAGAGATGCTGAGGAAGTAAATACATTATCAGTGCTGATATATAACGCTGATTAAGGTTTTAGGAATAGCTAAATAAATTACTCCCATTACTAAACCTCCCATTCTGAAGCTTATACATCCTGCTGTTTGTGCTGGATGCTCACTTTTGTTTTTTCTGATGTTGCTTTATAAAACAGAACACCACCAGCTATTTCTGTTATTGATAATTTTCCATTGCTGCAAATCTCTTTGTGTTTGTTACTGTGACATTACTACCCACACTTGAGCTTTCCCACACAATTGCATCATTGCTATACAGCACAATCATGTAGAATTTGGAGGAGGAAGAACCACTTTTGAAACAGAAGCAGAAGAGATGATGTATAACAAGCCTGCTGATATCCTGCGGAGTATTTAATTAACAGAATCGATCACTTCTTGGAGAGATAAAGTGATTTGATAAAATTCAGGGAGAAAACACCTCTTTTTTTAGGGCAGGGCTAGTTCCTTATTGACACTCCCACTGTTTTTTAAATTAGTCTCTCCTGATTCCCACAGAGAAGAGAAAAAAATTAATTTTTTTATTATGTATTTAGTACCTCAGAATTCACCAACTGATAAGTGACTTTACAACATATTTCTCTTACAGGACAAGGCCTTTTCTGTCAAAATGCTAGTTAATGCTAAAGCGATTTAATCAGTGCAGTATGATACATGATGTTTCAAAGTATGTTTTACGTGTAGAAATGTCCCTGCTATACATGCACACATACATGCAGACAGCAGAAATATTCTTTAAACAGATTTTCCAGGCTAGAAACAGGGTATCTATTTTTATACATAATCCAACTAGTTTGTGATTCAGAAGATTTTTGAATTAACAAATGTGGTTAGCACCAAAACATGTGTATCCATATTCAAATAATAAATAAAGATGGTGGTCAGTTCCTAAAAATTCTTAACGCCTGCTGAAATAGCTGAGCTCCGGACATTAAAGACATCTGCAAACCTTCACTCGTCATGGATTTCTCTTTCTTTCACTGCACTATGGTCAAATTCAAGTGGGTGCATCCGGTTTTCATGCATGTTAACCCAATAAGATGTTAGGCCTATTACTACTGGAGCCAGTGTTTATATGGGACATGTAATCATTCTCCAAGCAGACAGGCAAGCAAAAAGAAAAAAGCAAACACCAAAACTCTTTCAAACGAAGCCCTATGAACCCAAACTCACTGTATCCATTTCATCCTAATGTATGATAGTTGTAAGTACATTCTTTATACTAGTTATGACTGCATTATTTGAAGATTAAAACCCAAATTTTATGTTTTCTCTTTCATGTTTTCCTCAGAGATGTAGAAATGGAACGTGAAGAACACCATGAAATTTACACACACAATAGCATTTTCCTTAGCAGTTGCTAAGTTCAAAAATAAGGTACCAAAACTGTTGTAAAGCATCACAGTTAATTTTCTAGAAGCTCTGGAGAATTAAACACTATAAACACCTAGAATTTTTTAGTTTTATTCCTTTACATAAATTTTATGTTTCTTAACACCTATCTGTATCTGGAATGCAATGTCAGCCTCGTTGCAGATCTATTCACATATATATTTAATATTCTTTGGCCCCAGAATGAATGGGTAAGTTTGTCTGTGCAGATGTAACATATGTATCTATGGACCGCTTCAGCACTGAGCATAATAAACTCAACCTCATTATAAGCTAAAATACTGCCAGTGACAAGCCTGCACTATAGTGGGTTTGCCAGAAAATAAAAGTCCTTCATATCTTACAATCTTACTAGCAGAAGACTCAGACCTCCCACTTTGGAGACTGCAAAAATAAATGGAGGCAGTCTTTTTCAACCAAAAGCAGGTAAAAATCATGTTTCATCAGGGACATTTTGAAGCTTTTGAGATTTCTTCCCTCAGAATATGGCCAGCTGTGTTGGTGTCAGGATTAAAAGCAGGCTGTCTGGCTCCAAGTGGGGTCCCACATGATTAGGGTGTCCGGGCACAGTCATAACCAAGCCACTCATAGCTGGGTACTGACAGCTTTTGTGCTCTCACACACCTCCCTTGGGGCTGCAGCTCTTGGCACACTGCTCCTAGGCTGAACATAGAGTGGGGACAGCCAAGTCCCCAAGTATTCAAAGTTCACAATTCCTGCATGTTGCTTGGAATGACTTCGCTCCAAACTTCAGCCACATCTTTGTGTCTTCTGACCTGAGCAGAGAACTAGCTCAGTTTGTGGTGGTATTCCCACCCCTCGTGGGGCAGCCTGGAGATGTGATAATCTGCCTTTGTACTAAATGAGCATCAGAGAAGCTCAAAAACAGCCAGAGGTTTATGACTTTGACCCTGCTGCCTTGTGTATTGGCAAGAGAAAACAAAAAGCAGGGATTTTCAAAGCTAATTAAATAGTTAGGTATGAGTATGACCTGTGCCTCACGTGGCATTAGGGCATATTAGGGCACAAAGAGCTCTTACATGTAATGCTGGTTTAAAATGGATTTTGTCTTTGCAGGAGTTGTGAAATCTTTATAGTCATCTAATATATCTGTTCCCCAGACCTTAGGCTTTTTTCTCCAAAAACCCAAACACTTGTAAAATATTCTGTCAAAGTTTTCCTGCAACATTCCATTTAGTGGTCCAGAGCCGACAGCCTCCTTTATTGAATTTCTAATAAATAATACATTTTTAATTGTTTGCCTCTCAAAACTGCATGTTGGTTTTATCCTATGGCAAGAAAGCAAAGCTGAGATTCATAACCAGCAGAATTAATGGTGTGGTAAATCACTGTATTTTTCACCCTGAGAAATCCTGTTCTAACTCTGTAAGTTGTATGACCACTTACTCTGTGGAAAGGAATGAGAAAAATGGGAAAATCTGAGCATATTTGTAGGTTAAGGGGCACACCTGAGGAACAGGCACACATATCGTCAGTTGTAGAAAGAGGAATCAGTTATCCTTCGTTACATAATTTGTAATATTGATCAGTTCTTTTACTTTACAGATATTCACAGGCAGGGCAGTTTCCCCTCAAACATGGCCTGATTTTTTTCCTGTTTTATTTTTCATATCTGTCTTCATTCTGTCTTACAAGGACTGAGTCTTGTTTGTTCTGTTTAAAAGATAAGGTGAGCATCTAGTGAATTTTCAAAGCATGGAGCTGCTGGTTTTCGGTGTCACAACCTGCACAAGCCCCTCCGAAATTGACTGTGAAGACACAACCCACTTTGCCTGGAGGTTTAAGGTTATTTCCTTCATTCTTCTGCTTTACACTAATGTTTTACACAAAAGAGGCTGTAGAGGTGCAAACAGCACCACGAGGTATATGGCAATAATTAATGGAGTTGTAGCTTACTAGACTGTGGGAGATGTCCAGCTAATTAAATTTCCTCTGAGACTTCCTTGCCGTTCTGTTCCCAAATTTGCAAATTGTGTGATATACTTTGCACTCTTAGGGTTGTATGAGATAGCCATTAGCTACAGTGACTGACTTACGAAAAGATAATATGTTTCCTTTCCAGCATGACTAGCATCATTTGTACTTCGTTTGGTTTCTGTCTTTGATCTGTGCTTAAAGGAGAGAAAATCTGTCATGTTTAGCTGGAAAGAAAATTCCTCACCACCTGCTGTTATGCTGAGTGCAAAGCTGCATGGATCTGAGAATATCATTAGTAATTTTGGATAAATACTTAGAGAAAATTTAGGGGTCCCATGTTCTACTGCACTTTAATCAGAGCCCAAATTTGGGTTCATTTCCCTGAAAGGCAGATTCAGAAGAAAAGCAATTCAAAAGTTGATGCAATGTCAAAGACATTTGTTCACTGATTTGTCAAGTGATGGACTTCCTTTTTTTACAGTTTTAATTTGTTTCCCCCAAATTCCCTTTAATTTCATTTCGATAGTTCATCTTATTAAGATACATTTTCAAGAAATAAAAATTACTGACTCAGCCATGTGAAATTTTCTAAGTAGCAACCACTGACTATGGAAAAACAATTTGCTAAGAAAGTTTCTCTCTGTGTCTGTGCTTGTAAGAATCCTTCATGAAAAGGACACTTGCCCTCTTTTACTGAGTTGTACTATTTTTTCCCAGTTTTTGTGAGCAGTTTGTTTAGAGAAAGGAAGAAATGCTGTAGAATCAGTGCTTTGCCATCTAAAAGAGCTCCTACTCACAGATTCCATTTGATCTTCAGATACTGAGCTGCAAAGACAAAGAATAAGAGAATTTGGGTACAGATTTCTGAACTGGCCTGCTTAAGAAAAGACAGGTGATCTTCAAAAAGAGAGATCCAGCAAAAGAGTATCCACCTCTCCATTTTGTTTTCCATAGAGAAAGCAATACCTTCCTCATACAGAAACAATCCAGCATACAGAAAGGGACTCTGAGCTGAATGCTTTGAACTGCATTATGATGGAAGAAAGATCCTTACAAAGCTAACCCAGTAAGTGAAAATTTACAATGAACTGTTATGGTCAAGAATATGAAAATGTGGGTGGGAGAGCAAGGCAAAGTGTTTGCAAAAATCTACTTCCACCAAAGGAATTATAATTGAGCTAACAGAAATTATGCACCTGCACCAAATTGATCTGAAATCATCCTGAATGTTTGACCTTTAGAAAAAGGGTAAGAAGGGAATTTGAATTTGGGGTCCCACTGAGCTCTTACCTAATTCAGTTCCATCTGATGTTTCACCCTTAGTGACTAACAGTATCATGTTAATTCTCTTCTTTGGATGGGCAATGACTGATCTGTTTATAAAATAATTTTCCAAGGCTTGCTTTTTGCCTGCTGTTATGATTTTGTATCATTTGCAGGAGCTGCTGATGGAATTGTGTATGTGCTAAAATATACAGCCTCCATATTTTGGAAAGGAAAAAGGAGTCGGGAGGGTGCTGTGTACCAAATAACTTCATCTAGTATTTGTTTATCAGTCCCCTAGTCTAAAGAGACTTTCCATGTAGAAAAACTGTACTAGTCCTTCATTTTTAAGAGCAAAGGGAGAGCTGATTTACATTTAATTCAAATATGAATTTCCTCTTACTTTTCAAGAGGGCATTTTAAATCAGACAGCTGACTACAAAGTGAAATTAATATAAGAAGAAAACTGGGAATCTAAGCTTTTTAAGTTTTTTTTTTTTTTTTTTTTCTTTTTTTTTCTTTCTTTCTTTTTTTTCTTTTTTAAAGAAAGCTGTATTAAGGAAAAGATGAGGCTTTTTAAGCCAAGCTAGCTTATGTCTGGACAACAGAACAGACAAAACAAATCCTATCTACTATAAAAATAAATAAATTGCCCAGAAGCTTTTCACTGAGAATATTGAATGCATTAAGAATCTCAGCATAAGAAAAGATTGTACAATATTCCTTTCTTTACTTTATACACAGTAAAAGAGACAAACTTCATGCCTGCCAAAGCATTATGAAGTAGGAAGCATTATGACACCTTTTTAGGTGAAGTACATCTCAATGTCTCCTGTTCCATCATGGATTATCTTTCGTAAGTGCCAGGTTTAAAGGCAAAAGAACACTATTTTTATTAGATGTTTTGTATGAAGAAGAGAGGTTTCTTACATAGGAAAGTGACATTTGAATTTTGTTTTGGAAATTCAATATTTCTTACTGGTAATAATTGTAGGGCACTCACATTTTTGCAGATAAATAGGAGCATTCATCTGAACTCAGTTCAACCTTGCCATAACAAAATCAGCAGCAATAAAATTTCACTACATGATCATAAATGGAAAATGGCTATAATGTATTAAGATATAAATGTTATATAACTTAGCTTAATCTAGTGTGACACTGGAGATCTAGTGAAACAGTGGAAAGCATAACTGATTCAGCTGCTTCCCACTGAAGTTCATGACAAGAATGTTTTGCATTCTAAAATGTATGAAGTTTCTGTTTTGCTCTGGAGTGCAAAACTCAGACTTACATGGGAAGCTATGGTGTAGTGGGCAGCATTTTTAAGTGTACAGTGGCTTGCCATGGCTGGCAGTGAAGAACCCACTGAAGTCCAAAACACTGTACAGTAACTAGAACTTTGTCATCTTGCGTGATTATCCATTTCTGCTAACTACCACTCACTTCAAAAAGGCACAGGTTGCACTTTGCAATTCACACAAGCATGGAGACAGTTGGACAAGGTAAAAAAGAAAAAAGAAAGGAAAATTTGGAAAAAAATTGGCATCAGCTTTGCTAGCAGTCTCAGCACTGAAATCATACTTACAGTAGTTGCAGTAATCATTTCTCCTCTACTACCATGGGATGCTACCTGATCCCTTTCTACCCTAAGCACATCTTTCCCTTGAGGCCTCTAGTTTTGCTGGGTAATTGGAATTGGTAAACTGTGAACACCCATCCAAACTGGACTGTACCAGAGAGTGTAAAAGCCCCTTTTTAACCTCCAGTTTCTTCTGAGGTTGTAGACTCTTTTTTTTTTTTTTTTAAATTTTGCTTATAAATACCCATCCCACCAGACATTAAAATACCTAAATATATCAGCCTGCAGTATAAGCTGGATAATGCTAAAGGCCTCACTGCTGTCAAAGGAGTGGTAGAAAACTGCAGCCTTTACTTTGCTCTCCTGGCAGACTTTGGTGAATGTGAAGTCCCATGAAGGGAAAATCTGCTTATTCTTTACTGATTTTATAATTTTTTTCTTTTACTGTTGACACCTAAAGGCAGAATACAAAATACACCAAAATTTTTTGTTATTGTAGAGGTTTCATTTTCATAGGCAAAGAATAATATGGTCCTTCTACCTGAAGAAACTTATATTTTAGAGGCCTAATACATTAAATTGGTAGATATGCTCTCAGCTGGGTTTTTACTTCCTCTAAATTATAAACCATGGCTAAGGGGGAAGTCCCCACACTTTTTTGCACAAAATGTGAGGTTGTGTGATTTGTGGTATGCAAGGTTTCTGTGGAGATGTTAATTTCTTTTCTAAGATTATTTAAGGTGATCCTCTGATTTTGGGAGACTGACCAGAAAATTGTTCTTGACATGTACTTCCCTACTAGAAATAAAAGATTTGCAGGCAAACTGGGTTTCTATGTTTGCTGCTTCATAAATTTTGCCTACCTTCGAGAAAACTCCATGAGTTAAGCATTTGCCAGTTAAACAAGACAGAGATGATGGATTTGCAAGCAGTTCTCTTCCATGAGGATTTGTCTGTGATACAATCAGGAACCATTGTCATTAAAGCATTTCTCTAACATGATACAGCTTCCCAGGAAAGACAAACCATGAGTAACAAGGAAAGATATAAAAATGTAGCCTATATTATCTTCTAAGACAAGCCATTTTTTACATCAGTGAAACTTTTGCCTTTCACCTCTAGAACTATAGTGGAGAATATTTCTAAGCAAAATCTGGCCTCACATTTGGAAGAAAAAAGTGAAGCAAAAACTCAAATAAAGCACTGTTTTTTTTTTTCTTTTCCCCAAGAAAGAGGAGAAAATTATCAAAGAACCCAAATGTTTTCTCCTTATTTGATTTTTTTTTTTCTCACAAAAATACCCAAACTTGATTTTGTCCTCATATTCTTCACTGAAAGGTTTTCATACAGCTTTACTGATTTGTAGATTGTACACAAAATTTACTCTCTGGACCTATGACAGATTTTTTTCTATTTGAGATGTCTTGGTTATACGGTTAATAATTTATTTCATCAGTGGAAATGAATTTAAGACTGAAAAATTATATTAATAAATCTGGAAAATGATATTTTCGATCTTTGTTTATGAGGGGAAAAAAAGGAATTAGAGGCCATCTAAAGGAATTATAGTTAAGTGACATATATTTGACATACTATGGTCAAGTGTGTCTGGAAAAAGGCTTATAAAATTCTTTGAGGAACCGTTTTTATGCATTTTCTCCAGGGTATCCATACTTGCAAAACCTGGCTTTGCAGAACCTTCAGCTTCTGGTGGCAAAGAATCACAGAGGGTACAGGGAGAACACTTTTAATAATTGACAACTAACTTTCCCTGTTTAGTGATAAGAGACAGAGACATATTTCTTAGTGCAGACTTCATAACTGAACCGCAATTTAGTCCAACATCATTGTTTCAGATGGAAACAATGTGTTTATTGTGTTATTTAGAATTTCTTCTCTTTTGAGACACCATTGATCTGCGAGTTCTTCATAAAATACTTTCAGTGTGTCCAATTGTCCAGAGGGGTTGTGGAGTCTCCATCCCTGGAAAGACTCAAAAGCTAACTGGAAGTGAATCTAGGCAACTCACTGTACACAGCCCTTTGAGCGTAGTGTTTGACAAGATGACCTTCTAAGGTCCCTTCCAACTATTCTGGATCCTATGAGTCCACTTCTACAAATGTTTGAAGTTTGACAAGTTAGGACTGTCAAACACTGACAACTAGACTGGAAATTCTCAAAGGGGATAAAGTGAGTTTGAGCACCAAAACACTCCTAGATGTTCCTGCTACAGTTCGGAAATTTCAGAGAATGACATGAAAAGTCCATGGCCAAATTACCAATAGAGGGTAATTCTGTCCCAATAGACCAATTTTTCCTCACCTATGTGGAATTTTATTTCTCCTCTGTGAGGGGAAAAGAAAATAATGTCCTAATTTCTCCTTCTTCAGCCCTTAAAGTGCGATTGTCAAACACTCATGCAGGGCATAAAACCCAAAATCTGTTTTTAATATGTATTGGCCATGCAGAAAACAACAAGAGCTCCTGTTTGACACCTCTGGAAGTCTGAACTGGACTAGGAGCTGACTCTGAGCAGCTGAGTTGCAAAATCTTTGCCTGTAGTCAGTAGCAATGCAAGTCCCTTTATGCTTTATGAAAACCTGACCAAGATATGCAAGTTTTCACTTGGTGTCTATGAACTCCAGCTATATCAATTTCTAAATCTATAGCTGAAAGTTTCCATTAGCTGTGCTTTGCCTCAATTTTCTCTGGGAAAAAAAGCAGAACAACTCCAAACCACAAAAATTACCCCCAAAGACAGCAACACAAAATGTCTTTATATCACAAGCCTGTGAGGCATGTGGCAGATTACATCTACTTTTACCTGAGGCATAGTGAAACAAATGATGCTATAGTCACTTCCATGAGAACTGATGTCTTGTTTTGGAAGCCGATAACAAACTATTCATAAAACAGGAAATTTTTAGCACAATGTAACTTTTCTCAATTTTTCTATGTTTTTATTACTGAGTGACAAAAATGTCTTCAGCATGTATTTCACATTAAAGGACTTTATGTATTTTCTGTCCCTGTGTGTTAGTCTAATATAATCTAGCATAGAAAATATCTTCTTTAAAAAGAATAAACTGTATATTTTTACAGAAAAGGAAGTAGAAAGGAATTGTAACTTCTTATATATTTTTATAAAGTAATGCTTAAATGGTTCTTCTTAGAGCCAGGGACCAGAGTGATTTGTTGTCCAATATAGATTGTGTAGCAAATATATACCAAATGAAGTTTTCTGGGATGTAAAGTCAAATTAGTAGGAAGTACATCACGTTTCCTCTGAAGACTGGAGATTTACTTTTACCAAAGAAGAGGAAGCATACAAAAGTTGTACAGCTCTGCAATCCAGGCAGGAAGAAGACCGTAGGAGCGTATTACCTTTTTTACTTATAATGTATCTATGTGTCCTGGAAAACACATTTGTTGTCACTGTATAAGCTACAAAGCACATTGTCACCATAGAAAAATTGTACATTGGTGTGTACATTGTTCTCGTGCACTTTTTTTTCTGTAGGCCTTTGCATTTTTTTTTCCTACATATTTTTGCATCAGTTTAAGGACACGGTTTTAAGACAGGATTCTTGGCTACAACCTGGGATCTTAGGCTGCTCAGTGCTTGGCAGACCAATCTGAAACTTTTACTCTTTTCAGGTAAATTCATGTGCTTTTCAATAATATTATCAGCTAAATCAGGTGCTTGGAACCTTGTCCAGTCAGGTTGTGAAGTCTGTAGACTCCCCAACCTTGTAGTTCTGTCTGCTCCAGAGTTCGGTGACAAAGTCTCTGGTTTTCTTGCCTTTAAAAGGAATTTTCCACTTTCCCATTTATGTCCACTGTCTTCTGTCCTATCACTGGGTACCATTGAGAAGAAAGTCTGATTTCGTGTTCTGTACTTTTTCTCATCAGGTATTTATGCCACTGAACTAGATACCCCATAGCTTCTCTGGGTGAACAGCCCCATCTCTCACAGCCTCTCCTCATGTGAGAGATGCTCTAGTCCCTTCAGCATCTTTGTGGAGCTTCACTGGACCAGCATGTTCATATCTCTGTTCTGAGGAGCTCAGAACTGGACCTGTCACTCCAGGTGTGTCCTCACCAGGACTGAGCAGAGGAAAAATTAACCTCCTGCAAGCTGCTGGCTGCATATCAGGATGTGTGCCTCCTGATGCATCCCAGGATACTGTTAACTGTCTTTGCAACAGGGACACATTGCTGGCTCATATTTGAATTTCTGTCCATCCTCCTTTACAAAGCTGCTTTCCAGCTGGGTGGCCCCCACTCCATATGCTGGTGCCTGGGTTTGTTCCTCCCCAGGTGCAGGATGTAGCATTTGTCTGCCTAGTTGATGATTTAACAAGGGAACACAGACCTGTCATTTTCACAACAGCTTATGAACTACAGCTAAAATGAAAATAGATTTTTTTTCTTGTTATTAGTGTGACACACATGATAATTAGTTTTTGATAGAGACAACAGTTGCAAACTTCTACATGTGTTGACATGTGAACTTTTTATATGGCAAAAGCTTGATTGGGCAGCTTGTACTGCTGAGAAGAACTGCTATTCCCCTCAGGCATGATAATGAAACCTGATTAATTGTCAATAAATCAGCTATTATTTTGGAGTCACCACAATCCCACCTCTAGAAATAGCTTTAACATTTCCAAGACCTTCTGCAAAATCAAATTATATATTGTAACTTACCCTAAAGCAGTAAAACAAAAAGGGGATAGAGGTGATGCAGGTTTTACCCATCCACTTACTACTCTTTTGTCTATCTCACACTACTCTTCTGACATGCAAACTTTTTATGCAAAATCTACCTATGAGTTTTAAGTTTTGAGGTTCAATGTGTACCTTTGAGAAACTATTTGCTTCAAGATCCATCAGATTGGCTTATTTCTGTTCCTGGAATATAGAACCATGACATGGCATTTCCTAGCTAAAACAATTTAACAGAAACCAGTAAATTTTGTTTAGAAACCTAGAGAGACCCATACAACGTGCTGGAAGGGCTGTATTACAAAGACAGTAGCACACTGATGGCATTCAATAGTTATCATATTAATTCCTGACAGCACCATTGTCTTTACTTGGACATCAGATTCCATTGAAAATTCAGGCATCTGACAAGAAGACTTTGAATTCAATCCTTACTTTAAACATTAAAAAAAAAAAAAAGTTTTAAAATCTCTTGCAACTTTGGTTCAGAAACAAACTAATATTTCCTTTGTACAAGATTACTGAACTGCTCTGCTGATTCCACTGAGCAATGCTGGCATTGGGATGAGCTTAGATGAAAGGAAAATATTGACATACTACAAACTATAAAATAAACCACCAGTACAAAACTTTTTCTATTTTGGGTTTTTGAAGGTAATATTTTTCTATAGAGTCTGATAAAATGGAAGGGGGGAGACTTAAAAAACAAAACAAGATTATTAACATGGCTATACTTCCCAAATTACTTTAGGTCTCTGGAAAAACTGAAGCAAAGCCTGTACTTGGAGTCACTGAAATCCTCATACATAAAGAATACATCCAATGTTATTCAGAGAGAACACCAATTTAATCACATTCTGTAAGCTTGATAAATAGCAAGGAGTGTATGTCAACAAAATTTCTACATGGAATAGTATTCTGTATGTAGGTTGGGAAGAAAGTAGACCCAAAGAAAATAAGGGTTTTGTGAAGCTAACAATGAGAGAAACTTGCCTCCTCAAAACAAATATTTTTCTTTCAAATAGAAATGATATTACAACAGAACAATCACAGAAAATTATTCCTTCTAGCCATGAATAGCTGAAACCATTTTTATCTGTCATAATTTTTTTCCTTGTTGAAACCAAACAATGCAATGGTGATAGGTTTGGAATCAATGTATATCAGAAAGACAGCCTATTTATTTTTTAAGAAAAGGTTGTTTTTAAAAGGGATTGCAATATAATTAGTGCATATGTCAAAATAATGCTTTAAGCAAAATAAAGTAAGCCATTCATTCATTATTTTTACACAGGGACTGCAAAATATTCTGCCTTTCTCTTTCTAATTCCTAGACACACATATACACAGCAAGGTATGTATGTTTCAACTCTCTTCAGAACATCAAAAGAAAAATACATAATAATTAAAAGAAGTTATTATTCTCAGCAGCATAAATCTTAATAAACAAAGGATTTTGACTCAGGGATGGGAATGCAAGAAATAGAAATTAGGGATCTACATGACATAAGAAAACCTGCGTACTGTATTATCCTTGCTAAAATATATTGTCTCATTGTAAAAGAGAGTGGAATGATGCTTTCAAAATGGATTTAGAAAACTATTGATTTGTTTCAAGCACACTGGCATATGGATGTCCAAGCTGAAATAATTTAAACGAACTGTTATCCTAAGAAATGAATTGGCTTGAAGTAGGAAACCAAGTACAAAGGTAAACAGCAAAACCTCTTTTCTCCAGCTGAGGCTACCAAATCCTTGTGAAAAAACCTGCCTCCCCAACCTAGGGACCTGTTCACTGTTCACATATACATCCTTCATACCTGCAAACTACTGCTTCAGTTTCAAATACCATTGCAAGGGAGCTTGCATTACTCTGTGTGAACAGTAAACCAGATACTGGTGGGCCTGACTGTCAACATTACAACATTAAAATTTTATGTTTATTTATTACCATTATTTGATCTTTCTATTTGAATCAGCATTGTGAATGATGGCTTTTTTTTGTAACAAATCACAGCTTTGATTCCTCATCTTATTAAATTAAAAAGAAAATAGGAAAAACAAACTGAAGGTTTCATTTTATGGCCTCCTACCACACCCAGGAACAGTATAGCTTCTTCTCTTTGCTGTTCACCTGAAACAGCAAACCAGAATATCATGTCATTGCTCTTCCATATTTAACACCTGGACTTGGCCTCACATTAGCAAATGACCTTTATCAAAAAATTGGGTTGCTGGGTTTTTTTTCTGAGATTTGCCAAGTGGATGCGGAGTTTGTGTGCAAATACTTGAACTTTATCACAGTAAAGTGACGTGTAGTAGAGTAGAAGTCAGTTTGTATTTGTTATCTAGGTAGCTCATAATATTTATTCATACTCATTTTCTATTGTTTAGAGGATAGAACACATGGAGCCACTTTATTGACAACCAGACCACCCTTTTAAATGTCATATCATTATTTACTTCTACTTTTGCTAATCATCATTACATAATCTGGCCTGTCAGTGTTCTCTTCTGCTCAGATCCAGTAACAGAAGAGCTGAAAATCTTACATTTTACTAACACATAGAAGTTAAAAGTAGAAAGATCACAAATAATTTAATATACTACCCAGGCTAAGATTATTATTTATGACAAAACATTATTTAAGCAATAAATTAAGATGCCACTTTCTCTGTAAGCCCACTCACTTGTTTATTTCACCTTAACTATGTGCATGTAAGCTATGTTAAACATTATTCATTTAATTATTCTGAGATGGTATGTTTTTATTAGGCAAAAACCAATTTTTGCTAACATAATGATGACTTTATTATGCCAATAAATAGAACTTGTGCTCTTCGCATCTGCTTAAATTTGTACTTATTTAGGACTTTTTTTCTCTTTTTTTCTTCATTCTTTTGTAAAATTGACAGCCAAATCATCTTTCTGAAAATGTAACTGTTATGGTGCGTAAATTAATTAAACAACATAACGTAAACTGTGGTACAGAAATTACTGTGCTGAAAGCTGGTGGTAACTCATTACATTTTAAAGTTTTAAGTAAAGAAAAGAAAAAAATTAATCAAGGGAACAAGGCACCCAGTTTCTGGTGATTCATCCTTTGGCTGCCTTAGTCTAAGAGCTTTTTGAAAGGGAGGGCTCATTACAGACAAATTGTTTCAGATTAACTATTCCTTTTGAACTTCAGGTCCACTTTCAGATTCATTTACAGTGTCTGATGAAACACAGGCCTGGTAGTAGGCTAAATGCTGCCCTGATTTTTTTCTTTTGTGTTGTACTGAACCAATTTCTAGCTTGATAATTGGTTAGTATTAACGACAGCAAAGAACTGTTGTTGGTGGGGAGGAGTCAACATTTCTGTCACATTTTCCTGAAGTATCTCCAATGCACAGGAGATAGCCTTGGGATACTAGCAGTAATGCTTCTCTTTTCTTCCTACTAGATTGGATGGTATGACAATTGTGAGCTGCAACTTTTCTGTAGCTTAAGTTTGCTGCATCCAAATTGCTCTAAAGGCAATCTGACCGAAGGCATTCTGCCTCTAACTTTACTGTCTTTGTCATTTCTCTCTAATAGAAAGACTTTTTTGTCCTATGTTGGTCATAGCTAAGAATGATGGGATATACAGGGATAATCTTGACTTTGATTGTGAGCCAGCTATGGCACAAGAGAAAGGCATAATTGACATTAGCTTATCTTATCTTACTTAAGTTTACCTATCTACCCAAGTAAGTGCTTATATCCTTTAAAAAAATTCTTCTTTAAGGTTAAAGAGCCTCCTATTTTCAGGATCCCATCACAGACTGGGTGTATCATGACTGTCTAGTACTGTAGCAGTTTGGCAGTTATGGGACATTTTAAGCTATCTGAGAAAGGTGGACCTTGTTCTGTCCTAGGATTAACTTCTCAGCACTTTTCTTGCCTGAAAACCACAGCTTCCCTCCCACCAGAGAGTAACATGCAGGAAGGAAAGACTGATGCCCGCTTGACTCTCACTTTGACATGAATCCAAGACTCAATAGTGGTTTGAATCCTGTCACGAAAGTTAATTTGTTTTTCTACACCTCTCAATTAAGATTTTTTAGTTTGAAATTGATGAATGTTATTAAAAACTGAAGCAAATGTTTTGGTTAATTATTGCAAGTCAGACAGAACATAATGTACCTTCCATGTACCTGGAAATAATTTTTACTGTTTCATTTGAAAAAAGCTAAGTCTTCTCTGACAGATGAGGGGAAACAATGAATAACTTTGGGATACGGGAACAAGTGAGTCTAAGTCCCAAACAATGCTTCAGGCAGTTGCACTGTGGTTTATGTTTGATGATCATTACTGCCAATTAACTTGAGAAAATATTGACTCCTAAACTTAGGATGACAACTAGGATAACAATAACAAAGGTTTTCTCTGAATATCTCAAACTGTTAAAAAAAACCCCAAACTAATATTACCAAATTTCTGTAACATCTTGCAAGATAGAATTACAATCATATTTTGCAACATAAATTTTTCAGTACCATAAGAGAGTGAGAAAAAAGGCTTAGGTAAAAGATATTTAAGGCACCTCACAAAAAAACCTTTGATTTTTGTTTCTGGTTCCAAGATGACATATTGGTATGTGTTAGGGATCTGATTCACAAAATTGCTTTGATGAGAGTATAATTTAAATAACACAAGTAGTGCTATTCTCCAGGTAACTACTTATGCATGCAGAAGGTTGAAGATATGGGTTTAGGAGTTGTGGTTCACTCTCTATTTATTTATTTTTCCAGTTTTTAATTACATATTTTGCTATAACGATGAGCTTATGACTCATCTTCCATGACAGCTTTTGTAGGATGCGGAAAACCAGCAACATATGGTCAAATTTGACTTTAGGAATGTCAATGTGATGCACGTTATGGGGACTGCATATGGGGAAATAAGAATCTGTTCTTCCCAAACCTGTGCTCTACTGGATCTGATGTCCATTTTCTTAAACTTTGTATGTTTCAATGTTTCAGATCAAGAGAAGAAGAATCAATGTGCAGGATGGACTATGAAGTCTAGGTAAAGACACAACAACTATGGGCTAAATTTAGACAGTGACTTTAGTGACCTCTAATAGACTAAAGGTAATAGTACTGAGTTTTCAAGGAAACAAGTCAAGACTTGATTTTTTGGAATCTAAGAAACAGAGGTGATGACCAGAGAGAGATTCAGCAAGAAGACAAGAAATAGTTTTAAGAACATAAACAGATATATCTACTAAATAAAAGAACCTTTTACTTTGGAAGGCATTAAGATACTTGTGTAAAAGACTGACTGGCTTGTATAAAAGGCAATTAGGTTAGTAGCCATAATGTGACATAATCCAGTGGGCATGATTTCCTGTGTCCTTTTCTATTAAAAAAAAAAAAATTACGTTTACTTGATGACTCTTATGTAGAATGTATTTTCAGTAATCCCCAGACAAATTATTTCATTGGTTTCAGTTTAACTCAAAATCAAGATCTAGAGGAGTGATGCAATTGTTTTTAGAGAAAGTAATAAAATCTCAAGAACCTTGAATTCTATAATATAATTATAGAATATAATACACTGAATAGAATATAGTATATTCTGAATTATACTATAATACAATAAAATTAGTGAACATACACTTTAAAGAACTGTTCAGATATTTTGTAAGAGGGGATTATAAAAAGAAACACATGCACTTAATTTCTACATGGCTTGATTGCTTGTCCTATGTATATTTAGCAGCCTTATAATTTCTTTCAGCATTAGTTACTTGTATTTGGTGAAGATGGAAAAAAGTTATAGAAATCTGGGGTTTGCTTGGTTGGTTTGGTAGTTTATTTGGGTTGGGGTTTTTTTTGTTTTGGTTTTGGGGGTTTTTGTTTGATTTTATTTTTGTTTTGTTTCTTTGGGTCTTTTTTTTTTCAGTTTTGTTTGGGTTTTTTTGTTTTGTTTGGGTTTTTTGATTTGTTTTATTTTTATGATGTTCTCTGCTGTTGAAGGGCCAATGTACAAGTCCCAAAGTACTTGTCTGTGCATGTGTATAAGGTTTTCTTTCATCCAGGTCCTCGCATTAAATTCCTGCCTTAGTGTGGTGGGAGGACTTGGCCTGAGTCTTGGGGTCAGCATGGTATAACCTGGTCTCCAAAATTTTATACTGGGCCTGGAAAACCTGAGTCTTACAGAAGTGTAAGGCCACACTGTTTGCGTCTCTTCATCCCAAGGGCATGACAGCCACCAAATTATTTCTGCTGTCAACTTTGACATTTTCCTGTCCGTCATGATGCTTATAATCCTTTCTCATGAATAAAACTCCTTGATATATCCCACTGTCATGTCTGGGTAATTTGAAGACAACATCTTATTACTGCTTCCAACTGGAGGATCGTGTCTTCTGTCTCCAAAGGTGGAACTTTTTATTATAATAATAAATTTCCAATTATAGCACTTGCTGGTCATCAGTCTGCAACTAACCAGCTTTAATAACACATTTTGTTGAAATTCTCCCTCTCTTGGTTGCCCAAAACATAGCAGCTGTCACTGGTGATTTAAATCAGATGGCTTTTCCTTGCATGCAAAGCACTGACAAAATCACGATAATTTGAAAAGATCTTTCACTGCACAACTCAGCCTTTCACAGTGATCTGTATTTTCAATCCATCTCTACTGAAATGTTGTCTTCCTCTTTATGTATCCATATCCTAAATTTCCCTAATCTCGTTGTGAGCTCTCTGCAATCCCCTACATCCACATATGCAGACCCAGCAGTAGTTGTGTAGCTGTTAACAGTAGATTTCTCTGTCTTACACTATGGGGGAGATGGTCAGACAATATGATTGCTACTGAGAGCAATAACTTAATTGGTGGCAGTTTTACTGCAAAAGCTCTGCTTCATTTTGTTCTGAATTCTGTCTTTTATATCCAAAAGCATTGCCTCACAGGCAGTGGCCCAAATACTGTATGATGTGCATGGCGTAATCCTGCAAACAACATGTTGAAAAAAACTAGCAGACAAATTAATTCAGTGCAATACTGCAAGGGAATAAAACCAGATGAGTTATTTGACAGCTGTATTGCTTAAAAAGCTGCATAAGTAACAGAATCCTTTTAACCCACTGACAGTAAAACACTTGTGTTTTTGCTGACTGATCAGTAACTGAGCACAACCTCATGCTGTAATTTGCAAAGACACAGCTGCAATGGACAAGTCACTATAAAGCTTTTTGGTCAGGATATTGACAAAGAAATGGTGCTGAAATTTTGATACAGCTTTGTACATTTCCTACAAAAGCATTACCATTATATCTCATTGACAGTGGCAACCATAGTGCTATAATTTTTCAAGTCAGAAAATCTTTTCTGAACTGACTTCATTACGTGAGGTTTGGTTTAAGTTCATTTGTTTAATTCTGCCATTTCAGTTAGGAAGCTCTCACTTGATCTCTTTGCTAACTTGGAGAATGCTTTCATGAACACTTCAAATCATGTCACAACAACTGGCATTAAATAAGACTAAATTCAGAGCCTTAAATTTAATTAGAAAATCCAACAGTTTCAGCTTTGCAATTTTGGTAACAAGGACCATGAACCACCACAACTCTGCCTAAAATGAATGGCAACTTAATCTTTCTGAGAAGTGGGGTTTAACTGCATATGATATTTCAATTGTAATTTCTCAGCTTCTCTTTTAACTTTTATTCTCATTGTAGCACAAATTGCCACACCTGCTACATTTATATATAGAAATACTTATTCTTTGTAACAATGTCCAAGCTCCTAAACAAATTTCCTGGTGGGAACCGTGCTTACTGTTTAGCTGACAATTTAGTTGAATTTATTGTGGATGCGTAGTAAACTATTCTAGACAGAATTTTTGTGGATGGGCTTGTATCTCAAAAAATGCACTCTTACTTGTAAAACAGATTAAGACAGATGTTTTAATTTCTGTTTCCCCTCTCCATGCTGACACAGACTTTAAAAGGATTATGTGGAAAATGGAAACAGTTTTTTGGTCAGAAGAAATGAAGGTTCTTTCAGGCGGAGAAAGAGGCAGGGGCAGCTCCTTGGCCTGCACAGGCTAACCCTTTGCCACAGTTTCCACACTGCACTGCAAACTTCTCTTTGTAAGCATACTCATCCTGTGTGCATTAAGGAAATTCCTGATGAAAAGAATTTTCTCCTCTATATTTGAAAGCTAGTAAATCCCTTCTAAGTAAAACTTAAATTCAGCTGTGAAAAAGTGACTGGTTTTTGAACAACAAATTTATCCATGCCCATAGTTCAGGGCTGTACAGAATTGTTTTCTTTTTCATGTTTATTTTTGTAAAGACTGCTCGAAAATGGCTTCACTCACTATTTTTTTTCTGTGCTGTTTGGTCCCAGATGAACATAAAATATTTCGTATTTCAGTCACCAATATTGTACGTAAATCTTTACAGCAAAATACTCTTAAAACCCAGTATTTCTACATCCATATCTATCACATGTCTAACATGAACTATTTTACCCTTGGGGAAATGTAGCTAACACATATATATAATTTTTTCATTTTTCTCTATTTTAGTGCATGATCAGCTACAATGGAAATCTGATGTGCTAATTAAAAAAAAAAATTAAGAAAAATTCCAGTGGTTTCAAAATATGATTATTACTAAAAGTTTCTCTTGGAAGGATTTTTTTTCCCTAAACCCACATATATCAAAAGGCTAATCTCAGCTGATGAAAATGTCTCTGCAATAGTGTTGCTCTTCCACAGTCTCTGAATCCTAAGCAGCCTCATACTATTTTAGAAATAAAAAAAATATAACTATAACTTTAAATATAAATATATATTTACACACAGGTTATATAGTAGTCTGGTCTATTTACCTAAATGAAAGTCTTTAAAGTCTTTGCTGGTCCTCAGTTATTTTTTTTCCTGTATCCCATATTAGTGTTGTACTTCATCATATATGCCTATATAAATATACAACTCTGCTTCTCTAGGGAATCATATGAGGGGAAAAAATCTCACAATTCTTACACATGTAGGATTTAATCTGTGAACAAGGCACCGTTAATCAAGAAGCACTTCTTTATTTATTTGTGTGTTCTGTTATTTAACGTAAAGGGATTTGAAGGCTTTTGTATGGAGAAAGACCCACAATCTCTGCACATCTCCATAATTCTTACATAAACTACAGGGGTTCTTGATGATTTGCATTTGTCCCTAGATGCATCCTTTGGCCAGAAGAGCAAATGTGGTTAAGCACAGAGGATGAAGTAAAAATCTATATCTGAATTAAGAACTAGCAGCCTCTGATTAGGCCACAGCAGAGGCTATGGTTTAAAATACGTTGATAAAGAAACAACACCTTGACAAGCAAAAATGCCAGATCCCTCTTCCCATTTTTGCTAGGAACCACAATAAATGTTGGTACCATCAGGGGAAGACTCTTTTCTCTTTTACGGTCCACATTTTGCTGTAGCCCCCAAAATGCCGAGGGGAAGCACAAGGGAAGACAGCTATCCCTCCTGAGGACTGAAGGAGGAAGACATAAACGTGACCTTGGCAACCAACAATGATATCCTGAGAAATATGCATATGCAAATATGGGCCCTGATTTTCTTCCTTGACCAATTTAACAGGCACAGCAAGTACTTATCAGCAAAAACAATAGACGAAGAGAAGCGAATCTGTTCCCCGGGCCTCTGATCACTTTTGGCCTTCCCCTAGTAGAATTGTTCTCTGCTGTTTCCCTCTTTGTTCCTCGTTTTCCCTCCATTCAGTGGAGGCTCTCAGGCTCTCAGTACACTATGTGTCTCCAGTGTCATAACTTAATGTTATTCTTCTTTCTTCCCTTTGATCACAGGTCCTTCCTACAAAATATCTTTCCTTTTTTACAGTCTTTCTTCCTTTTAGGGATAAATCTCTGCACTGGAGCCTATTCATCTCATGGGAGGCAGTGATTTTTATACCAAGAGGGATCAAGTGCAGTTTAATTTTATTTTTTCAATTTTTTTGACAGAGGGTGTGTCTACACTGTCTTTTGTAGGCAGATGTTCACTCACAGTTCTCATGTGTGTGAGTATTTGCAATTACATGGTGCAAAGTCTCAATTAAAGTAACACAGGCTTAGCTGGGATGCAGTGTCAAGTTAGCAGTAGTTATATGGTCTTGGGTTGACTCACTGCAGAGAAAGTGAGTCAGGACATCCTTCTCTGCCTCATATATCTAATACCAGATTTGAAAATATTTAGTTTGTTTTGAAGGAATGCTATCACAATTGAAGATTGAGAATATTGTGTAGAGGAAAATCCCGATTGAATAGAAAAAGTATTGAACAATGTGGGAACCCAAGAAGATGCTTATGAGCTTATAGATTTTCAGGGCTTGAAAGCTGTCTAGCAAGCAAGACAGAAGAAATTTGCTTACATCTCTGAGAGTATTCTGGGCAAAATGTCCAGCACACAGCTGGATAAACACATCATGGGATGGGTGAGCAGCTGGCTCATGGGTCAGGTGCAAAGGGTTACAGTGAATGGGGTGACATCAGACTGGCGACCTGTCACTGGTGGGGTTCCACACGGCTCCATCCTCAGCCCTGTGCACTTCAACATCTTCATAAATCCCTTGGACACAGAACTGCAATGGATACTAGCAAGTTCACAGATGATACAAAACTGGGAGGAGATGTTGACTCCCTCAAGGGCCCTGCAGAGAGGAAGGCCCTGCAGAGAGACCTCAAGCCACTAGAGGGCTGGACAATCACCAACCCTATAAAGTTTAACAAGGAAAAGTGCCGGATTCTGCACTAGGGACAGGGAAACCCTGAATACAGACTGGGGAATGAGATGATGGAGAGCAGTGACACAGAAAGGGACCTGGGGGTCCTGGTGGGTGGCGAGGTAAACATGAGTCTGCAGTGCCCTGGCAGCCAGGAGGACCACCCATGTCCTGGGGTGCATCAGGCACAGCATCACCAGCCAGGCAAGGGAGGGGATTGTCCTGCTCTGCTTTCACTGGGGCAGCCTCACCTTGAGTGCTGGGGGCAGT
The DNA here is from genome assembly GCA_013397865.1 of Struthidea cinerea. Classification (NCBI taxonomy): domain Eukaryota; kingdom Metazoa; phylum Chordata; class Aves; order Passeriformes; family Corcoracidae; genus Struthidea; species Struthidea cinerea. The sequence goes on along the minus strand of VZTI01002256.1, from coordinate 387,900 downwards.
TTTGGGTGCCATAATGTTAAAAAAAGACATTGAGCTCTTAGGGAGTGTCCAAAGGATGGTGAAGTAGGTGGAGAAGGGCCTTGAGGGGAAGCCATTGGAGAGTGGCTGAGGTGACTTGGTCTGTTCAGTCTGGAGAAGAGGAGACTGAGGGGAGACCTCATTGCAGTTTACAGCTTCCTTGTGAGGGGAAGAGGAGGGGCAGGCACTGATCTCTTCTCTGTGGTGACCAGTGACAGGACCCAAAGAAACAGCACACAGTTGTGTCAGGGGGAGGTTGGATACCAGAAAAACATTCTTTACCCAGAAGGTGGCTGGGCATTTGTTGGGGTTTTGGGAATTCACCTTCTGGGGAATTTTTTTTTTTTCTTCCCATGCATGTACCCCAGCAACAAATTGCTGGGTCTTTGGGAGAAACAAAGGAACTGGCCACAGTGGGAGGGGTCCGGGGAGCCACCCTCTTTCACCTGGGCTGGCGGGCAGTTAGTGCTCTCGGCGTTCGTCCGGAGGGAGAGAGGCTGCTGTCCGTCCCGCTGCTGCAGGCTTTCCAGCTGCCTTTCTTCTACCGGAGAAAACCCGGGATTCCCAAACCCGCCTTTCCCTGCCCTGTCTGGAGCCGGGCTGCAGCCGCGGAGCCTTCGCTACATCGTAGCTCCGCACGCCCTGCCTGCCGAGACATCCCGGAGGTCCCGCTGCAGCTCCGGAGTTTGATACATCTCGTCTGCCACCCGGGATCTGCTCATCTCTGCTGCTCCAGCCTGCTGTTCCCGAGGATCCGGCCGGGCACCGGGATCAGCTGCCCAGGGGGTTTGTGCAGCCTTTGTTCCATCCCTTCCCGGCTCGGCTGAGCCGCCATTGCCACGTGCTCTCCGTGCCACGTGCTCCGGAGCGCCCCCTGCAGCCGCGGGGGAACCATCGCACCCGCCCCGCTCACCGGGAGCCGCCAGCGCCCCTGCCGGCTGTGAGCGGAACTGCACCCACGGGGAAAGGGCCCGACACCGAGAGAGGCTGGCACTGGGTTTGTGGTTCTGTTTGCTGTCACTGCCACAGTTATTGTTGTTCTTTTGTCTTGTTATACATATATATATATTAGTAAAGAACTGTTATTCCTACCCCTCATATCTTTGCCTGAAAGTCCCTTAATTCAAAAATTACAATAATTCGGAGGGAAGGGAGTTACATTTTCCATTTCAGGGGAGGCTCCTGCCTTCCTTCACAGACACCTGTCTTTTAAACCAAGACAGCACTGGAACAGGCTCCCCAGGGAAGTGGTCACAGCACCAAGCCTGACAGAGCTCAAAAAGTGTTTGGCCAATACTCTCAGGCACATAGAGTGATTCTTTGGGCTGCCCTGTGCAGAACCAGGAACTGGACTTGATGATCCTTGTTGGTTCTCAGAACCAGCCATCTGGAGGTGCTGGTATGGAGCAGGACCACATGGGAGACAACTGGATTACCCAAACTTTCTCAAGTATTTTCTTTTTCCCTGTCATGTAAGACTTGATGAACCACAAATAAGAATATCCTGAATGAACTCTGTGTGTTTGATGCCTTGCTAAAACAAACAAAAAAAGTCTTTAGTCTTGAACTTGCAGAAAAATGAAATAAAGTCTGAGAAAGAGAGATTCTTACTTGCAAATATGTTAAGATGAGAGCTAGAGCTTACCCTGCCTTTGGCATTAGTAAATGAGTTATCCTAATGTGTCCTTAAGTATATTGTGCTTTAGACTGTAGTTAAGCTGTCAGGGGATGTGCTGAATATCATGCACCATAATTCCGGTCTGTATGGTCCCAGTAGCAATTGCTGAGCATCGCGTGTAGCATTCCCTTTCCACCTTCCTTTTCCCTTTGTCTCCAGAGCTCTTCCTCTGCCTCCAGTGTCTGCTGCCAGCACAGCAACAGTGAAATGTCCCTACTGATCATTGCTCCTCGAGGCGGGGAGCATTCATGTTTCTTGGTGCTCAGATCTTTCACTCTCCATGGCTAACCCACAGGAGTAAGTGGCTCCAAACCCAACAATATGGAGAATTCTTTTTTTTTCCCCCTGGATGTATTTTAAAGATTGATTGATACATTGAGATCAAGGAGGCTCTCTGAGGGATGAAAAAAAAAAGGATGCAACCAGAGTTCACAAATACATTTCCTTGCGTTCATCTTCTATTTTCAAGCACTCCTCATTGTTTGTTGTAGGGCGTGCTGACCATATGTCTTGCTACCCACTTGATTCCTTATATTTGACAGAGAGGAAACTACTGTCTCAAAAGTGTCTGTTTTGAAACTGTTTGGGACCTGCCACATCAATTTCTTTTCTATCTGAAAATTATCATTATTATTTCATTGCATATTATTTAATTTGCTTTTAAAGACTAGAGTTTGCTTTTAAAGACTAGAATTTGCTTTTAAAGACTAGAACCTTGCCTAGAATGCCTGTGACAGATGATCGCCCTCTGATACATGTTAATTTTAACATCCTGCAGTCTTGTTCCTGTATGTAAAATACGTACTTGAAGTCAACATAATGTTTTTTGCTCCTGGGGGGAATCTTATTGATTGTGAAGAAACTAAATCAAACAAGCTTTGCAGAATCAGATGGAATGCTTCACAAGGTGTGATTTTGAGGGCAGTTTTGGCAGTCCTTATGGCAGTCACCGAAACAGAAAATATGCTGGCTGTACTTATGGCATGTTAGTCACTCTAAGTAGGTTTAACACCTAGAATTTTTGAGTTTGGTTGGTTGTTTTTTCTTTTTACTTTATGTGAAAGCTAACTGTGGGAAGAGTTGGAATAAAGTTGAGTTACAAGCTATAAAACCTGCCTGCAGAGGCACATGGCAGCACAAAGGAGCACATGGCAGCACAGAGAGGCTTGTCTCCACTGGGCCCTGGAGGGAGGAGGTGTCACACGGCAGACCCCTATGGAGAGGAGCCTGCCGGGAGCTGACGGATGGGTGAACAGAGAGTGATCACCCCATAGAAGGAAGTGTGTTGCTGATGTGGCAACACGGGATAGGTCACGTAGTGAGAAATGCCATATAAAGAAATGCTGTTGCCTTGGAAAATATATAAAACCAGGTCATTCCTTTGAATAAATGATTCAGATTCCCTGCTGGTCTGGGTCCGTGCGTCAATCGCCACCACTAACTTCTGTGTTGTTGCAGCTTCTCTCTTCACTGTGGCTAACTGATGAAGTAAATGGGTTTTATCTTGTGAATTCCAAGCCGTGGAACCTAAAACTGTTGCTATGACAGTTAACTATTTGTGATCCAGAGACAAAAATATTGGTCTTAATCACTATTAAGACCAGAAGTTGTACTTTTTTTTTCCTTCCTTATTTTGACTTTTTTTTTACATTTTAATGGAACATAACTTGAGACCTAGGTGGAAAATGTTATAAGAACCAGATATTGTTTTGAATCCAGATCTAGCTGTGCATTTATTTAACTTGTAAAATAAACTTCATTTTTATCCTACAATTTTATTTTTCTGTACATCAAAAGATTTATAGTCTTAAAACAAATGATCCCTTTCATGTGATTCACTGATACACGCAGTTTAGAATAGCATATGATTGACCAAGCTGAACCGTCTTCTGATACAGCTTCACTGAAATGTATTACAATTGTATCAATTTGTCCCAAAAAGGCTTCTTGCAGAAAATACTAATTCACTGTATTTCTCAGGAGACAGTGCATGAGCATTTTATGGGGATTGAGGCCTGGATTTGAAAGATTATGATCAGGGTATAATTGTAGGGATTCTGTGCTCCAGATAATGCAGTCAATTGCTTACTTCTGGTTTCAGTTAGCAATCTGCTGGGGACAGACAGATAGAGCCTTCACTGGTGTGGATCAGCGTAGCTGCGCTGAAGAGAGGAGGGAAATACCATTCATTTACACAAGCTTATTTTCTCACTTGGGACAAACTACATGATAATGAAACCCACAGGACATAATAAATGGGGAAAACATGTGAACGTCAATAAGGATAAAGAAATAATAAGACAACCTAATGGGCATAAGATATCTGAATTGAAGATTAAATGAGATTCTGTGCTGCAAAATACAAACAAATCTATCTTGGGGGGAAAAAAAGTAATGCTGATACTCTACTCCAGCCCAGAAAGAAAAACCTAGAAAGTGGTAATTGTGTGCGATTTGGAGGAAGTACTGAGATCAGAATTTGACTCAGTGATCACTGACTTTCAGTAGGGTTGGGATACTCTCTCCACTCTGTACATTCAAAAATCAACTCATCATCTGGCAGTAACTCATGGTGCTATATTCAGGTTTACTTTGTTTGTTTCTTTAAAACATCTAATAGAATATGGGGATGTAAAACAGGATTTTCCTTTAGGAGCACAAAAAATAAGTTCAGGTCTCTCCAAAGAATCTTTATGTGCATCCAGAATACTGCTTGTGTTTCTAGAGAAATCCTCTTATTTTAAACAAACTCACTTACAAAGGAGTTAATGAAACCTATATCAGAAGAAGGAAGACAGTTACTTTCCAAATGTATGGCTGGTGTTTTCTGTCATGGCAGAACAATGAGATAATTTGGGCAAGGTGTGCCCTGCATTTTTAATGTCATGGCTCATTGTGTACAGAATAATGATCCAGTGTAAACTGCAGGAAACCGTGGTTAAGGACAGTATAACCTCAAACGTACACGCTACTAGACGTACGTCAAATAATAGGACTTCGTAAAGGGGAGGACTGGGCAGGCTTACATTATCTTTTCAATGTCAACTTTTAAAACAAGTACCCAGATGTAAAGCCTTAGGTTCTTAACTTGAAAAAGGCTTTTACAAAGCAGAGAGACTCTTCTGGTTGCTAAGGTTCATTTTTTCCAGAAAGTGACTCCAAATGGATGTGAAAATGAATTAATGGAGAAGCTATTTAACACTGTATGTCTTAAGAAATAATAAATCTGAAAAAATATCTGGTTCTGGTAGTCATCTTTTTCAGACACCCCATGTGTCTTCAAAAATTTAAGAGATAGTATTTTTTCCAGTTCATACCATGGACTCAATATGGGATTGTAGATACTCATTTTTATTTCTCTATGCCTTTGTGTTTCTATCTCTAAAATAAAGATGATATTGTGTACCAGGTGATGAATATCTTTCCCCTCTCCATTTTTAAAATTTACTTTCACATTCAAATACTTCTTTTAGTTATTTCAAAATAACCTACCCAAGAAACTATTTTATTACAGAAACACATCACCTGTGAAGAGTATAGAGAATGATAAGAAGTGCATGGAGGAGGATTAAACAGGGGTTCTCTGTAACTTGCTGAGATATTAACATATATTCTTTCTCTGTATAATGCAGACAGTTTTTCTGTAAAGCTAGAAGAAGCCTTTGTATTTGAAAAAATTTTTCCCTTTCTGACTCTTTTAACATGCATGTATTTCTCATGGTACTGTCTGCATGCTGCTATTCAAAATTTCCGTATATGGTTTATGAAAGCAACCATGAATCCCTTACCCACTTTTAAGCTTGTATATCAGTGGCTTCCTAATTTCTTACACCTAAACTATGACTGCCTCCCCTCCAAGCCACCCTCATAGCCATCTGTCTCTGTGCATATGCCTGCCTTTTTAAGGTTATAACTGCCCCAATGTTCTGCAAATAACTTGCAAATGTTTGCCCTAAGTAATCTACTCCACTTTCCAAAAGATAGCAATTTTTAGCTCCTCCTCAGTGAGGTTGGTCTGCATAACTTGTTCAGAGAGACCCTTCAACACTAGATCAGTTCTTTGGCAAGGAGAAGGGGAACAAAGCATGTTTCCAATGCTTCATAAACTACAACTGGACACTGGTAAAAATCAATCATTGGATGACTGTCAGTGATAATAAACCTATGGATAGAGGTAAAAGGAAGTGCGTTTGCTTACTTGATTCTCAGTCTGGATAACCTGACTGAAACTCAAGGTCTTATGTATCTCAGTCAAGTTAGACAGAAATGTTACATCCTTTGTGGGGACCTTGCTTTCTTTCTGTACTGCCTAACCAACACCAGGGTCTCAGTCAGAAACTTCACATCCTTCACTTTTCTTTGCTCTGTAACAAATGCCTGCTGGAATTCTACAGGAGGAACTGTCAGGACCCTGGCCACTGAGGATAGGAGAAGTCAGATTTTAGAGAAAGTGTAATTGAATGATTGGCTTCTCTGAGTTCATATGTGCTGCTGTCAGCCTAAAGAGATTTAGGAAGGAAGATGCTGGTTTGTTCTTTATTCAGGTGTCTACTTTTGAATTGTTTAGCTAGTTGAAAAGTAGGATGAAAGATCTCCATAGAAAAGAGCTTACCCTGAAGATGAGTCGGTTCAGACTCAAGACAAAAGCCTCTTACATGTTGGGACATGACCTCTTAGACTGATGAACCTTGTATGCCATTCCAAGCACCCAGAAATACATGGGAGGAGTGGGAGGATGATTCCAGTGTGGGGCACCATGGGTTGTCATGGAGCTGTGAGTCTTGCTATGCAGCCAGCAGCAAAAATAGCTTAAAAAGACACCGAAAACTAAGTTGTCATAGAGTTCGTAATTTGTATTATTTTCCCCTAGAGTGACTATGCTTTTGCCGAAAAATGCAGATTATTTTATCTGTCAGCTGTTAGAACCTCAAGAAACTTCATCTGAGTACCAAGACATCTTGATTCTGACCTTAGTTCAGCTATTTCTTGGCAGAAATGCCATTCAGCTTCTTCAGTGCTCAGTTGTTACCTGGAAATTTCTTGGGTTTGGAGCAGATCCACTAGCCAAATCAGAGCTAGCGTTGCCACAAAGCCCTGAACTTTGGTGTCATCCCAGGCTGGACCAAGCTAAGTATTTGAAAGTTAATAGAAAATCAGTGCATTGAAGACAATAATCTCAGCAATCACTGATTGTTACACAGTCACAATCCATTGTGTAACAGCTGTGAGTGGCACAGGCTGAGAGGATATGTGGCAACATGAACTGGCACTAATTTTGTCACCATCCCCAGAGGTTGAGCATTTTACAGAGTACAACCTGAACTTATTGACCCTTTGCGGACAAATCTGTCCTTGTCCAAGTAATTTTTCTCCTTCCCAGACCTTGCATTGAAGTTTTCCTTTTGTCTTCAGTTCACGGCAGACTCAAACTTAGAATATATGGAGTGTAATGTTGGGTGGTACATTGGGGTATACTTGGAGGAGTATGAATATCTTTTTTCTTTAGACAAAATGATTTCACTGTATGAACAGTCAAGCCAAACCCCATAACTTAAATCTTTAAGCTGTGTTACAATATTGTTCATAATGTTTTGCCTCTGTATGATTTTTGTCTTGTCTGGACTGTAAAAAGTGTCTTAAATAAATATGTTCAACTACTGTGCATTCAATGCTACTATTGCCCCTCCCTAAAATTTCTGGACAGTGTTTGGAGCTATAGAGGCACAGATAATGTTTACACTGCAATCCAGGTGCTTATTTTTCTTCAATAGTCTGGAGGATGTCCTTTGCTTTTTGATTGAGTATAGCAACTGCCTTTGCTGGAAATGGCAAAATATCAGAGATCACAAAGCTCTGGGCGTTTGAGTGATTTTTCAGTTTAAAATGGAGAAGACTAGTGCTGACTGAATTGAGAGAGTAAAGAGGAATTCTTCAGTCCCTGTGTCTTTCAGCTGCAGAGCCATATTTCAACAGCCTCACACATATTTTGCCCATTCTGCTTCTGTTTTAAATCTGCTTATCTGCACAGTGTTTCAGCAACAAAAAAAAAAAGACATGTCCTTCTCCTTATAAGCCTGATCTGGCAAGGGTGTTTCTTAAGGTACCAATGTAGATATGAAGCCATTGCTGATGACTGGTTGTTCTCAATAATCCCATACAATTTTGCCACACTGTGGTGCGTGGGTAGATAATACCATATTAAAATGGTCTTTATCTCTTTGTTGCAGCTGTTTTCTTCAATTCCATTAGACCTGTTCGTGATCCTACCTGTGTACATCCAGAAAAGCATATATTTGTGTCTGCTACCTCAATACCTACCCCTAAATGCAATGAGTTGGTAGATGTGTGATCTAGTCACCTCCATCTGGTATGAGTTCACTTCAACGTGAGATCATTGTTTTTTTCAGATACTTTCCTTTCTGTCCTTCTACACTGATACTACAGATACCAGGGTGCACTCTTCTACTGCACCACTTACTTCTAGTGGTAGGGGAAGAAAATGGATGCTGTTAGAAGTATCTATGTAACCAGCCCACATGTAATTTAGTTACAGATATCTTATACGCTGAATGAATACTTCTGTTGCAGCTAGAGGAGCTTTAGCATTCACAATTGATTCAAAATTATATATTCATGAGGCAAATAAGATAGTTAGGTGCCTGTGTGGATTTAGCTTTTAAGGACAAATGTAATTCACCCACAAACTTCTTCATCCATCCGCTTTCCACAATTCAAGACTTCAAACTAAGCATCAGAATAATTGAAGATTTTTCAATGCAGATGTGTCCCTGGAGTGCGTAGGAACACTTGTGAGGAAAATCCTATAAAAGGTAAGTTTTCAAAGATTAAGAAATGAATGGAATTCTCCTTGCTCTTTTCCTCCCTCATGCTTTATGGAAGGCTGTCCAAGTTTCCCACTGCAAAAGAATACTTTCTCTTGCAATTTTTGTGTTTAGTTGCATATTAATTCATTCAGTGCTCAACCTTTCTACAGCATAAAATTCTGTTGATGTAAACAGAATTAGTCACATGAAATATGTGCTCAAACATTTCTAGGCAGCAGCTCTAAGACAATACACAAGAATTTGTCTTATCTAACTCCTCCTGTTCCTATGAAATTATTTTTTTATTTATCAAAGGAATCAACAACTCTGAAACATTTAAAAGGATTTTCAAATCCTCTTATGAATATATTTGTCTAGAAAAAGAAAAATTACTAACTATCTTGGAAATAATAAAAATACAATCAGCACACTCTTATTTTTAAGTTTGGAAAAATGAAGCATGAAAGTTGTCAGAATTCACCAAGGACAAGAAATAAAAAGGTTTATTTCCTCAGTCCAAGATCCCTGGAACCCACAGATGTCTCCCCAGACCCAGGCTGCATGCCCTAAAAGTTGTCTTCTCCACATTCAGGCCTTCACACCTGTCACCTTTCATTTCAGTGTTCTGTTGCTTTGTGCTGAATATAATGTTAACTTCATATCCAGAGAACTTTCCAGGAGGTGAAATGCCTACCAGCACCCACCTCTGTTCAGGTTTCAATAAATATTCCTTTCAAAAACTGCTGTAGCTTCTCTCTGAGAAGTGAATCGATTTCTCCTTCTCCTTCAATTTTACTAGAAGTACATAAAAAGGAACACATTGAAAAAAATTTTAACAAGCTGAGCCTATTTCAGAATGTGTGTTCACATTTCAGGTTCTGGGAAGTGAAAATGAATCTTTGAATAGAAGTTCATCTGCTAATTTGCCATCTCTGTGAAAATGTGGAATTTATAATTTTGAAGTATTAGCATTTCTTTTGCTTAAAAGCTTTGTTTTTGTGTTTGTTTCGTTTTTCTTCTTCTATGATGAAACCCTTGGATTTTTCTTTTTCTTGACTTGTGCAACCTATCTTTCATACCTGTAAATGTTAACTTTTTTTGGCCTGGAGAATCGTTTTCATTGAAGGTATGTTCCCATGATAATAGAAATATGACCTAATTTCCCGAACTTCTACACGATCATCCAAACGTTCTTCTTATTCATAAACAACTACAGGATTGTTGGAACTTTCTTAGCAAAACTAATAGTGGGTGTGAAAGAGTAATTGAGATTTTTCAGTAGTATATTCCATGCTGCTAAGCAAAATAAAGTGTCTTTATGTAGGCCAAATGAAAAAAACCAATATTCTTAATTTCTGAAATAAATTTTTTAAGATTACTCTCACAGCACAGAAGGCATGGTTGATGTAGAAGTAGACCCCTTGGGATGTGTTTTGCTTCTGATTGTGACAGGTATCTGGCGTAGCAGTCACCCATGTGTTCTCCTATAGGAGTCTACTGACCTCTTTTCTCAGCATGGAAGTCCCATCGTTGCTTGTGCACTGTCTTCACCTTGCCTTATCAGTGCTATAGGGTAGTGTAAGTGACTTGTGTGGCAAGTGTGTGGATGTTTTTGAGGCACTCCCTTTACTTAGCCATAGCGTAATTGATGTCAGGCTGTGTGTGGTTTGTTGTTAAAGTACAATGAAAGCCCCTTCTTAATGATTTTAATTATTTCCGTGGTATTCTGGGTGTCAGATGCTTGTTTATCTTGCTTTTCAGTGAAATTAATATAGACGAATTTATCTACGCACAAACAGGCAGATAATATATGATCTTAAAACTCATACTTGCATACTTTATTGTTGACTTTAGTAGGGATCTGTGGCTGGAGAATTATCACAGCTATATTATAGTATAATTTAATTATTATTTTCCTTTTTTTAATATGTAATCTTGTTAAACTCTACAGAGAAACACAACTGCTGTGTTCATTATACACTAAGTTAGAGGTCTTGTGAAAAGTTTTAAAGAATTCTTAGGATGTGCTCCAAATGTAAACAAATTCACTGAACAGATTCCAATTTGCCTCATTGGAACCTGGTCAGGGCATTCACAAAAGGCATATTACTTTGAGTACCTGAATAAAAATAAAAGTGTCAAGAAGCTCACATTATCAAAACCTAGAGCTGTAGTTCTTGGTTTGATGTAGATCTTGTAGATGGTACATGGACACTGTGAGACACTGAGGATGAAAGAGACATTTTAATGGACGATGGATTTATCTTACAGCACACTTTGCATAGCTGAAGCATCATTTGTGTTAAAATCGCTGTTGATTTTGGTCAGAAGAACTAACACCTATCTCAAAACTCTAAGAGTGGCCACTCAGAAATGGGTTATCAAATGTCTGTGGGCAGGTAATGAAATAAGACATTTAATTTTATGCCAGCACTTTAGAAAAAGAAATAAAACCCCAAAGTAAACCCCTTTGATTTAAAAAAAAATTAATTAAAATACAGCAGTGGCTCAGGACTTTAACTTGCTATAGATTATATGTGCATACATAGCTGTTTAGGTTTTTTGAATTAATTTTTTAATTTTTAAATTTTTTAAAATATTTTTGTTTCTTTGTTTCTATTCTATCCTGCTGTTCAGAGAATCTATTTTGTGTGATTCATAGATGATTGAAGCTAATGCAAAGATCCCCATACACTCATCTATATTTGGGCCAAGTTTCTGGTTTTCTAGGTAAGTGTTCATATTCAAGGATTTGTGTCTGCTTTCAGACCTGACATAAGTAACCTAATAAATATACAAAGTTCTGGCATATTTTGCCTTCAGGAAAAGGGTCAGTGAGGAGTAGAAGATTGAATATAACTTAATGTCAGTCTCAGCTGGAATAATTAGTGTTCAGCATCTGCAGCTCTGTATTTGCTCAGGATTTCTTTGGTTAAATGCTGATGAACTTTTCATACTGCTCAGCTCAATCAGAAGTCCAAATGTAAAAGCAACATTATGTGAATTTTTAATGCAGTGCGAAGACTTTATGACTACCATACCAGCATGAATAAGTGTCTTCATAATCTGTTTTACCCTTTGGCAATTGACAAACACTGTGTTGATACAGATGGCAGGACTGTACTGCTTGTGTGATCTAAATGTGTTTGTTCGTAGAGACCCTGGCACTGCTGGTTTTCCGTTCCTTGTTTGCATCAGTCTTGTCTTTTTAGAAACCTATGAAAACCAAGATGCAAACTCAAATAGAGCCCTGTCTTTTGAGATAATAGAGACAATTCACATATGAACTGACAATTAGTGAAAGTTTTCATATCTGTCAACATGTCACATGAAAATAGTCTTGTTTGCCCACCAAACTTACTGCAAATGTACAGACTTGCTATGTCTGTACAGATCAGTCCTAATGATACACAGCTAAAGTGATCTGTGATGCTGTATACACCCACACTTCCCATAAAATCTGAATTTGAGGCAGCTTGCTCAGTGGTGAGACTTTGTGGGCAATGGTCATAAACAGGTTGATTGCTCACGAAAGAGAGAGATCTGGGAAAAACAAAGTTTTTTCTATGTAATTTCTCATGCTGTGAAATGCATTTCTTCCAACAAATGTAATAAAACAAATTTGGTCCTGTGAAGAGAGGGCCAAAAAGTGAGAGAATATTAGCTAGTCTATAACTGTAACTGTCCCTGGTGCTACTGAGGTAAGAACACCTTTTGAGTAAAACCTAGGTTGAGACCTTGCTCATGAATACAGAAGCAGACAACAGGATGTTACAGCAGATCCAGCCAGTTTTAACAAGTGGGAATCTGAACTGGGAATCAGGCATCAATGATTTTTGGAACTGCTGCGTTAGATATAACCTGAGGTCAATCTCTTGAAGGAGATACCTGTAGGAAAGCATTGCAAACAGATAAATTTGTTACATTTTTGTGATTTTTTCTTTGGCCTCAATAGCTTACTCTGGCTGCAAATTTGATATTCTAATGATACTGTTTTGAAAGAATTTCTTATTGGCTCTGCCTTTTAACCGAAATGAATGTAGTTTCTTTTCAGACTGAAACAGCACTGAAGTGTTTTCTTGATATGGTCTGGAAGTTCTCATTATGTGTAAGTGTTTATAGTCCTTGTTTTGGTCACCCGTGGGACTAAGGCAAAACCTACACTTATTCTTAAAATATGGACATGAGGTCTAATTTTTGCCAAGTCACGCTTTGATGGGATTTGTGCTATTCTTCTGTAGCCTACAAAGTAGGTTTGAGTCATGAGAAAATGAAGGTAGCTCTACAGAATCACAGAATTCAGTAGGTTGGAAAAGACCTTTGAGACCATCAAGTCCAACCTGTGAATGAACACCACCTTTTCAACCAGCCCATGGCACTGAGTGCCACATCCAGTCTTTTCTAAAAAATGCCTCCAGGGATAGTGACTCCACCACCTCCCTGGGCAGCGCATTCTGATGCTGAGCCACTGCTTCTGTGAAAAATTTTTTCCTGATGTCCAGCCTAAACCTTCCCTGGTGCAGTTTAAGACTGTGTCTCCCTGTCGGGGAGGAAGAAACTGACCCTCACCTGGCTATACCCTCCTTTCAGGGAGTTGTAGAGGTTGATAACGTCACTCCTGAGCCTTGTCTCCTCCAGGCTAAACAGCCCCAGCTCCCTCAGCTGCTCCTCATAGGACCTGTGTCCCAGACCATTCACCAGCCTTGTTGCCCTTCTCTGGATATGTTTGGGCATCTCAATGTCCTTCATAAACTGGGGGAGCCCAGAACTGGACAAAATGTGGCCTCACCAGTGCCAAATACAAGCAGAAAACACTCCCCTGGTCCTACTGGTCACATTCCTTATACAGGCCAAGATACCATTGACCACCTTGGCCACGTGAGCACACTGCTGGCTCATGTTTAGCTGCCATTAATGAGTACCCCCAGGTCCCTTTCTGCCTGGCTGCTGTCCAGCCACTCTGTCCCCAGTCTTTAAAGCTGCAGGGAGTTATTGTGGTCAAAGTGCAGGCCCCAGCACTTGGTTTTGTTCAACCTCACATTGTTAGATTCGGCCCAACTTTGGAACTGTTTGGCTTTTTTTCGTCTAAGTGTTGCTCTGCTGGGGTACTTCAGATACAATCTGCTTTGATAGACCATGCCTTTTGCTTATTTATGTGAAAATGCCTAAATGCTTGTGATATTATAATGCATCCTTTTTGAAGCAGTATGGAAAGGCAGGATATAAATGGTATTGGTATTAATTTCAGAATGGTATGTTTTTAACAGTGGCATGTGAACCAAGACATATAATTTCTTAAAATATATTTCAATCACTGGAATTTTTCTGAGGTCTGAGATCTATACATATTTGTATACTTCATATTGTTTGTTGTCAAAACAACGGCCTTTCAGGACTGTTTTGTAAAATCCATATATGCCATGTATCTGGGCCTTACTTTATGAATCTTTCAGTATCCTTAAGAGGAAATAGTCTCACTAATATATATTAAGAAGATTTTCCAAAGCTTTCTAGCTGCAATAATTCTTTCTCTATAGGTAGCATCTGGAACTTTGTTAGTTTGGAAGGACAAAAGCATGGTCGTGCAGTGCACAAAGCTTCAGAATTTTGTAGCAATTGAGTTTTTTGAGTACACCAGTTTCTCAACAACAGGAAGAGTTAGGAATATGTCATGCTGGGTCTGAATCTGGATTATGTCACTCATAAAAAGCAGTAGTACTGTCTAGGAATTGTGACTTGCAGTGGTTACTTTCTCAGAATTATAAGCACTGCATTGTGCTTTATTTACATAGCTGTTTGATAGTTAATCTCATGAATGATAAACAGCGCATTAAAATTACAGTTCTGCTAATCTCTACCAAGTAAACAATTTTCAACCCCCAACATTTTATGTAACTTAAAATGAGATTTTTGAAGAGATGCAATTACATGTCCTAAGTTATTTCTCTGAAAAAAAAATGGAAATGTTAGCTCAAGCATGCTGCAAATTTGACCTTTATTTCAGACTCATTAAAAGGGTTGCTACACTTCTATCTGTTTAGATGGTTAATTGCCTTAGCATCATAGCCAAGTGTCTAATAGTCACAGGCTTTGTATGATGGCATCGAGAGTTGTGTACAGAAGAGGTGAAACACTGTATCTTCAACTGAGATTTGGGTTGGCTGGAATAAATAATTTAAACCATAGCTCAGGCTGTGGGAATATGGGTGTGTGATGGTGAGACAGTGCAGGAAAGGGAGCGATGGCTCACCTGCCTGCGGGGAGACCAGATATTTGCACTAAAGCGAATTGACTGACTCTAGAGTAGGGCTCCCTGAGAGCCTTTCTTGGAAAAGTACTTGAAGTAACTTGAATAAATGCAGATAACCCAAAATATCTACATATAAGAAACTTTTTGGAGAACTCAGGCAATAAATAATGATGGGCCAGATTTTGCTTTTAGATAGCACTACTCAGTTTGGCACTAAGTCTTAATGTAAAATTAAATGAAGAGCTGAATACTGAATAGAAATCAGTTGAGTGGGCTTTTCACGATAAAGCTCCATTGAAAATAAAACCCCAAAAATAATATGGAAGAAGGTAAATAAAAGAGAACAGTTTTTCTTACAAACTAATGGAAATAAGGACAGATTTATATAGGTAAATGTTCCTAGAATTAAATATTTACTCTCAGGTGGCATCATGATTGGAAGGAAATAATTAAAGCATTTATATGTCGATATAACCTGCATATTTCCTCAGAGCAGTGAATCCAGACACTGTTGGGCTAAGTCTTTTATAAACAAGAGACGAATTTTTCATAGTATAATTAGCTGATTAATCAATAATTGAGTAATTGCTTAGTTACATAAGACAATACACCATTTGAATTTTCTTGTCATGGATCACTATAAATTACTTGCAATAGCTGTGAAAGCAGTATAAGGAACTCATAAAAAGGAGATGGGCTTGGAGGTTTATGAGACAATAAAGTTTAATTGGCTGTATTCCATTAAGATTAAGAAATACCCGTGTAAAAGCACAAAACAGTAAGCTTTTGAGACCTTAACTATAATTCCATTTACCTTGTAGACTACCTCTGCAGGCACATTCTAGGCTAGCTATCAGAATATAGCTTGCAAAAGCTCAACCATTTCTCAAAACACCAAGAATGTTTTCACATTTCTGTGCCTAAGTTCTTCCTTTCAGTTCATTATCCTGTTATTGTTCTGCTCTTTTGCTAACTTTTGTCACCGTTTTGCCTTTAATTCAGATGCCTAATGCATTCTGATTCTGGTATTCTGTTGAATTTGTAGAAGTGTCTTGATGACATGGGGCATTCAGTGACATTGATGAGGTTATAGCTGATAAGAAAGTCAGCTTAGTTTTGTAAAATTTATACTTCAGTTTTTTAAAAATCTTAAATTAGGGGGAATAAGTTAATAAATATTATTTAAATAATATTCAGTCCAAAATTAATAAAATTATTACCATGATTTTAAAAGACATTTGAGTTTACTAATAAAGCTAAGAAGCTGCTTTACAACAAGGAGAGAGAACGACAGAATTTGAACAGATTTACACCATGTCACAGTAGCAGTTTGTTTCATGATATCACTGTTTTGCTGAACTTTCACTGAACTATTTCCTGAAGAATACCTGAACAGTGGGGTTGAATAATTTCTCAGAGATGCATTTGACATCTAAAGGTAATGCCTTACTGTACTGTTGTCTAGCAGAGCAGCTCCTGTGTTTAGCAGAAAAGAATAGGAGTGGAGGAAAAAGCCAGAAGTTATATAAAGTTATTCTGTGTGCTTGTTCCAAACATGCTTAATATTTTAACTCTTGAAGGTTGCATTGACAAAAATTATGCCTGACAATGAAATTATTCCTTTGAGCTTTGTCTGAGACATTGCATATTTCTCCCTCTTTTTTTTTTTTTTTTTTTTTTAATGAAACACCTGAAACTGATATTGGAGAAGAGTTCAGAACAATTCTGTAGTGACAATCCTTTGCAATGATGCCAAGGACTGTCACTTCTTTCTTTTGCTTAGGCAAATTAATCAAGCACTGCACAGGTGAACTTAAAGATAAATAAATCCAATGGCTCCTTCATTTTCTACTTGGATGGCTAAGTGTAGCCATCAGCTAGAGTGTTATTTCTGTCTTTCTCTCTTTCCCTTGCAAGCAGATCAGAGAGTAAATTTAATTAAGTCAACCTATATGGTGCTTTCCATTGAGAAAGCATAAAGCTATCCCCATTTTGGTGTCTGGTTGTGCAGCCAATAACTGCAAAAGCTAGACAGTCTTAAATACAGTATTGACATCTCGTACAGGCAAGTGCTTAAAACAGTTTGTGGAGCTAAACTGTTCTATATCTTACCAAAGTGTGGAAGAGCCTTATATGCCTTTGGGTTGGTTTCCATGTCTGAATTTCGACAAGCATCTGATTTATACACATGGGTTATACATGTTAGCATTAGATAAGGTGTGAGACATTATCTCCTTGAAAGGCATTTTCCCATCATCACGTACAAGAGTGCTTTCTGCTATTAACTGTGGACAGCAGATGATGATCACTTCTTGACTGCTGCTGAAAGGGTTTAATTTCTTCCCCCAAGCCTTACAAATCCCATTGCAGAAACACAAATACAATGACAACAGATGCTACACATGCTGTGGACAAATATTACGCAGTTTAAAGTTGTTAAGTGTTAAATTATTGGGTGGTGATGAACAGAAGGATCAGAGACTATTTTGAGGATGTCCTTTTAATAGTGACAAAACAGAATTGTACTGTCCACTCATCCTTAAATGCTTCTGCTGCTAGGAAGGCATCTACCACAGACTTCTCTACATCAACATAACCTGCTACAAGACAGCTGACTCAAAAATCTCTGTGTGAAGTATTATTATGTTTTATTGAAATACAAGTTTGTGTGTGTGATTGTATTCAGACAAGTGAAAAAATAATTAATTGATGTTGCTTGTCAGATGAAGTGCAGAAATTAGTTTCTGAAGCATTCTTAAGTCTGGTATCAGTTGCTCTGTATGCTAAAGGAGCACAGAATAAATAGAGAGAAATTTCTGAGCTAGGATCTGGAATGTCTTCATGGATTAAGAAATAATAAAAAACAAATAGGTGAGTATAGAAGCAACTTTCTGCCAGGAGTCATCATTTTTGAATTTATTCCCAATTCAGATTTGAGTAAAAAAAACCCAAAAAAACTGTTGAGCATGATCTCTATTGATGCCAACTCTGAGGATCTACCACCAGTCCTATTACTTCTGTATGAACCTCACAATACTGAAAGAATTTAAATAAATACTTTTATTTCCTTCAGCCATCACTCTTGATTTCTATGGGTAAGCCTCCCAGTTTTTTAAACAGTTAACAAAGTCAGTATATTTCACCTGAGCTCTCTACTAATGACAAGAAAATAGTATGTAGGATCTCTTTTTTTATTATTCAAACCTCAGTTGAGCTTCCTGATATTGGGGGGAAAATCTGAGTAGGAATTTTAATTGTATCTTGCTTGTATTAATTTATTTTACCATTTTTTAATACTCCTTTAAACCATTAAAGAATGAAGTAAAATATCAATGAATACCTATTCCTGAACCTGAATTATTAAAAAAAAATTAGTATAACATATTTTATGTGTCAAAATAATACAGTCCTGATTGAAATACATGTATTAAAAATTGGCAGTTTTTCTTCAGGCAAAGGTAATTAAAGAAATTATATTCATATTAGCTACTGCTTGATGTTGAGAAGGTTACTAGATTATTGGAAACATTTGGCACTTTGACTGGAACTGTTATTTTAAATGTAATAATGGAATTCTCTACATATTCTCACTCCCTCCACCCCAGCTGTGGATACTCTAAGTAAAATTGCAGGCAGAAAACTATAAGGCATTGAAATCATATGAAATTTTCTCTATTTTTCTATGAAACTAGTGTGCAGTATTGTTGTGTAACATTATTCTTATGAATACAATTGCTTACTTTCATTCACAATGAGAGTTTTTGACTGCCACTAAATTTTTTCTTTTCTGGAGTCTTCATTCCTTAGGGTCCAATACTTCCTCCAGAAGCAACTGAATTAGTAAACTGCTGTATGATAAAAAGCCCTCAGTTTTAGGTGTTGTTCTTCATGAAAGTAACAAACCAAATGAGAGACTTCAGGGGATAAGAATAATTTTCACAAGTGCAGTAAATTTGACTTAGAAGGAAAACCTGAACATTTTGCTTTGCATCTACAGAAGAGTGGAAACATAGATATTTGACTGACAGAAAAATTGCCTCAAGTAGAAAAAAGATTCTCTATCTTCTATTCACATGGAGGACAAAGTAAAATTTATCAGCCATAGAAAAAAGAGACAGCTTTAAATTATGCATTAGGGCATCTTTCCTAGTGGCTGATAATAAAGCACTCAAAAGCATTGTCTGAGGATGACATGGAGTTTCTCTAACTGTAACATGGACAAACATCAGTCAGGAATCGAATCAATATTGCTGAATTTGCCTTATGCAAAGAGATAGGCTAGATGATCTTTAAATTTCGCCTTCAGTCTTGTCATTCTGTGGCAGTAAATGCCATAAAGGAGGATCATGTTTTTAATAAGGAAAAGTATATTCCCTGTGCAGTGTCAGTTTATGTGATTATAGAGAAAAATGTTTTTCCCAATACAATTAATTAGTTTCTGGAAAGAGTGGTGTAGGGTGGAGTGCTGCAATTTAGAAAGACACTGTTATTTGGTTAGGGATTAATGTTTAAGTCCTGCTTTTTACATCTATACGGTGGTAATTTGTAGTCATAGACAAGCAAATGATAAAACCATGTAAAATATGTTATTGTTTCAAATTATATAAAGTCTTTGTATATTGCAATGTTACCTGCTGCAAGCACTAGAAAGATTTGATGTACTCATGGTAAGATGTTCTGAAATTCTTTCTTCTCGGACTTCTTTTCTGACTTTTATCATTAAAGAAGAAAATTCTTTTGGAAGTAGCCCATAAGTGCTCACTAGTTTGCATTTCAGAAGTAAAGTACTGAAGAGCACACTGCTTATCATTAGCAGAAATTGTGGACTTCTTTTTAATTTCTTGAACAAACTAAAAAAAAAAAAAAAAGATAAGCTAGAATCTCCACAGTGCTTAAGATATGATTAGTTTATCATTTACCCTAGACTAGAATAAACTAGACTAGATTAGACTAGTTTGCTCTGGTGCCTACTTCAGGACAAATAGCTAGTCTCATTAAATTCTCTTTTATTCAGTGAAACCTTAGTTTTATATTAGACATTGCACTTAACAAGGGTGCTTCCATAGGACATTTCCTATAAACACTACTTCATTAGCATGAAGTGGTGAGTATATGATGCTGTCAGAATATGCTGTCAAGAAGCAATGGCCATTAGTGTTGTACTAGAAGCCACATTTATTTTGATATAATTGAATTCTTTTGTCCTGCACTTCAGTTTCACAGTGGATAATTAGACACCCAGAAATACAATTTAAATAACTCTTTTCATTTATGTGCTGTGCCTGCTTTTTATTTGCTCAGTAACCTTACTATTAGAGCTTTAACTTTCTCTAGCAGTTTGACTTTTTTTAGACTTCAGATGTTAGATTGTTCTAATTGATGTCCAATCATATATATAGCAAAATTGTCAAATAGAATGGGATTAAATCATGAGCCAAGTTATGAAATAAGGTTATCAGTTCTGAAGCGCAAAGCAAGATCTGTGGGTTCACTTCTACTAAAGCAGTAAGAATGTGGGAGACAGAAATCCTTTCATCAGTCAAAGGCCAGAGATGGTCTGACTGAGAGAAGTGTTTATAAATGTGTAAAGCTGTGGCTACTCAGGGCATTGTTGACCTTGAGCGCATGCACATTGCCTTGAACAAATGTTCTACTTGATACATGGGCTGCAGCTTGATATCTGAAGCAAAAATGTTATATCAAAATTTCTCATTGGAAGCAATAAAACATTTGCTGGCATAAGGCACTTGCCAGACAGTTTCAAACAACAAAGGCTGTTGACATCTACTCTGACTTTGTCGGTCTCCTTTCTAGAGAAAATCAGAGCCATTCTTCACTGTGTAAGGTTGCTCTTTTCTTATTCTTGGAATCTAAGCATTTACTCCTTTCATTAGTGAGACTTTTCATAAAAGTTTTCCACCAAGCTTTCTGTACCCAACTTTTTGCACCACACTTCTGTTTAGTATTGGAGCACAAATAGTTGTAATAACTTTTCTATAAGGCTTCTGATAATTTCTTCTGCAGTTCTGTTGATAGCAAAAATGTGAAAAAACTTTGAAAAAAACCCCTCACTGCAGGATGTTTTTCTAATTTCTCATTTTCATTTCCAGTATTTCTACCTGCTCTAAGCAGTTTTCTTCTACAATGCCAAATATAACAATCATAGTTGTAATCTACTGGGTTAAATACAGTACACTAAAAATGAAGCATTTGCTGTTTAATTTTCAAGAATATTTGTATTTCCTACATTTTTATTTAAAAAAAAAGAACGTTATTTTTCCATAATATGATTACTACTGTTCTGTTTTCATACATACATGGCCTGCGGACATTTTACAAAAAATGTAGTAACTTCATGCTGCATAGGCAAGTGAAAAGGACATATTTGTTAAGATTAACGTAGATCAGATGAGACCAGACGCTGCTTAGAGAACACAAAGTTATTGTGAGCCTTTGAAATTCTCATTGACTGGATTTGGAAAAAAACAGCATTTGTTTTTTACAACAGGAGCAGCTGGATCCTTGAAAATCTGGTCTTTCATTTGTAGGCTTTAGGCCTTTCTAAACAGAGAATTTACTCTGGCTTTGTTAAAGTAACCTCAGGGCTTATCTACATGGGTATGTTTGTGAGACATAAGCTAGGACATGAATTTTTAAGTATCACAGCTGGTTCCCATAGAGGAGATACTTTGGGATGCAAGTGCCTTGCTGTAGTTAAGGTTCATCTACCAGCAGAACCGATTCTTTCTGCTTTGTGCAGCTATATAGTCAATTACTCCTCAAAAGTTCCTGTTCTTAGAGATTATTTATTTATTTATTTATTTATTTATCTATTTATTTATTTATTTATTTCCCCAGCTATTGAAATTGGTTTGTTACCTCTCCTGACAAACTTTCTTTCATTATTGCCTAGAATATTTCAGGTGCAACAACCATGCTGTGACAGGATTATACCAAGTTGGTTTTGACTTCTGAGACAGCTTGTGTGCTTCTGCATTCATGTATCGTGTGAAAAAAAAAATGTGATAAAGAACTTACTAACTTGAATCTGAAGCTCAGTGAAATTCGATTTTTTGAACATATCTACTTGCTTTGTACTGACCCCTGAATTAAAGAAAGTATCACAGAGCATGCTGATTGTATATTTCCATGGAAATTGTGACCTTTGCAATTGTCAATAAGCTTCTAAGCTGCTTTAGCTGGGACATAGTCTTTTTTATTTTTTTAATGAAAGCAGATGTCAGCTTCCTGTAGTTTCACTCTCAATTTGCTAATTGGAGAGAGATGAAGGTGTAGTGGGTAATTTATTGAAATTACGTCAGTATGTTAACTATTTGTTTTTGTTATTCCCCTCATCTCTTTAATCTAGAAATAAGCAACCTCCCTCAATCTTTCACTCCTGCTTCAGTGGGTATGCTTGAAAAACATGCAAAATACTGAACTTGCTACGTAATAAAAATATTTACTTTGTGTGACAGAGAGAACATTTATTTTCATGATTTTCACAACTTTATAAGATTTTTTGACTCCATGTCAGAACTTTTATGTATAATTCTGCAGATGCACCATTTTTGGATAATGTAAGAGAGAAGACAGAAATCCTCCCCCTGGAGCCTGGGACTGAAAGAAAACTATGGTTGTGTGGCAGCATGATGACAACTCTAGCTAAAAAAGCATCAGACTTGGTTGATATAAAGCTCCTCCTTTTTTTTAATTGATTTTCTGTTATTTGCCATCATACTTCCAAGTGATGGAAACAAAACAAAACTATACTCTGTGCTAACAAGGGAGAAAAACAGAAAGAAAGGACATGTGCTTGCTTGGGCAGAAAGAAAAGTAGTTAAAATCAAATACCCATCTGCACTTACGACCTGCAAAGTGGTAATTTATATTGTTGTAAAGTCTGTACTGGAAGACTGCTGTGCCTGCCACTTATCCCCAGTCTCCAAATAAATGTAGACTTTTTATGTCTATTCTGCATTCACATTGTAGGCTGTAATGACTGATATTTTTCGTAGTTATTTAGCATAACAGAAGTTCTATCACATAGGTTTGGGGTTTTTTGATAGGTAAAGGCTAGAGCTGACAGAGAAAAGGGGGATCATCGGTGCTAAGGATATACTTTGAAGAATTACAGAAGCAAAATGAATTTTTTCACATAGTGAATGAAATTCTTAAAAGAATAGAGTACATCAGTACTTTTTCCCCATTTGAGGAGGAAGCTGGAGGTGTATGTGGGAGGAGAATTCCTGCTCCTTAAAAGTTATCTGGACAGAGCCCCTTTTAAATGCAACAAGGGATAACAAGAAGGAGGAAGATAGAGAAAAAATGTGTAGAGACACAGACAGGGGGCACGTGTGCTCGCTAGGAAAGCAACCTGGCAATTTGCTACACATCTTTGTTACCATTTGAACCTACAACCAGGGAAGTAGCAGCCTACATCCCTGGGGCATCGGGCTGCCCTCCAGCATCTGGTCAAGGGACCCCCAGGCTGGGGCAGCTGGAGGAGGTGGCCAAACTCCTAACACCCCAAAGCAGTACCTCGATAATTTCTCCGTCTTTTGAAATTGCATGACTACACAGAAACTGTATTCCCTTGTTTATCTGGGACAAAATATTTTTACCAATGTGGCTTTAGTTGCACAAGGAGCTGTGGTAAGCAGTTCAAAGCTGCTGTTATCGATGATATGGTTTAATCCCAGCTGGCAACGAAGAACCACACAGCCACTCACTCGTGCCCCCACCAGCAGGACTGGGGAGGGACTTGAAAAATAAAAGTGAAAAATCTCATGGGCTGAGATAAAGACAGTTTAATGGGTAAACACCTCAGACACAAGCAAAGCAAAATGAAGAATTCATTCGCGGCTGCCAGCGGGCAGGCAGATGTTCAACCTCCCAGAAGAGGAGGGTTCCATCACACCTAGCGGTGACTTGGGCAGACAAACGCTGTCACTCCAACTGTCCAACCTTCCTTCTTACCCTCCCAGCTTTATGTGCTGAGCATGATGCCATATCGTGTGGGATATCCCTCGGGTCAGTTCCAGCTTGGTCCCCTCCCAACTGCTGGTGCAACTCCAGCCTTCTCCCTGGCAGGGCAGCACAACAAGAAGCAAAGGTCTTGATGCTGAGTATGTGCAGCTCAGCTGTAACACAAACATCTCTATATTATCAACACCTTTCTCAGCACAAATGCAAACATAGCCCTATACTAGCTACTATGGGGAAGATTAACTCTACCCCAGCCCAAACCAGAAAAATGATAATACAAATATTTTTTCTGAAAGCTCACCTGAACAAGCGGCTGATGAAGAAAATTCCAATTTATCTTTCTTTGTCCCGAATCCATTATAATGGCTAATTCAAAGACTGATTCCCCCTGGTAGCTACCAGCTATTTGAATTAGTTGCTACTAAATGACATCTGTTTTACAGTTACTCTAAAATATGACGAACTGAAAAGATATGCCCAAAGGATCTTTCACAAAATAATGTACAGGGCAGGCTTTTTTCAGCTGTTTTTGTAATTGAGTACAATTACAGCACCATTGGTTAAGAGAGATATGCAAAAATTTGAGTGTTCAAGACTACCACACTTTGATTTGGGTTAAGGAAGATCAGCCTGAAAAAGAGCAACAACCCTTATACATGCTGTGCTATGATGAAAAGAGGCTTTTGCAGTCTAATCTTGTGATTAAGGAAATATTTTCTGACAATTCAGATATCTGAACAATCAAAGAATTCATTACCTCCATTAGTAAGTCCCTCAGTACAGTGACATTACACCCCTTTCATTCCCAGAGCTTCATTTTCTTAGAATTTCATCCTTGTTCTTTTCCACAAACACACGAACTGTCAGCTCCTTTTGCTGTTTCATCTACCAAGCCATAAGTATGCTTTCAGAGCTTAGCAAATAGTGCACTTGTGCTGCTGCTTTTACTCTGCTGCATTTTCAGCTTTTACGACTGTGTATGTGCTGGGCACAGTAATGACAGCCTGGAGAGCTCCAGTCATTTATTGCAAGGCTGCTTCTTTTCAAGGCTTGTGAACACCCACAGAGACTCCTCCGTCTGCAGAAACAAGAGGCTGATCACACGTCTGTGAACCACACAGGTGCCAGCAAGATCTGCTGGTGCTGGGCAACTGCTGAGGTAGATTTCTGCCAAGAAACAGAGTGAGACTTCCAATTTTTATCACAGAGAGTTTTGATTGACTAGCTATCAGCCGTTATCATTCTGGAATAGCTTTGGAGCAGCACTCTATGCACAAAAGATTATAATCACTCTCTGGACAACTAATCTTGTGCAATCCATCCCACCTCATTCACTTTAAGAATGCATTCCCAATCACTAGATAGCACATGGCTAATTTTGCAAGCAAACCCAAAGGTTTAATCAAAACTGAGCAATTCAGCAACAACAGAAAATAAACTGCAGTTTCTATTGCTTCCCTCTGAAACTGCTGCCTGTACTTCTTGTTGGGGAGACTAAAAACCAAACCCAGTCCCAACTGTCACTTATTTTAGATGTGAATGATGTATCGATTTGAATATGGCACACCTGTTAGGTTATGTGCTAAAAGCTCTTTGCAAACCCACAGTGGAGCATAACAGCTACCAGTAACCCAAATTATGGACTCAGAGGAAAGAGCAAACTCTCTGGGCCTCAACCAGTTTCAGTCCCATCATTCAGGCCTGAGGTCTATCAGATCAAAGGGTTGCTACAGGGTAAACACAATGTCTGAGTCTAGCTGCTGGGTGGATCCACTCGTGTTCACCCAGCAATAAAGAAGGCTTCAGGGTGATTTATTTGAGGACCTCCAGTACTGGAAGGGAGCCTACAAAAAAGACGGAGAGAAATCTTTTAGCAGGGCAGGTAGTGACTGGACAAACGAGAATGACTTAAAACTGAAAGAGAGTAGGTTTAGATTAGATATTAGGAAGAATTTCTTTACTGTGAGGGTGGTGAGGCCCTGGAACAGAGTTCCCAGAGGAGTTGTGGATGCTCCATCCCTGAAGGTGTTCAAAGCCAGGCTGGATGGAGCTCTGAGGAACCTGATGTAGTGGAAGGTGTCTCTGCCCTTGGCAGGAGTGTTGGAGTTGGATGATCTATAAGGTCCCTTCCAATCCTTAACTTTCTATGAATCTATAATTCTGGGTTTATGGTACCTTCCAACTCAAACCATTTTGTGATCCTATGAACTTTCCTATGCTATCTCCCTCACAGTTTCCAAAGTAAACTTCCTGGCATTTTAAAGAAGGTTCAAATGGCATGTAGTTCCTGAAACGTTTTTTGCCTTCTTTTCACTTGTTGCAAACTAACTTTCCCAAGGACAGTTTTGAAGAAGAGTTGTCTTTGTTCACTGAAGACTGGTCCAAACTCTACACTAAGCTGCTGAGAGAAAATTATGTTGATGTGCTGGTGATG
This sequence comes from Struthidea cinerea, assembly GCA_013397865.1. Lineage (NCBI taxonomy): Eukaryota > Metazoa > Chordata > Aves > Passeriformes > Corcoracidae > Struthidea > Struthidea cinerea. The sequence goes on along the minus strand of VZTI01002256.1, from coordinate 361,708 downwards.
TGATGAGGTGGACAACAACACTTTGAGCTTACAATGATCCCTTGACTGACTTTTGCTTTTCTAGGTTCTGACCTTTGCTCCCCAGGTCCTAAAGGGCACATTTCATCTTGCACTAGCCCAATCTCTTACCTCAAGCATATTTAAAACAGAGTGAAATGGCCTAGAAGACATTATTATAGCTGAAATCTTGGACTTCACACTTTAGAAGTCTTTCTCATAGAAATGCTTTTCAGATACAATTCATGCAAAACTGTGCTTCAGGCCTGCCCATGGCATTTTTCCACTTTTTTCCCCCTTGTTCTGTCCACTGCACCAACGTGCTCTCCACTCAAGTCTGTTCTCTCACATCTTTACCTCTGGGATTCCTTGGGCACTAAGTCACCAGGGGCTTATGTTTTCCTTTATGCATTTATCACTAAGTTGTACTAGTCTAAATTACTATTTTTAGTCAAATGATGCTATTACAGGAACATTAAGAAGGCATTTCTCATGCTTTTTTTCTCTTCTATTACAAATACTCATAGTCTTACTAGAGCAATTCTGTAGTGATACAGAGCACAATCACACAACAGACACTGACGGGTATCTACAGGTGTGAAAACCCAAACTGCTGTCTAGCTCTTTCAAACGTATGGATGCACTACTTGGTCAATGAAGCATCACAGATTTCAAACACTTATTATCATCCTCAACTCCTCCACCATTCCTTGCTTAGTTTTGATGGATCATCTGTTATGTTAAGAAGGGTTGTAATTTCTTCAAATCCAGATTTATTTTGCTTCTGTGCTGAAGTGATATTGCATAATAGAAGCCTCAATTGTTGCACTTATTGTCATTCATATCATATTGGCAGGATAAAAGCATCTGAATCCAGGCAGAAAATATATTTTATACTTCATCACAAGGAAGCTAGATTTCATGTTCTCTTACGTAAGTAAGAGTTTGTGTCATTTTGGTAAATCTAGTTTTAGCTTTTTAACTTACTGGTCCAAGACTCAATGTAAACATGCAGTTTTAAAAATGCTGTTTCTACTTCGGGTCCTTTCAAAATCTGGAGAAAATATATATGGAAGCTTTTATTTTCATACTATAGTGAAAGATTATTTCATCTAATAAAATACAACAATGTAAAATAATAAAATCTTTTAGAATTTTTATTTTCTATTTTGGTTTGTCTTATGTTTTGTTCTTTTTTCTTGTTACTATGTAGTGAAGTTGTAGAAGTTAGTATGGTTTTCTCTTACTAGGAGAAGCTGTAGGCAAATCTGGAGCTCTCCATGACGTAGTAGATCATTACTACTCTAACTTCCTTCTCTAGTTAAGGTCTTCGGGATAAGAAATACATGTTGATTTCTGCATGAGTCCTTTTGTAGAGCTTGATGGGGGAAAATTGTTCTTTATGAAATCTGAATGAATAGCAATATGTAACCTGGTGGGGAGGGAGGAACCCCATAAAGGTGACTTATTTATATGAAGAAAACTATTCTAAAGAATGGATAAATCAATGAAATTCTGGAGAACAGAAGTTAAAACAGGATGAGTATTCATTGTGCACTCTCATAACTGTCATTCATTCCAGAACTGGAGAAATATGCTGCAACCGAAATTTTCATAATCTCTTTTGTAATCTATATCTCATAATTCTGCAGAAGTTATTAATTGATAGCTTGCTGTTCAGGAATTGCTGTGTAGAATAAAAGAATTTAATATAGGTCCTTACAGAAGACAGCAAAGAACAAATATAAAACTTGTACTTCTCTACAGTTCCTAAGTGAGCAGTGATCAGGACAAACAGTTTCAGACAAATAGGTTTTGATGATAGAAATCCAGATTTCTCCTCCAAATGCTACAGAAACACTGCAGTAAAATTTGGTCTCGAGGGTAATTGGTATTTACAATGCAATGGGAATGTGGGCGTTGTTAGAAACCTAATTATTCTCTATTGCTGTTGTATCCTAAAAATTTTGACACAGAAATAGAGAGCAAGAATTTTTAAATGAAATAGAATGACATATTTGCAACCCATGGGATGAAAAAAAACCCCCAAAATATATGTCTTTGTGAAAGAACTTAGAAAGAGACCTCAACTGGTAAGCCCTCTCTGAAGGAAGATCTTTTTTCCTCAGCTGTCTATTCTGTAAAATGACTATGACGATCTGTGAAAGAAGCTTGGAACATGCAGCTCTTTTTGCAAAGAGCAGCTGCTATGCTGGACACTTACCTGGAACTTAATATTCAAACCCACTCCTCAGACTGCATTTACCCTCTCCATTCAAGTTTTAATTCTCCACCTCAATACAATTGTGAAATAATTACATTAAATGTGATAAAGTGCTGGGATGTTTTGGATACCAGGATGCATGCTAAATGTGAGAAATCAGGACAGATAGTTCTCCCTTCTCAGTAAACAGACAGGCTTTGACCAAAATATTGTAACCATGACTCTGTGGGGAAATACATTAATCATGTACAAGGTACTGATGTCAATTTTCTCCACACCCTGTGGTCGGACAGATGAGAAATACTCTTGTCACTCCAGCATAATCAGCTTGCTGGCCCCAAATATCTCTCAGATCAAGGCAGAGGTCTCTAGGACTCAAGTAATGTGCTTGTTTTGCATAGGTAATCTGTCTGTTAGAAGGAGACTTCATAGGTAGGGCAGAAAAACTATGTTACACAGAAGAAAAAACACATTTTGTATACTTACTTCTTACTTTACTTCTTAGTAAAGTGTGAGCATGCCATTTGAGAGATTATTTTTACACAGTGTCTGTTTTATTTTGTTTTGCTGTTAATTGCCAAAAGATGAGCCTAGAAGTGAGTTTAAGAGACCAGGAAATACTTACAAATGTTGTTTAGACACTATGGGCTTTTCTTGAAAGAAATTCTTCTATTCAAATATAGTGGCCTTGTGAGTCACTAGACCAAAGCTGTGACCAGTTTTCTCCAGACCAGAGAGCTGTATTACAGCGTGAATTTGGGGATGGTTATTTTGTATGTATGTTGATGTTTTTAGACAAGAAGCTTTTATGTACATATTTGTAATTTTCCAGTTGCATGTACTGAAAAGTCAAGGACCATCTAGAATATTTGACTTGCCTGAAGTTACTCAGGAAACTTGCAATACGGGGAGAAAGATTCTTTGTATTAATTTTAACTGTAAAGCTACGCTATGTCCCTGTATGCTCTACACAATCATACTCTGCAAAGTCTTTTCCAAACTACCACTATTCAGGAGTGACTACTGAATTTGGGGAACATCCCAACTCATTCAACTCACATTACTTTTCTAAGAGGCTAATGCAATGAGCTGAGCTGGTGAATTTTGACTGTAAGTATGGTTTAAATGATGACTCTTGTTCACCTGACAATAAGAAACATGGCACAAACAATTTGAAAAGCAAATGTCTGAATGTCTACCATGGTGGTAGTTTTTACGTGTGTGATCATATTTGTGGCCCCCAGGAATTTAGATGGCAATTAAAAATGCATTCACATATATGTGAGATTCACTGTGCATGTGGAAACACAGATGATAAGCTGCTTGTAGGTAAACCAGTTGTTGAAATGAGAAATGGTTTTGATTTCCTGTTAAACACAGACTTTTTATATGAGTTCAAATGCTCCCCTAAAATCTGTCTCAGCTACTCCTTTCTCCCAGCACTCTAATATGTGTATTTACATCCTGAGTTTTTGAGGGGAAAGAAAAAGATGCCATTAAGAGCTGTCCTACCCTACTGTGAATGGGATTTCTAGAGTTTACTGCATGATGCAAGCAAAAACCACTATGATGCAAACAAAAAACAACTGTGGTAGACAAAACAAGTACAACAACTAAAAAATGTTAAGTAGTGAACGCTGACTGGAAGCAGATTGTTGTGTGTGTTTGTGCATCTGAAGCAGAGACTTGAGTGAGAGTGTGAGCTGAGCAATCAGGGTAATAACTCTGAACTTCCTAGTTCTTAAACAAGCCCCAGTTGACAGATAGCCTATGGGTGCCCTTGAGCACTTAAGTTTTGTGAGAAGGGGCAAGGAAAAGAGTGAATTATTTTGTCACTGAAGTGCTATCTCATTTGTCCACAGTTACCACCAAAACCACATTAAGACTGCTCCAAGCTGACAGTTCTTGCCAGGTAGCAATAGGTTACAAGAGAAAACACAGGAAACCCAAACAGATATGGCATCAAGTCATATGGACTCAGGATAAGTGAACTGTGAAAGAAAAATAAGGATGGATTTATTGTGGCTCTCAGGAAATAATCTGCCTGAATCCCAAATTAGTCTTGCTAGGTGCTTGTTGGATATTAGAGGTCTATCTTTATAGCATTTTGAAGACACTATCTTGGCACAGTTTCAGGGGAAGCTGGTTAACTATAATGCTAGCATGGAAGCAGAAGTTAGCATCGCAAATTTTATTTTGTTAGTGAAATGTGTTATGGCTGATCCGCAGTATTAAAAGTTTGCCAGTAATCCAGAAGTTTCTGCAGGAAGTTATGGTCACAAAGACATAGGGACTTCATGGTGGTGGCTTTCAGCACAGTTATTCTTGGGATTCGTGACAAACTCTGTGGGCCTCTAGCTGCTACAAGGGTAGCACATGTCTCCCACTCACTGCCACTACAAGTTTCATAAGGGTGTTACAAACAGCAAACAAAGCTCCTTCATTCAAGGTATATCCCTGAGCAGCATTTAATTTCCATGGAAAGATTGAGCAGTGCTTCCTTCCCCAAAGCAAGCTGTCTCAATGTTCATGTGCATCATACAGATGTCCAGCTTAATGACTTTAAAGACAAGAGAAAGCTCATGTTCTACCAGTTTTTTACTATAGTGTGTGTGCTTTCTTTGAAGTTTTTGTGGTGCTGAATATATTATTTTACCATAGTGGTGAGCCTCCATGCCTGTATAATACTGGTACACATAAAACACAAACATGGATCGTCAACCCTGCTCCTAAATAGTGGCCACTGCGCTGTATTTGGTCCTTTGCCAATAAAAATTCCAACAATGACCTGACAGCTTCTGCAGTTACAGTCCTTCTTCCTGCCCCTGGTCAGTGAATCTGAATGCTAACTTAGATCAGTTTGTACAGCTTTTCTGTGACTTTGCCAAATAGTTGTGAATGTCTGACAGATCAGACTAGACTTCTTTCAAATAACCATGCTGGAGATTATGGATGATGCTGTCACAAACAGTCAGAAGCAGATCAGCTTAGCTGGAATTGCTAACCAAATGAGATGCCAGTTTGTAGGTTTTCAGAACTTCATCTTGAACTGTGTGGTGCTTTATATGTGTATGCTGTAATAAGACTTTGGTGATAAATTTGTAAAGCAGTAATACATATCTACTTTTGCATATACTAGCCTTTTTGCTTCAATAAACTATTTATTAAAAAACAGCAGGTGAACCATTATTTAAACTGAAAAGACAAAAAAATTTGTAGTGTAAGTGATTACATACATGCAAAGTAAGTAAAAGGTTCTCAGGCCTAAATGGCCTTGTCTTAAATGCAGTGAAATAATGTCCAGATTATGCCATCATACTTGCTTTACTCTACAATGTTCCCCTGTCATTCATAGATGGCACATCAAGAACTCCCCAACAGGTTTACATGAGCTGATTATTTGACCCTGTCACACCATAGTTCAACTCTTAATTAGTGCTGGAGTTCAGAATGACATTGTAACCTACTTTTAATAAACTGTCTCCCCAAAAAACTGCAATCAGCTGGATTTCTACACCCCTTCTGCTGTATATTGGCAGCCAAAGGAAGTATTTAGCCTGTTCAACATTGTTAGCAAAGTTACGTTTAATTGAATTTAACAAAAATAAGATAATTTTGAGAGTCTGGAAAGGCAAAACTAGTAGGAACAAATTACCCTGCCTGCAGGAGTTAGAACATGATCACTAAGACACAAAATCTACATGAACATTGCAGTAAGGTTGCTTTGCATCTGCAATGGGCCAAAAAAATACACTGGTCTGACAACTCAGCACCGCCAACATGGCTCGTTAGTGCTCATGGTGGCCTGAACACTCACTGAGCCAGGGTAGGAAATCTCAGGCAGTTTAAAATGCTCATTACAGCAAATTACAGTGTCTGCAGATGAACAGGCTCCCCAATATTTGCAAGGTCCGTTCTCCATGCTGCAACTGTTGGTTGTGTGATGTGACAAGGGTTGAAATGCATTTACACCATTGTCTGTTATGCATTCTCATCCAGCTGTCAGGCTGCAGACACTTTTCTATGTCTCTCAAAGGCTTCCAATCTCTGCCTATACCAAATTAACCAATTTTCAATTTCCAGCTACAACTGTGGATCTGACTTTTACATGGTCTGCCCATCACCCCTTCAACTGTGTGAACTTCCACAGTTGCACAACTTTTCTAGGGATTAGCAATATATGCCAGTGCTCTGGTGAGCAAAAATTTTAAATAATCTTTCTGAAATGAAACATCACCAACAAGGATTACGAACAGTTTCTAGATTCAGAGGGGTGGGTAGTATTGACATTAGAGTCAAATTTCTGGAGGCAACACTATTGTGGCAAGGAGACAACTGATCCTTATTAAATATGTGTGACAGCATCTGACAGAACATTGACTTCTTCGGCTACCTTGGAGTTATTTTATTGGAGAGGGAGAAAATAACAAAATGCACAGGAGAGCAAGCTGTCATCATGTAAATCCAGAATGGGAAGCAAAGAAGAAGCAGAGCAACTGAAAAAGCTTTGCTTTCCATATTATCCTCAAAGAGGATATAAACTGCACCACCCCTGAGTGGCACCGAAAAGGAAGGAGGTATTTGAGGTAAGAGTAGGCTTTTGAGGGATGAGAGTTTCCCAAAGAGCTCCCATTTTGTTTCTACCACCCCATATATACTGTCTTTACCTGTCTGTCAATGCAGTATCAGAATACTTTCTTTCACAAAGGGTTTATCTCACTTCTTGTTCTGTTTGTATATATTGTGTGAGTGATGCGTTTACCCATACTGTGTGAAGTAAGGGCTCCTTGTGGACCTTCCCAGAAGGTATCTGAAACCTGCTTGCAGTGCTGAAAAAGACGATTTTACAATCAGTGATTTGTTACAATTTTTTTCTGACTTCAGTGTCAGTGGTTTCCGAGATGATTATCATGGGTCATGTGACACAAAGTACAGGGAATTAACCTCCTGAAGATCAAGGCATATCTGCCTCAGTTTTCCTTGGAAGCAACAGCACCTTCTAGACAGCTGTCTTCACCAGGTGCAAGGAAGTCTTTTTGTTGAAATGGACACTCCTCAAACTGAGATGTAAAAAAAAACCTAGAGAAGTAAATCCTGTTACCTGACTCAGTAGCCTGCTCAGGCACCTGCCCAGATCCCAGTCACCACACTTGTGGAGAGTTATTTCCTCTTCCTCCTGTTTCAAAGGACAATGAAGAAAAGGAGAAACACCCACTGAGTCCGCTTTCCTGTAGCCCAAACCCGGCTGGGGTACTGGTGTCCTGGATTTGGTGACATGCATACTCAAACTTGAAATTAAATATTCCAGAACATTTAAGGGCAGGAAAGTCAACCAAGCACTACAGAGTATTTTATTTAATCAGAGAAGAAAAAGAAACAATAAAAATAAAATAATATTTGCAAGAGGCTTTTATTAATGCTGTAAATTGCATTCACACAAGCACTCAAGAGCTCTCTAAGCAAAATGGAAAACATTCTTTTTACTTTTCTGACAGATTACTTTTAATTTTTTATGATCAGGCTTTGAGATCAATATCAGCAAGCTTTATCTCCTTTGCTTTGCATGTGGAAAAACACAAATCCAGGAGATAAACTGCTCCTCTGAAATTGCATTTGTGTTGACAGTTTATTTTCTGGTTTTGTAATTTTATTAAAACCACTTATATGCATCCTACATGATTCCACACACAGTCTGTAAAATGAGCTATTTAAGCTGTAGTGGTTTGCTTTGTAAACATATTTATCAGGATTAAATTGCCAGTCAGCATCTCTGCTGTAGAGAACCTGTTAGAAAAAAAAAATGCACACACCCTTTCATATGGCATTTTCCTGTATTTTAATCAAATCACACTTTTTAAACTGGTATCATTGCTCAATCAAAAGCTCCACTGTCTTAACGAAATCCTTGCAGTGCCATTACCAAGATTAGTATAAGCAGCTTTCCTTATACACCAGTTCATAGATGTATAGAAGTATAGACGACCACCAAAGATATCTTCAGGGAGTCACTTCGGACTCAAAGATGAAATACATCTGTTCTAGAAATTTCATGCCTTCCTTTTAATTTCATGTGTTTGGGATTAAAAAACCCTCAGTCTTCTACTTTCAGCAGCAAAACAGGACCAGCAGCCTCCGGCCCCTGCAGAGACTCAGTTCTGATGTGTAGTCTCCTCACCTAAAAAGGTACATGGTCATTTCTTTTGTGACACTGTGTGTACACTTGAACGGGAAGCATAATGGTAGGGCTAAGACCAATGGACTCAAATAATGAGATGGGAATTTCCAACAAAATATAAGGAAAACCTTTTTCAGTGTGAGACTGGCCAAACTGATAGACAGGTGTCTAGAGTGGCTGTGGAGACTCCAACCCCAGTGACATTCGAAAATCAACTCAATAAGGCCCTGAAACATCTGATACAACTGTACTTACCATAGCAATGGGTCAGACTAGACCTCCAAAGATCTCTGTCCACATAAATTAATCTCTGGTTCTGTGATTCAAACTGAGGAATGACAAAGGAAAAAAAAAGGGAGAAATGTTCCAATTTTATGTCTGTGTATAAAATAAATAATCTGGAAATCTCATACTGTCCTGTAGAAAAAATAAATTATCCTTTAATATTGAAGCACCATACTGAGCTTTTATTTTATGTCATTATATTTCTTATCATTCTATTTCATTTTTCAGACTTCTCAATACATGGCTATTCCCAATCCAACTTTATCTCTTTTTAGTTATGTTGTTCTGATTGCCTTTCAGGTTTCCCTGCAAATGGTGGTACATCGTCTTCTCCTGATGATTCTGCTTTGATGTTTGCATTAATGTGTTTTGAAACAGAGTAATCATTCACGGTGCACCAAGCCAGCAGACTTTAATCTCTCTCTGAAGAATGCTGCATGGAGTTGATAAATGTAAGCTAAGGACTCCTCTTTCAGTGAACATGTCTGAGTATAAACATTCTTCTCTACCACTAAGAAGACCTGCAAAAGCTTACAGCTCTTCTTTTGTGAGGAATCCTCCAGTGCCCATATCACCAACCGCTTCTGCAAAGGCACTTAATTTGAAATCACGTTTATTATGAGTCAGCTCTTGCCTTTCTGTCAGGGCATAAAAAAATCATAGGATGTTACCAGCAATTATGTTCCTTTTTTCCCCCCAGATTAATCTTCAGGAAACCACTTTGTTTGGGTTTTTTGTTGCATCAACCATCTTTCACATTTTTTTGTCCAGGAACAGTTTTCCAGATCCTTGGCAAATGTTTTCTCCTCTTCCTTTGTGATCTGAGTCCAAAGAAACTAAAAAACTGAAAATAGTGGAGGATTTCCAGTACAGAAATTGAGACAGAGATATAGTGAGAGGGAAGTAAATGTGATAAACTATTATCAAAGTTCACTTATTGCAGTAAAAGACATATAATATTACAGCTGCTCCTCTAATTTTTTTTCCTTTTCTGAACACAGATAGTAGTATAAATAGTTTTAAATAGTCCTATAAAGATGGCCCTAAAATAGGTAGCTTTTAATTTCACTTAGGCTTTTTTATTCAATCCTTCTGTATCCTAGACCATGTTGTTCATCTGTTCTGTCCTTCTGGCAAATTGTTGCCTTTCCTGTATGAAGCCTACATATATCCTGCCTTAGAGCCCTGAATCTGTAGAGTATTTGGTCTGGAAGTACATACTGCAAAACTTCCAAAGATATTGGTTTGTTTCTCTCAGGCTCACTGTGAACAGCTTTTTCAATGTTGCTTCAAATGCCCTAAAGTTCTTTGAACACTGAAACGTTGTTGTTGTTGTTTTCTTTTTTTTTTTTAAGAAAACAAACCACCAAAAAAGTAAGTGATGTCTGCATTATTCTAGCACCCTTTAGATCTCAGATCACTGCACTCTAAGGCACAAGACTGTGAATTTCAACCAAGTGTAAACCTGTTTATGTTATGCAATCAGGACTGAAATTTATAGATGTCTACACTGGCATGGGTGTGAGTGTTTGTGTGTGTGTGTGTGTGTGTGTGTGTATGCGCTTTTCACTGCCTGTAGGTAGGCTCACTGTGCTATCTGTCTTCAGTTCAATATTTCTTCCATCAGATGAGATCTTTGTATTAAATGGAATTCCAGCAGTAGAGAAGATTGCATCAAAGCCAATGAGCTCATTAAAAATGAGCAGTGTTCCAGCAGCGTATCTATACTGCAAAGAGGTGGGAAGACTCCCAAGTCGGCTTTGAACAAACTTCCTGGTTGTGAACACATAAAAGATTAATATAAGATTTTAATTTTCTTATTTTCAGAAAAGTGCCAGGCACACTTTTCCTTTCAGCTTATAAATAGAAAATAGAGTAGTTTAGATTTGCAAAAGTTGTCACTGCAAGGTATTTTTAACAAAGTTACTTTGTGCTGAATCCAAGCTGCCATGTTAAATTGCCTTGAGAACCCAAATTAGTGCTTTACACCTAGTCTAAAATGTCTAAATCCTGCTTCAATACACATGTCCTAGTCATTAGAAACCATATGAAGACTTTGGCTCAGCAGGATAAAGACTCATCATGAGTATTTGTAGTGATTGAGCAAGTTTTCTTCATCTTTGCCTCAACTTTATTCTTTCTCTACATTGTGCAGGATAGGACCTTTTCTTTTAACTACCTTATTTAGACAGGTGTAACACTTAGTATGTTTGTGTTTTGAACAATTGATTCACTAGCAGTGGTTTTAATACCCTCCTATCTGCGCATTATGAGAGAATGTTTTCCCCATTTCCTTTCAAATCCTTCCCTCTTTCTCTCTGCCACTCTCTGTCTGCTTCTTCTGCCTGCTCATTTCCCCAGCCATTCACCTCAAATTTGTGTGTATGCTCTTTGAAAGTCAGAGTATTTTAAATACCGGCAGACTTTGGAAGGACTGTCAGACGTGAAGTGTGGAGGATAGGTTTTTTTTGTAAAAGTTTATAATTAATCCTGTAGACAGGGATAGAAGAAAACAGTTTATTTGCATGTAGGAAACTAACTAGTGTTTAATTCACAGATGAGAATGTCAGAAGAAATATTTTATCTTAGTTAATTGCATTGTGAACTTCACAAACCTCAAGAACACAAAAGGTTATTCCCTACATTGGGGAATAGTTTCAAATTTATTTTCTTCTTTCCTAGTATAAATGGGTTTGGTCAATATTATGTCAATTAAGACAGATAAAAGAAAAATTTATGCATAGGCAGATAGTTATTGCAAAATACAGCTTTGCAACTGAGAAATCCCATGTGAGCATATGTTAAATATCATCTGCAAATAATATTTGTCATTTTAACATAGAAAGTCCCTAATAGAAATAAATTTAAAAAAAAAGAAAATTATGAAAAGTAATGAAAATCAATAGAGTGGAAAAATTGGAGCTTTTATTCCATGATGCCTTATGGAGAATCGTTTTATTTTGGACTGAAGTGAAAGGTCATATAAACATGACCTCCTTCAAATGAAATACTGAGAGTAAGAAAGCTATCATGATTTGCTTATTATGTTTGGCAGGCCTTCTGGAGAGCTTCCAATTATTTGTCTATTCATCCTAATATAGCCCATGTTGCCTTCTTGGAAACACTCATCTGTTTTCTTGTGGGCATTTATATTTAGCTTTCTACATTTTTGTTTATAGACAAAAAAATTTCTTATCTCTGAGCTTCTTGAGCACCCTAAGAACAAGGAAAGGGTGAACTACTCGGTTTACCAGACAAAGGTTTTTATTGTCAACGAACACACAAATTTAATCATATTTTGCTGGTATTGCCAATGGCTTAAAATATTCTAGTTTTTCTTAGGATAACTGGCATTTATCTACTTTTTTGAAATACAAAGCTTCATCATGTGGGGCTGCTTAAACTGGCATTTATGTACTTCTGCAAAAGTTTCTATTTCTTGAACCGCATAAGTTGCACTATGAACAAGCAAATAAATTTAATTTCTTGGCTGGATTGTTAAAATATCTCAGTGTATTTCTCTGGTGAAGAATACCTTGGTGCAAGAGATCCTGACCTTAATTGATTTTTGCAAGACCTCCTGTACTGGAAATTCTAATATCTTAGAATCAGGATCTTCAATAAGCTAAGCACTACTTTAGGAGAAAAGAAATTGACTGACTGCATCCAGAAACTCATTAGTCATCCTAAAAGAAGTAGTTTGGAATTTCTGAAAAATCAGATTCTTTCTAGGCACTCAACGCTCAAAAATCCATTTTTGCTAAGAGGACACCTGAATTTCAAATACTTTTTAAAATAGTTTTGGTATCTGTGAAGCAATCTTTGATGGCTTTGAAGGGAAGCATGTTTGAACAGAGTACTTCAAACCTTATTTATTATTATTACAACATTTATTATTAAAAATAAGTGATTCACAAACTTCAGTTGCATTTCTACATAGTGCTTGAACTCACGTGAATGGCAACAAACAGATGAACATGTGTGCAAGTTTACACATGTGCACTTTTCTTCCAAAAGCAGGTATTGATATGCTTTAGAAGGAAAGTTTTGATATGCCTGTATGCATGCAGCACAGCCCTTGGCCTTGGAGTCACATAAGCCTTTGTTCTCCTGAAAAGGAATTAAGCTCAAAATAGATAGGGCTTGAAATCCTGCAAAAAAAAAATAATCTTGAAGTCTTTACTGAGATTTCCCACAGGAATTCTGAAACCTCCAGGAGTATTATGAGGAAAGGATCCTTCCTGTTTTGCTTTCTTATGAATCCTAACTGAGCCTAACAACAACTGAGGTTTTATATTTGGTTTCAAAGCGTCTCATCAAATACCCAGGTTTCGTCACCACCATTTTAATGGAGATGTAAATTAATTTGGTCGAGGTCAGACTGCTTAAAATGAATAAAACTTGAAAGTCCTTATTCATCCAAGCACATGATTTCTCAAAAATATTGGAAAAATATTTCATTCTTTATCTGAGTTTCTCGTTTCCAATTCTGAGAGGCTTGTGGCAAGTTCTGCAATTACATTGGGTTCCCTCATCTTCAGTCTGATGAAGGCTTCCTTATCTCCATTAGTGTGTATCATTCTCACCCACGTCAGGGAAAAAAAACTGGATTAACTGTTGCATTTCCAGTTTTCTTTTTGTATAAAAGCACCTCTCTGCCACAGCACCTTTCATTTTACTACTTGTGGTTAGATTTATAGGTACACTGTAATAAAGCACTTGAAATCTTTTGTGAGTTGAGAGAATGAAAATCAGCTAGTGCTAGCCTTGTTTAAATAATTACTGACTTGAGATGAAACTCTAATGAAAATAAACATATTGATATCATGTCCCCTCACTTTGCTATTAGTATGCTACTGTCCTGTGTCCATGTAAATTTATCATGGCTGTTCATAATAAATGTCCATGAAAACACCGTATTTGAGAAATTACTTCTGTGGGGATGCAGACATTTTATATATTTCTTTTTAATGGGGTTTTGCTTACAAGCATATTTTCAAGAAAATCACAAATCACAGAAATGAAGTTTCAGGCAGCTAAGACCTTGAGGTAGATGGATCACCTAAGGGATGACAGGTACGCTGAAACACCTGTGCTAGTAGATTGAAGTAAATGAGTCATCCTCTCAATGAACAAATCATGTCCCTGATGAGTTCTCCTTTCTCCTGACCGTAGCTCACTGATGAGCAGTGCTGTTGCGCTGACTTCAATTTGGGTCCATATTTGCATGGACCTTGGATAGATCAAGGAAAATGAAAGAGAGACAATCCAAGAGCTTCTAGGAATTTCCCCAGTCCCAGGTCACACTTCACACACCTGAGGAAGTCTTTATTCCAGTGAAAAAAATGAGTTAACTGCTCATCAGCTTCAGCTCAAAATGCCATCTTCTTGAAAAAACTTGTCACTAGTGACTTTGATGTGGCTTAGCATTTTGGTTGTTGTTTTTTAGTTGCTTGGTTATCAACTAACTGGACTTTGAGACTATTGTTTCCATGCTGGAGAACTGACCAGTGTGTGAAGTGGGGAATGTCAGACAGAGCTATTTGCTTAATAGAAGCTTATGCCTTGTTGCTTCACAACCTCATGTTGCTGAAAGCTTGCCTGTGTAGTAAAGAAAGTTCAAATACACATCCTAACCTAAGTTAACCTAATTTAGAAAAGTTTTCAGTCACAGATTTAAATTGTTTTCTACAAAGACGAGTTTTTCCTAGTCCTTTACCAGGGTGTGGCAGAGGCCGGGGTCTTCTGAGGACTAGAATCATAGAGGGGGTCATTGAGAGATGGCAGACGGGGACCTGGCAGTCAGGACTGTCCCCCTGTTCCACAAGGTATCAGGACAGCTGAGGGACAGCTGGCGCAGTCCCAGTCCCAGGAAACTGCTGCCTTCCTGAAGACAGGAACAGACTGAGCTCATGCTGAGATGAGCCTGTGAGTGGTTTAAAGATCAGGTATAGTGAGGGGACTCAGGGTCAAATACAGCCCAAGGAAGGAAGGAAGGGAGGAAGGGAGGAAGGAAGGAAGGAAGGAAGGAAGGAAGGAAGGAAGGAAGGAAGGAAAAGAATTGCCCAGGAAAGAAAAAGGGATGTATAAAGCTCCACTGAAAACATGAAAACATGAAAACCTGAAAATCAGCATGAAAGTTGAACCTCAGAAATTGTGTGGTTAGCCTGAGCCTGAACCTGTGCTGTAATCACCAGCTCTGAAGTGTTGCCCAGGAGCATTAGGCCTGTCTTTGATTCCACCTGAGTAAGTTGTTGAAAGCAGAGTGGGCTATGGAGACAGACTGGGGTAAGCAGTGAAAGGCTTGGTCTGCCTTCTACAGAACCCTGTTGCCCCACTCGTCCTCTGTGAGAGAGGTCCCTGTGTCTGAGGGAGAGGCTCTGGCAGCTAAAGCATCTGACTCAGAAGCAGGGGATCTTGGAGACAACTCTCAGCAGTGCCCACTTCAGAGCTTTTAATGGGAAAAATGGAGCTGTCTGCAATGCTCAGGACACACCCTTTCCTATGACTAGGCCTGACTTTGGTCTGGAGGTCATATACCAGGATGAGGGCAGCATGTTGGTATGTTGGTTCTTCTTCAGCTGATAGACTGAAAGATTACAGAATCATAGAATCTTAGAACAGTTTGAGTTGGAAGGGACATTTAAAGGTCAACTATTCACCAGTTCATGAATAAAGACCCTCTTCCCCTTTGAGAAAGGTGAATCCCATCTGATGCCAGCAAGCCTGTTGCTGTGTAGGTCATCCTATTATCAACCCTCCCCCCCAACCCCCCCAAATTAATAGACTGGGTGCATCTGTTTCTTCCGATGTCACTGCCCAGAACTGGAAGGATAGAGGAAACAATAACCTGTGCTCCAAGTACACCTATCAAACATCCCAAAGTCTTAAAGACTCTTTTATCATTCTTGGACTAAATGCTGTGACTTCATTGTCACCCACATGAAAGAGCAGTAATGATAGGAATCCATGGGATGTATCAGACTAAGAAGTTTCCTCGTGATGTCCTTAACCCAGGCTCCAGGGGGGCAAAAAACCTCCCTAAGAGGAGGGTCTGTCCAGCATATTGAGTTCTTTGTACCCTTTAGAAGGAAATTGCCTATAAATATAACCATTTTTTCTTCCTTGTGGTGGTGGTCATGGTACCGGGGGCAGGTCTGTTTGATCCTGGTAACACCTCTGGTGTAGATGGATCATCATCCTTATCCATTGACTGGCCATGAACCTCCACCAACCCTCATACCTATTGTACAGAGGCTCATGTGCCTGAGAAGACTAAACTGCTGATTATGCAGCTGTATGATGCAAAGAATTTAATTGAGCAAGACAAGGCCATGGCAATCGCAGACAAAAACTGGCAAATCCATGAAAGCTGGAAAAGAAAAAGCAGGAGATAGCCCAGCTGCATGCTTGGATCAAACATACAGCTGCAAAAGGTGAGGAATTAAAACACCAGAAAGAAAAATGTGGAAGAGTTGCTTTTGAAGAATTTGAGAGGGCTCTGTTTAAACACATCTCCAAGAGGAATTTGATCCTTCCTTAGAAGAAAAGGATGACCTTATTAGTGTCCTGCAAATGCAGGTATCAATGCTGAGTAGAGGTTACAGAATGGTCCAATAGCCACTTAAAAGCCTGATCCAAATAACTGAACCACGAGTTTGAAGTCCAACAAAAGAAATCAATTTCCATGGGAAATACTGTGGAACCAGGAAGCAATGAGAGTAACAAAAGTTCCAGTATTCTAAATACTCCAGTACTCTAAATCTTCTGACATGAAACTCCACCACAGAGGTTCAACAGAGGAGACAGCAAGTCATCTCTCAACAGGAATGCTCTGATCAATCTGGAAGGATGTAGCCGATTTGCAAATTCATTGTGTCTTGTCATTTTTCTTCATCAGCACTTCAAGTGGGAGCTATCTTTGACTGAGCTCAGCACATTTGGCCCAATGCAGATGGCAAAATGGTATGGTGAAACTGAGAAAGCAACTGCTTGAGGAGGAAGAGATTTGCTTTACGCAATTGTCTGCCATGTTATGGGAACACAAATGTAACATGTCTCCGGTGCAATCAATTCAGTGGCTGCTATTTTTTTTCCTAGAAGTGCATTTCCATTAACTCAGAGAAATGATACTACTATCAAAAAAAGAAAGCCACATGCTTTTCTCAGTGGCATAGCAGAACATGCCATTCAAAAATCCCCACAGACAACTCAGCAGGAAGTTAATTTTAAGATCTGACCAACAGGTCAGCTTTGCAGAATGCCATATAGCTGAGTAGATCAACAACATTAATAAATTCTTTGATGTTCCACTGGAGGGTTTCCTAAGGCACTTGAAAGCATGTGGTTTTATTGTGTGGCTTCCAAGGTATTTTAAGACAGTTTTCAAGTCTCTGTCTTTTCAATTCTGAAGCATGGAGGTTCTCATTTCCACAGCTGATCTACAGCAGAGTGACTCCATTCATACCGCAACCTCGCTCCCCTTCTTATAAGAGTCATTTTAGGAAGCCGTCTTAAAGGCCTTCTCTGTTCTGAACAGAGAAATGCTTAACTATGACACCTTCCTTCCAAATCAAACTGTGCAGCTGCAAGAGCTAACTAATAGAAACAAGGGTTTGTAAATTAGGCTTTCAATTTGCAGGGAAACTCCAATACTCTACCAGTCACTCCACAACACTGGGAAATATTGCAAAGCTTACTCTTTCAGTCCTTCTAATTTGCCCTGCTTGCCTTCTCCAAAGTTAGCATCCTTTTCTTAAGGAGGACAGCTAATAGAATTTTAGAGGGGATACTTCAGAGGATGCCCTTTCTAAAACTGTGGGTTATGTTTCCTCTGGAAATTCATCAGTCTGTCACGGCTGTTCAAATATGAATGACAGTGTCTTTACAGATTCGTCTGCCAGTTCCCTCTACATAGATCTCAACAGCTTTTGGGAGTACCATTTACAGGTAAGTGCTGCTGTGCACTGGTTCTCTAGGTTTTCTTTGGTTCTCCTAGTTCATTCAAAAGTGATCTTTTCCACCATTTAGAATGACTGAATTGGTAGCAGGAAAGGCCTGACAGGTGCTTAACTGGTTGTCAGGTTTGCCAGTTGAAACCACATCTGAAGCTGTTGATGACTGAAAGCTATCCCTTAGGTCAGGGAATGAAAGACAAAAAAATATACTCCTGTACATCTGGTTCATCTTGTTCCAGCTGTCTATGCCCAGCCAAGCCTTCATCTGTAAACCTGGCATCACTTGTGCCATGCTCTTCACTCACCGCTCAGGCTTTTTATGAGGGGAGAGGCAATTAAAAACATAACACGGGCACATTTTAAAAACTCCTACATGCCTCCTCCTGATGGAGACTGTCATACACCAGAGAGTACAGAGGGTGACCACCCTAAGCCTGCAAGTTTCAAGGCCTGGTCAGAGCATCTTGTCTTGTGCTTGGACAGGGACGAGGAGCCTGCAGCATTGCCTTATAGTGGAGCAACCTGCCTCCTACTCACACAAAGCCCTGTGGCCCAACGTCTTTGCTAGCCTTCTTGGTTTGATAAGTGGATAAGATTTACTGTGGGGTTTGAATGGAGAAAAGTACAAGATTTGTGCAGAGACAGCTTCCAGCAGCCCTTACCCAGCAAGTGCAGACTGTGGTGACAGACTGCAGGGCAGAAGGCCCCAAGCAATCTGGTGAGAAGTTTTAGGCAAGAGAGGTAGATTGTGCAGGGGACCCAGCAATGGCAGCTCAGCTCCTGGCTTGCCCTGGTCAGAGGAGCAGTGAACACAACCCAACCACAGTAGCAGTGAGGTCAGGGTTGCCCAAGGGCACCAGGACCATCCCCTCAGTGTGCCTGGGGCAGCATCCTTGGGTGGGTAGATGGGGAAGACAGGGCAGGGCTGCAGCCTGGCTGTGATCTGCAGGACCCTGACAGCCAGTTCTGAAGTGGTCAGTGGAAAAGCATTGCATATTTCAAACTGGAGATGGAAAAGAGCCATCAAAATTCATGAGGGATATTAATTTTAATATATATGAGAAGGAGAGTGACAATATGCAAGCAGTCATGCTCTGCATGATGAATTGCAGTCCAGTCATATGCAGTGCTTGCAGTAATATCCATTTGCAGTGATATATCATTTTCTTTATTATTTAATCTCATAGCTCTTAATTAGCACGTTGCATTTTATGGTTGTGTCAGGGCTTGCTGGGACATGACTAGAAATTGTGTGCAAAATCCCTCCCCATGTGACATATGAAGCCTCAGTTCAGCAAGATCACAACTGAAATGCTCTCTGGCTTTGCCTTGGATGAATGGCTGATGCCACATCTTACTTTTTAAATGTGTTTTTAAAAGACTTTCATAGAGGGAGACTTTTCATTTTTTCATGTCAATTTGGCAGTGTTCTGTCTCCCTGAATGCAGAACAGGTTCCTCCTGACTTGCATTGATGAGAGCCTCAAACAGCCTTTGAGGAAACTCCTCAAGAGGTTTGTTACTGTGAGTCTTCCTCAAAAAGGAAAAGATTGAAACATGTCACAGTTAAGAGCAATTTTAGACACCAGTTTTGCCTCGAATCTTGTTTCTGCATTAAATGAGTGTTATAACCCTAAATTTCAGTTATGAATTGGGATCTCTAAATTAATCTCAGAGAATATGACAACCATCTCATAGAAACAGATCTGCTAATATGTTGGATGGCTTATCCTTTAATCAGCTCCACTGATCACAGTGGTGTTTTTAAAGTTCTTTAATAATATTAAGATCATTTGTAAAATCAGATCAGAACAGATGAGATTATATTGACCAAAGAAGGTAGTTCATGATGTGATCAAAGAAAAAGGAAATGGATGTTCCAGATGATATATTAGGATAATGAAAATGTGTACAAGAGTAAGGTAAAGAATATTAAAGATTATTAAAATATTCAGAGAAATAAAAATATCAGAAAATATTATATTATTATGAAAATGTTCATTATTAGAAAAAGAATGCAGTTTCCACAGTTAGATGGAGAGCAGTTGTAAAATGCAGGAGTGCTGACTGAGTTTCTTGGAAAACAATTATGAAGACAAAGCCGAAGAAACTGGGATCTCTTTTCTTCCAGCTGAGAAAATATGTTGAATCATAAAAGCCACAGATCTCTTAGAATAAAGGTTGGCAGCAACCTGCTTCAGTTGAATAGCCTAAACTGTGAAGAATAGCTGAGAACACAGGAATTGCTTCAACAAAGGTTTGGATTCTCTAAGGACTGAGAGAGTGCTAGCAGGATGAAGTGTGGCTGAGCAGCATGATTCTTCATTTCTGAGGCATACTTTCATAGTCCCATAGGAAAAGAGGCCTGTAAACCTTGCCTCAGTTTTGAGGATAACATCTAATTCTTCAGTTTCCTCTGCAGTTGGAAATGCTGATGCTAAGTGAACATGAAGAGCTCTCGGAGCAAGACTTTGTGCAGGTTCCTGTGGCCATGTTGAGTATTGAGCAACTGGGTTATCAGAACTCAAGGAGTTAACAAGAACACTGAAACAGTACTTAATTAAATCAGGGCGAGGGGATGGAAATCTTGCATCAGAGATGAATAAGTTTTGTATCCCTTCAAGTACCTGACAATTTACAAACACAGCATCCTTTTTTTCAGCTACCTTACAGACTGGAGTACCTAATTCATTGAGTATCATGTTAATGAGTAATTTGACTTGAGCTTCCAGTACTTCCAGTATTTGAGTTGCAGGAAGAACTGAAGCAGCAAGTTTGAGATCAACTATCTGTAAAAAAAAAAGTGCTACCTTAAGTTCCATGTCATATCATTAGTAGAAAAAAAACATATTGATGCAACAAATGGATTTTGTATATGCAGAGTTATTCTTACAGGTGTTAGAGCTTGTTTTGCAGACTGGAAAGCTGATTCCTAAGTGAGTGAGTGGAATCATGGATTTGACAGATGGGTAAGATCTGGTCCACTTGACTCACCTAAAGGATGGGGTGCTATCCAGGGGGCTCCAGACAGGCTTGAGAAGTGGGCCCATAAGAATCTTATATGGTTTAGTAAGACTGCCACAGGTAACCCAAAATGTTATTGTATTCCATGTCTATCTGTGCCCAAATTGTTGCTGCCTCTTTAAGACCCAGTGGCTGGAAACAGGGCCCAGTGCTGCCTGGGCTTTTTAGGTTGGAATATGGAAGCAGAGTGCGTGTAGACTCATGGTGTTTTAATCATGCAGAGTCTCTCTCTCTCTCTTGCCTTTTGGTTTGTTTTCATGTCCCTTGCCTCTCTTGCTTCTTGGTCATTTGTGTTTGAAGAGCTGAGGCAGCTTTGGGAATGACTGTGTGCTGCAACACCACAGTCACTCCAGTCTGGCAACAAGGCCTGGCTGAAGTGTGAAAAGCACCGAGTCCAAGACTCTCCAGCCGACTCCTCCTGTCATCTCCTGCTGTGAGGAAGGCGAAGTTCCACTGTGAGTTCCAGCCCCTTGATCCGGACAATACCAGTTGGGGCTCCAGCTGCTGGGGAGATAAGAGAACAAAAGGGGTAAGGGGAAGACTGAAATCATCTTCTTACTTTGTCCTTCGAGCCACCCTCGGCTGTGGAGTGCCATCTAGGAAGGGGGCGGTATCCAGTCATTCTGGTGCTTCATAGTTCCTGTGGGGTTCCTGATATTTAGCAATTTTGTATCTAGCAGTTATTTACAGTTAGTTTGTTTGCCTGTTGCTGCTCATCTTGTTAGCATACTCTCACATTTTCACTTATATCTACTCGTATTCATTCCTTATTGGTGGAAAGGCATTGGCTAAACCTGTAAGGGGAAGCAGCTCCTTCCAGAGTGTTTCTTCTTAAAGTGTTGTTAACCAAGACAAAAGACCAAATTCAAGATGCTGTACCTGGGTGAGGACAATCCCTGGTATCAAGACAAGTTGAGGGATGAGCAGATTGAGAGCAGCCCTGGTGAGATGAAAAGCTGGACAGGTGGACTCCCAGCCCAGAGAGCCAAACGTGTCCCAAGCTGCATCCAAAGCAGCGTGGGCAGCAGGGGAGGGAGGGGATTCTGCCCCTCTGCTCCGCTCTGGTGAGACCCCACCTGGAACACTGCATCCAGCTCTGGGGTCCCAGCACAGGAAGGACAGGGACCTGTTGGAGTGAGTCCAGAGGAGGCCACCAAGATGATTAGTGGGAGGGAACGCTTCTCCTATGGAGAAAAGCTGAGAGAATTGGGTTTGTTCAGCCTGGAAAAAAGAAGGCTTCAAGGTAACCTTATTGTGGCCTTCCAGTACCTGAAGGGAACTTACAGGAAAAATGGGGCAAAGTTATTTACAAGAGGATGTAGTGACAGGACCAGGGGGAATGTGTTCAAATGGAAAAAGAGTAGGTTTAGATTTGATATTAGAAAAAAATTCTTGACTGTGAGGGTGCTGAGACACTGGCACAGGGCCCTGAGTATCTGTGGATGTTCCATCCCTGGAGATGTTCAAGGCCAGGTTGGATAGGGCTCTGAACAACTTGGTTTAATTGAAAGTGTGCTTCCTTTGGCAGGAGGGTTGGAACTAGGTGTTTTTCGAGGTCCTCTTTCAACCCAAACCATTCTAAGATTCTATGATGATTCTGTGGTTAGGTAGTAACTTTTAAAAACTCATATTTAGGTGACCAAAAAAAAAAAAAAGTTTGAATAAAGTCAGTAATATTGCAATATGGGGTTAGGCACAATGGAGTTTGTTGCTTTACTGTAATTTATTTAGGTGTTTAATTCCAGCTATTCCACAGCTCTTTGAATGTTAACTTGATCCATTAGCCCAAAAGAGTTCTTTGTGGTTTGGGAAAAGATGGGAAACACTTTTTCCAGTCAGCCTTCCAGGTGTCAGTGGAAGGTAAAGGGAGTTTGTTCTTTCTGAATTAGCTAATATGTGGTATTTACTACACAGCTAAATCCCATCGCAGAGAGAGGTAGTTAACATACAGCATTCATAGCACGAAATAAGAAAATAATTTCACTGCTGAGTGTCAGATGAAGGCATTGCAGCTGGTAATCAAAAAATGTGTTCCAATGTGCCTTAAAATATGACTTTCAGACTGGGTTTTTATAAGTGCATTAATTAAAACATGGGAATTTCAAAATGAAGTGAGGTACTTTAACCCACCTTTTATGTTTCTAAATATAAACAAGCTGCATGAAGCTAATGCTTTTCATTTTCTTAATGTGCTAGAGATGCTTAAATAATAGGGAGGATTGGAAAAGGTTATTTCGACAACCTCAGTGGCAATGTCTCCTTGATGAAATATGGAAAGGAATCTACAAAAGGAGTCCTTATACCTTTATTAATTTTCTGCTACATGGACACTGCATCTCATATTTATACAGCAGAGTGAAATGGGTTTGTGACTTTGCCTCTGGATTTGAAATTAAAAAATATGTGCTTGTAGGAAAATAATCCCCATTTTTTTCACTCTTGAGAACTTGCTTAGATAGTGATTTAAAGTGAAACAGCCTTTCTGAACGATATTTTTTCTTGTGATTTCTCAGCATTCCAAATTCCTCTTATCTTTAAGAATAGTATCCTTCCACCCTCATGTTGTGTAACTGTGGTACTTTAAATTCCTCCACTGTTGTGTTTTTTTGGGGGGAACCTAACCTGCCAATTCAGCTCTTCTTCACTTCTGCAGAAGAAAGTAGTAGTCAAATAATGTATAGACATTTTATTTCATTCTACCTGGTGTGCAAGTAAGCTAAAGTCAACTGTAGGTGTTGAATTTGACTATTTTACTTACCTCACGAATAATAAGTAAACCAAAGAACCTTGCTCATTCAAATAGATATGCAGTGTGTTGTCATAAAATTATGTTCTCCATTGCAAGATTGTAGTCCAAGGACAGATAGGAGGGGAGGTCTATCAGAATTGGGAAGGATAATAAACGAATCAAAAGCATATCTTAATGTTAGATCTTTGCTGTTGTCTCTGAGCATGGACTGAGCCATGACAAATTTTCTGTGAGTCAAGAATAAGTCTACCATTTTTGCTATTCCACACAGTGCTAGTGCTAGTGAACATACCTTTTTTTCTCAGTCAGTTAATAACGGTCTTTAGCAAGTTGTGGACGAAGTTTTGATTTCACCAAAACAGTTGGGTTCTGCTCTTCCTGGGACAGAACTTACTGTATGTTTTAACCTTTTGGATTGAACAGTTCTAGATGTCTGTGGCCTATGAAACATTCAGCATCCTTCCTGGTTTTATATTATGAATTTTTTTTCTGACAAATATTACAGTTTACAAAAGTGAAGCAGTATTCAGTGTCAAGGCTAGAAAAAGAGTGCACCTTTATAGTTGTTATTTTCAGGAGTTAAATCTTGGGGTGGTTCTGTTTCATTGTGTTCCTGGACAATAAATTTGTTCCTTGTTCTCATTCATTTTGCCTCTAGTGTCTAATTTTGTTTTTCATATTCAGGTCTCTTACTGTAGGCATTCAACTTTGAGTCATTGCTTCCACTGTATCACCAGTTAGCAGGTCACTGGCTTTTGTGGTACTCTTGACAAACCTGACTGAAATACTTTTGGTTTGGAATTTTGGAGGCAGCTTAGGTTGGCTACAAGTCAGAAAAATCCAGACAATGTTAACCTCCAAATATGTAGAGGAGAATAATTAAGATAACTAGAAATACCTACTTGAGTTTCTCCCTTTCTGTCTCTTCTTTCCCTCTGTGCAGTTCTCCAGGATGTGTTTGTTCATTTTCTATTTAGGCTTACTGTTGCAAAGTATTGTGCAGACTTAGCCAAGGTGATTCATTAAAATGTGGAAGAGGAGATGCAGTGACAAGCAGTAGTGAGAGCAGGTTCCTCTCCATGACAATGTGCTCTTGACAGTGCTGTATTTATATGAAGAAGACACATGAAGAAGTGAAATACTTCTAGACATCTTTCAGTAACAAGGGCTGAACATTCCTGAGTTTTGAAGGCTGATGTGTATCACAATTATATTGCCTGGTTGCAGTATGTTAGCTAATAAACAGAGAGATACCCTCACATTTCCTTTGTCTTAATAAGTCTTGTGTAGACCTTTTCCAGGGGGTTAAGTCTTTTTGGTTGAAATTGATTTCTCAGTTAGCCAAATAGAAAAGAAGGAGCAGAAATAAAGAGAGCATTAATCACATCTTGGAGGGAGGTAGTTTGTTTGCCTGAGTTTAGACTGACTTATCTGAATACTTGAATATTTTTCAGGTTCATATTGGCTGGAGTACAGTGAAGAAATATTTTGGTTTTCTGTGATAGAAAAATTTTGAGCAACCTAGAGAAAATATCCTTGATTTGTGTTTCCACTGTTTGCTGCTATCTGCTTTTTCTATTTCCCAGCACTAAGTACATTGCTGACAAAGGTCAATCTCCTTGTCCTTTTTCCAAAAAGGAGTATTTTGTCCTGTTACATTGTATGGAGAAGCCTACACAAGATGCTTTGTGCTTGTGAAGTCTTGGTTCTAAATGTAAGGAATTCTTCAGATTAGGTTATATTGAAGGCCTGAGACAGTGGCAGTGGAAAATGCATGTTAATATCTAGTTTCGTGCCTGCAAGAGCAGATCCTTGCAGAAGGGAGTTGGGAGGAACAGTTCAGAATCAAACACGGGTGGCTTCTGTGCGAAGCTTCTAGAAGCTTCACTTATGTCAGCTATAGCCAGTGCCAGCCAGTTCCACCGGATATTCCAGGATATTCCACTGGCCAAGACAGACCCCATCTGTGAGAGCAGTAGCACCTTCTGGGATAACCTATTGAAGAGGGGGAAAAACTGCTGTCCTAAAACAGCCAGAAGAGAAGCCAGAACATGTGAGAAAAACAGACCCATAGACACCAAGACCAGTCAAGAAGGAGAGAGGACGTGCTCCAGGCACTGGACTAGAGCTCCTGGAGAAGACCATGGTGAGGCAGGATGTTCTCCCTTAACCCACAAAGGTCCAAGGTGGAGCAGACATCCACCTGCAGCCCATGGAAGACCCTGTGCTGGAGCAAGTGATTATATGAAGGAGATTGTGACCCTGTGGAGACCCCACACTGGAGCGAGCTCCTGGCAGAACATGTGGCCCTGTGGAGAGAGGAGCCTATGCTGGGGCAGTTTTACTGTCAGAATTTGTGACCCCATGGGGAACCCGTGCTGGAGCAGGCTGCTCCTGAGGGATGAACCATGTGGAAGGCACCCATGCTGGATCAGATAGTGAAGAACTGCCGCCCCTGGTAAGGACCAACACTGGAAAAGTTTGTGAAGGACTGTTTCCCATGGGAAGGACCACGCACTTCAGCAGGAGAAGAATGTGAGGAGTCCCACCCCTGAGGAAGAAGGAGCATCAGAGACAACATGTGATGACTGACTATACTATACTATACTATACTATACTATACTATACTATACTATACTATACTGACTATAGCCACGATTCCCCATCCCCCCGCACCACTGTGAAGGGAGGAGACAGAGAATTTGGAGGGGAAGTTTTGTTCAGGAAGAAGGGAGGAGAGGATATTTTAAGATTTGCATTTATTTTTTATTATTCTGCTCTGATGTGATTGGTAATAAACTAAGCTAATTTCCCTGAGTTTACACTGTTTTGTGTGTGACAGTGGGGGTAAGGGTAATTGGTAAGGGATCTCTCTGTGTCCTTATTTTGACCTCCTTTCCTTGCATTTTCTCTCCCCTGTGCAGCTGAGGAGGAGAGAACTGATAGAGCAAGTTTGGTGGGCACTTAGCATCTAGCCAGGGTCAATGCACCACACCTTCCCATACCATCATAGATGAAGGAAGACAAATTTTTCTGATCCAAACCCTAATTTATTTTAAAAAAGAGGATAGGGGAAAGAATTAGGAACTGTCAAAGTTTGCAATGCCTTAACCTCTGTCTGATTTCCTTGTCATTTCATAAATGAAGCAGAGATTTATTTTTTCCTGCTGGAAACCTGATGTAACTGAAATATTTATTTGCTTTAAACACTGCCACTAAGGTCATTGTAATCTCTGATGTGACCTCTGTGTGTCTAGTGAAAAGAAAATCCATCTGCCTTTCCTGCTCTTTCCAAGACATCATTTCTGTCCTTTAATAAATACCCACCTCTGGGTTCTCTTAGAGGTGTTGCTGTAGTGGTTACCTACGGTATTTGCATTAATTCTTCAAGGAGTATTGTGGGACCTTCCTCATCAGATCTAGTTAGCTCAGCTAGCCCAGAACCCTCTCTGCTATCTTTTGACCCAGTGGTGTCTAGCAGATGCAGAAACTCAGGAGGTATGCACAGTGAGCCTTCTTGAACCCTGACCCTTTGAGTTTGTTTGACTTTAAGCTACTGGAATGCCAGTAGGATCCAATGACTTGAAAGGGCTGCTTTCTGGTTCTTTTCATATGCAGAAACTGCAGCAGTGATTGATCACCTCTCTCATCTCCTGCTCCTTGCTGCACCCCTCTGCCCTCTAGGAAATCAAGGTTTGCTGGAACAAGCCCATGTGGAAGCAGCATCAAATTTTTCCTTTCTGCAGGGAAACTGTACTTTATGCCTATCTCCTAGCTGTAACTGTGTGAGATCAACAGTAGCAGCAGTAGGAGAAAATAAAATAAATAAATAAAAAAGAAAACCTAATCTAATAGGGTTTAACTCTGCTTTTGGAGGAGGCATCTCTAGGCGGCAGCTCAGCATTGCTCCAGGGAAATAATTATCTGAATTTCATTGAGAGTAGGTCTAGAAGGAAAACTTGTGAATGAATGATTGCTTCTATCTCAGGATGTGACAGCAATCTTTTGACTGACTTCTGTGAAGACTCAAATTCTCCTTAATCCTTCAGAATATTAGACAGCAGAACATTCTTCAAATTTGACCTTTTTTCATAGCAGCTTTTCCTGCTTCTGTAACTATTTCAGCTGCATTGCCTGATCTTGCTTTTTACCCTCCATATTGGAAACATTCATCCATTTTGTCAGTTCTCAGGATCAGGTAAAAGCAGGTGTGTTTGACAACTCAAAGAGGCTAATAAAGAACCCTTTTCAATGTATGGCATTTTTTGCAAAGTGATCTCTTTTTAAGACATCTCCTTGATGTTAATCTTTCTGAGATTTTCTGCTGATTTTCTAGAATACAACAGTGCTTCCAATAAAGGGGTTATATATTGCTATGTGAAAGTAATGTTAATGCAATGAAGCAGTTATTAGCATCTGGATTTTCTGCAGGTTGCAGCTTTTTGGAATCAGGTAGTTAACATCTGTCATGGGAATGGAAAATGAGAGAGATTTTCTGAGAGGGAAAAGCAGGAAGGAAACAGAAGCACTCTCATTAAAATCCCAAACTAACAAAAGTTAACATGCTTTTTTTGGAGGTTTTTGTTCAAGATATATCTCCTACTTAGCAGAGTGTGCCCCTTTTTGAGATTCCTGGATGTTGTCGTATTCTATGTGCCTGTAAATTTTTGAAGGGTCCAGCAACTAGTGGCACCATTTTTTTTTTAATATGAAGCCTGGCACCTGCATTCCCCCTTACACAGTGGTTTTGATGGTGAGAGGTACTTCTGATTTTGAGGGTGGAGGATAACAACTGTGTTGAGCATGTTAAAACTCTGTTCCTCCTCCTGTTTAGTGCTGATTCTTCATTCATGGTGATGTAGGATGTTGTCCTGCTTATCATCCACAGCCCAACAACCTCAGACTTTCCTTTCTTCTACTTCTCTGTGGGCAAGTCGTGTCCATTCAGGGGAAAAGGCTTGTTGTAAGAGAGTGAGAAAAGGAATGGGGGGTTAACCTTACAGAAAAAAATCAAGTGTAATGTGAAATTTCCATTAAAACCCAAAAATAGTAACAAGATGGAGTAAGAAGCAAACGGAAAATCATAAATTCATATTCATAACATATTAGTCCCTTGCCTTGCCTTGTCTTCCCTCCTCCTCCCCTCCCCCTCTCCCTTCCTCTCCCCATCACCCTCCTCTATAACACTGAGGAAACTAAATTGCTGGGACTCAATTAGGCTGAGTGCTGCATGGGGACACCAGTGAAAGAGCTCCCATCCCCAAAATGCTGCTGAATTAGGAAACACAATCTTTTTATAAGTGTGTCCATCTGTTCAGTGAAGCTAGGGAGGCTAGCAAAAGTTTCAGAATAAAGGTTATTTTATTTTCTGGAGTAGTGAGGGGGTTGTGTGTAGAAATATTTTCACTAAAATTAGACAGCAAGATTTGAAGATGATACTTGTCATTTAACATCATGTTTACCTGCAGATACTTGTTAAGTGTCTTCTGAACAAAGCAAAGTTAAAAAAAGGATGAGGAGGCCCAGAACACTATGCGTCTAACATGGAGCTGTGCAAATGCCAAAGTCCAGAAACTGAATACTGAATCCAGTCAATGGTGGGTATGTGCTATTTCTATCATTCGCCTGACATCAGCTCTGGAGCCAGGAATCAGGCACCCAGCAGCCAGTACAATGTGCAAAGCTGGGCCCTGTAGGAGTGTGATCCAAATTGGAGCCCAAGCTAAGACCCAGTCAGCTGGAAACTCAGGATAGAGGAAACACATCTGAAATTCCAGCTACACACTGGAATTTCAGATCTTTCTGTCTGTTGCCTAACTTGTTAGGGTATTCATCTAGCAAATAAGCACTTTTTGTTCTGCTCCCCCTTTCAGGGATAAATCTGTATTTTTAATTCATACAAATACTGTAAGGGCTGCATTTATATATACATTCAAAGGTATATTTCATCAGTGTTTTCAGCTTTAAGCTGAATCAAGAATTGTGCCCCATGATGAATAAATTATGACATGCTTTTCTCATAATTTTCATGTTTCATCAGAGGTTGAAAAATCAGACTTCTGCAGTTCACCAAATTAACCTTTTATATACCACAACACACTAAATAGAGCAAAACATTTCCCCCTTTCTTGGAGGCATTTCTATAGTAACACCAAGTGTAAATTGTCTCTCTTACTGCTTTTGGTAACTCTGCAGTGTATTTCTAGCACTTTCTACAGGAGCTAATTCAACAAAACTCCTCATGCCCAAAGGATGGGAGACAAACTAACCAACAGACTCTTTCTGTGGTAGCAAGTGTTAGATGCACAAGGGTGATTAAAGCACATTATAACTGATGCACAACAAACTGCATAACTTATTGGTTTCCTGACACAGAAAACTCATTTAAGAGGCGCAAGTAAGAAAGAGATGAATTAAGCCCAAACCTGTTCTTATTCAGAATGTATTGAGCACAACTGATTCTGACATCACCGTTTTTCTTCATAGATGTTCAGAAATGGTTTGCCTTGGGGAAGAAACTGAAAGACATAGTGTAAATAGATTCAGAAAAAATATGAGACCAAATGATACACAGAAACTCACTGCTGCTTTATGCCCATTTCTTCAAAAGTGTCTTGGCAAAAACAAACGAATCCCCACCTCCTGCTCCCTAAACCCCCCAAAAACCAACCAAACAAAAAAACATGTCAGAAAACTTATGCCTGGTACCAAATAATTTTACAATAATAACTTTTATTATGAGAAATACATTTTACAGTACAATTTCACATGACTAAATGATGTTTCTGCATGATACACAAAACAGGTGTTTCCATCTTTACAGTGTGTATGAGGTAGGATGATCCATCATTTGAACAGCCAGGATAAAGAATTTCTAAGTGTACCAATGAACCTTGCATAAACAAATCTATTTACTACTGTTAATAAAATGTGTATTTCTAGTTATGAGTATACAATATTAAAAAAGATTTATAAGTAATTTCTAATACATATCCCTGGGGAGGCTGCCAAAAAGATTTCCTCCTCAACAAACCACAAATAAGTATTGTTGAAAAGGAAGTGAACCCATATGCATATGAGGATAATATTACCACTTCCTACCTTATGATTAAAAATAAGAATAAATTGTTCCACCTGTAGCTCATGAAGTTTGATCTCTTACTGATCTTAACTTTTTATGCATTAGGTACACCAGTACCCTTCTTCTTCCTTCTTTGAACACAGAAGTACTGCTTTTCTTTGTCTCTGATGCCAAAATAACACTACTTTTCTTGTGCAGGTGGCTCTAAACCATCCCTTATAGCCCTCTAAATTTCTGCTTCCCTCTCTGTTGCTGGCTGACTAAGAAAGGATATGAATGGCCTGGGGTAACCAAGTTGATTAGCCAACAAATATGTTAAACAGAATGTACTGCTACTAAAATCATACTGTTCTCTGCTTCAATGTATAAATTAGGGCCTTCTTAGGGTATGTATTTATAGAAATTTCATACCTTCCAGACTTCAGTGTCTATCAGATTTTCTCAAAAGTTTTGAACAAGATATTCAAAAGTTTTTGAGGATAAGAAGTGCAGTCAGTTACAGTCAATATGGTGGCTATGAAAAC
This sequence comes from Struthidea cinerea, assembly GCA_013397865.1. Lineage (NCBI taxonomy): Eukaryota > Metazoa > Chordata > Aves > Passeriformes > Corcoracidae > Struthidea > Struthidea cinerea. The sequence continues at coordinate 330,693 of VZTI01002256.1, read as the reverse complement.
AAAACTTATGGAAGGAAAGTTGCAAATCTTTAATGTACTATGTGAAAAAAGTATTGAACAATGGATTGTGCTGTATGTCTTATAGTTTTAGGCCAGATTATTTGATGGGCCTGTTTTGTCTGTTGGAGTCTTTGTGGTCCAGTCTAAACCGAAGTCATCAGCATCTTATCTGAGTTTTGCTAACTGAAGTCTACACTTTACTGTCATTTCCTTCCAAATAAAAATATTGTAGCTTATTCTAGCTTCATAAAATGACTGTATATGTTACTTCATTTATGGTTTTTTGACTCTTAATTTTAGTATCAATTGGGTATTACTTTCTAGAAATTCATAAGTACAAAATTCTACTTAACTCTGGTGATCTGAGTGCAAACCATTATTTTTACAGTTGTTCACATAACAGTAAGGTACAAATAATATAATTCAACTATTAATACATCTGTGGAATTCCTTTAAAAACTTTATGGCTCTTTTTTTCAGTCAACACAAAACCCAACACAGAAGTCAGAAGTATGAAACTACAGAAGAAAAAACCAAGGCCTGAAATCTCTGTATTATAGTCTACCAATCAAAACAACAGAATGAATTGCTCCATGAAAAAGATTATGCAGTCTTAGATTTCCTTTCAGACTCACTCTCTAGTTGTAGTGAGAAACAGAGTTGTCTGTGCAGGAATCCTTGTAACTGAGATAATGAGAAAATGTCTAGTCTTTTTATGTCTAGAAGGCTTTTCTTCAAAATGAGTGACTTGGTTTTTTTTACTTAAGAATTGTTATTTTGTTGGGCATCTAATCAAGTTACAATTAATTATAAATGCCAGTAATTTAGAGTTGAATTGTCAAGTGCAAGTTTACGGTAGTTTTACATGAATGCCCAATATTTTGTTTGCCATTCACATGTTTTTCATCACATAGATTTTACTATATCAAAGAAGATTAAGTCAAGTGCTCAGTAATTCCTTAGAAATAGCAAAGGCTTTTGTAACTTTAACCTGTTTCTCTTATCTAAAGTGAAAAATGGAATATGAAAACAAGTTTTGTTTAAGTAGCTTGAAGAAATATCACAGGTCATGGGCACAAATTAGTAACAATTAGAATGCATGTTTTGTAGCTTCATCTTCCACTGAAAATCACACTGTGCACTGAAATAGCTTAACTTGTAGTTTGTATTTTCTGCTGGACTAGAGTTCAGGGATCTCTCAGTCTTGGCTATAGAACAGGCTCTGAAGTCTTTATCTCCCCAAATGAACTTGTGTCTTCAGTATTATTTCAGCTGGCCTTTGCCTTTTTTCCCCAAGAAAATATTTCACATTGGTAGCAGCAAAACATAAGATTCGTACAGAAATGATTGAAGCATTTATGTTTATTTTAAATTGTTTACTCTTCCCCTCTTCCCTCTTCTTATTTTTTTAATGTGTGTGTGTCTATGTGTGTTCTGTGAGTGTGTTTGTGTGTGTCTTTTTTTTCCCTGGGAAAAAATTATTCTAAGAAATTGATCTACATTTCAGAAAAGCATCCATTTCCTCTGAAATTCTGCAATTCAGCAAATGCAGTAAGTAAATGCAGTAAAGTAAATTACCTGCATACACAAAACGGAGTAAGGTAAGAATTTGGGCAAGAGTCCACAAGGGTTTCTGTCATAGTGCCTTCTTTCAGCCTAATACTTTCATTTGCATCTAGTGACCAGTGAATCAAATAATCTGAGTCTGTAGAACTCATTAACAGTCTTTGATAATGCTTTGATGGCAGACCTATATTGTCAATAATTAATATTGGCAAGCTGAGTATTAACACTTTTGGTTTCCAGTGACAGACAGATCATGTTCAGGCATACTTAGAAGGTAAATGGTGAGACTTATGGGGAGTTTCCTGACATTCATGTGCTTTTCAGGGCATTGTTCTGAAGAAGCTGCTCTTTTTCAGCTCTGCAAAAATAATTTAGAAATTTAGCACCACACCTAGAAATATTTCCAGTTTTCATCAGGTGTTAGATACCATAGTTGCAATATTTCTCGTAGCTATGCAGGCAGCTCTTCTGCTTTTCAGGATGAAGTAAAACCATGATAAGGATGAAAAATAATATCAGACAAATTCATAAGAGTTGGTTAAAAAAAATTGGATAAATACCTCTTATTTTACTCAAGGTGCTGTGCAAAGCAGTATATTTATGTGACTTTTTATTAAGAATTTGAGGAAAGCTTCCGAAGTTGAAAATTATTCTCAGTTCTCTGAAAAAAAGACATTGTTAAAGAAATTTGTTTTCTTGAGTTATACAGCTGATATGACAATATGACAGAGTATCCTCTTGCAAGGACAAGGATGATAGCATAAGAAGGATGCCATAAACTACCAGTGGATTATCAAACTGCACACTGACTTTCTCTGCATAGGAAACTGGTGCCTTGAATATTTTAATTTTCTTATCATACCTTTCTACTCTAAGGACACCCATTAATATTATCTCAGCCCCTCCCCCTCCTCTCCCCCCAAACCCCCCCAAGGTGCTAAATATCTCCACAGTTCTCTAAGGACAGCAGAAGCAACAAATGCTTCTTTGATAAACAATCCAGCAGTGGGCTACAACAGCTGCCTACAGCAATTGAGAAATATTTGTTTGCCTGCTGTCCGTCCTGGCTCCAGGGCAGTCTAACTCTTCTGTGATTTGCCTAAGAAGCCTGTCCAGCCTTATGGCAATAGCAGCAATGGATTTCTCTCAAACAGTATTGCAGCTGGTGACTAGATTAAGTGCCCCAAACTTTTAACCCTTACTCTGTTGTTGGTGTCTAATATGCAAAGGTAAATCCTGAAGAAGCGTACCTCTCACCGCAATATTTAAGGCTGTATCTGGAATATATGCTGGTGTATAATAAAACTTTATTCCTGCAACAATTCAGTCCCAGCAAAAATTAGCATGTGACAACTGACAGTATCCTTTCTTCTTGCCTGCTAGTGACTGTATGTCAAGATAACGATGCATGCAGTGTGCGTAGAGAACAGAATAAGCATTACTGGCGAGCTGTTACAAATGTGTAATATAACGCTTCTGCTATAAAATCTTTAATGCATTACCCTCGCCACACCAGTCTGCTCTTCTGGGTGTGCTGGAAAAATTTCAGCTCATGGTGCGTTATGGATCCTGTGTAAATGCATATTTGTCAAATTGCTGAGTAAGTACTGAATGTGGAGGGAGTGGAAAGGAGGCTTGCTTGCAACAAACACCAAGCTAAACAGTTAAGTTTTATAATTTTCAATTAACTTCCTGATCTGTCATATTAGATCAGGATTATGTAGGCGATGTTCATGACTCGTAGGCAATTCACCCCATTTCAGAGGTGTTTATACTTAATCTTCCCATTACGTGAGAGACTGTGCTTGGAACAGTCAGAGAGTGTCCTCATGCCATACACGTGCATGGATCACAGATGCACCTGCAGTCAGCTCAAAAGAAAAAAGGGCTACTAAGAAGCTGATTAACCTTGGAAAAAGGCAGGGCTTGGAAGATAAGGTACAGCCCCGACCTGACACTGCATTGTGCTTCAGAGGGCCTGGACCAGCATTTACATCAGCACAGTGTTGCAGCGCTCCGCAGGAGCGCAGCTTTGGAATGCTGCATGCCTTTCTCTGCCATACAAGATAGACCTGGCCCAAGTCACAGCTCATCCTGGCAAACCATCCCAGCCACCAGAGTAGGCTGGCTGCAACCCTTTGTTAGTAAAGCACTGGTCATTTCCTAAGCAGTACAGAAGGCTGCTGCATGCTTTTTAAAATTTTTTCTCCTCACAGCCACCTACATTGAAGGGAAAGGGATGCATTTACATAAATTGAATATGTGGATAAAAGGTAAGTTGATATGAGGACAAAAAGTAAGAATTATCAGGACTCGTTGTTCAAAACATACACTAAATGTCAGGGGGAAATGAATTTAAAACTCTCCATTTTGTATTCTAGAAATGTCACTCTGCCTTCAGTCCATTTTGTGAGGGTGAAATACTGCTGAAGACACTGAAGTGATTACTGACTGAAAAATGATGAAAGAGAGAGCAGAAACTGGTGTTTCATGTTTCTCAGAGGCAGAAAGGCATCTGCTTTTCATAAAATAAATGCTATTAAGAGTTTAACACAAACATTATTCCATATTAGTGGAAATCATAGCAGAGTGTGATGATTTTAGGCAGCAGACGTGGAAAGAAACATGAGAATGATTCAAGAGTTATACAGATTCCACCTCCTGTCTTGTCTGCTGAGACTATTTTGTTAAATACTTCCAGCTATAATGGAAGCATGAAAGGGTTAATCTTAACACCTGGTCTTGGAAAAATATAGAACGGGACAGGTTTGTACTTCTGGCACAGCATGCTTTGAGGTTAGTTAGAAGTGGGGAGATCTGCTTCTCTCTTTTTAAGGATAATTTCTATTTAACTGTACTGCATTTCTGTTCACCTGATTGGTTTTGTTCCTATTAAAACTGTAAGGTTGCAGAACATTGTGAAACCAATTGGTCTGATTTTACTGTCTATGTTTAATGAATGCAGTGGTAAATGATTTGTGTAAATAGTTAAAGGAGCATCCTAGGTGCTGTACACTTTTTAAACCTGATTTTATTACTTACGAATAGAACTTTTCAAGTGTATGGGACTTTGGAATTCTCAGCTTTATGGAGAATAACGTGACTGATGAGAAAATAGTTCTTTATTTATTTATTTTAATTTCTCCTTTTTTTTATTTTCTTTGCAGTGGCAAAAGGCATTCATGAGAATGGTTCTGTTCATTTGTAAGAGCAGACAATATGCCCCAGAAAAGCACCTGTCTTGAATATCCATTTTCAGAAAAAATTCAACAATCTTAGAGCAGCTCTCTGGAGGGAGATTGCTCAGTGAAGAAGATGCTTGAAGCATAGGCTTCCTGACAGAGTGCAGTTCTGCAGGGTTAAGAAGAAATCTCTTATCTCACAAGGGATCTGATACAATTTCTCATCTTGAGTACTTGCAGTTTCTGTCTGAAATCACTGTTTCTTGGTTGAAATATTGTCTTTGCTTTCTTGGCATGACTGTTCTCTCATATAAGAAGCCATTAACTGTATTAATATATCTCCAGCTGAGTTAGATCCTTTGGAAATAAACCAGTACAGGTTTTTCCCCCCCCACAGTATTCATTTAGCAGTGTTCCATAAGACTTCCTAGTTTGTCCACTTCTTCTGGTGTACTGCAGAAAATTTGTTTCATCTGCCCTTGGATAGTCACAGCTGGTAAATCACCACCTGAAGGGTGTGGACCAGGTTGGTGAGGCTTCTCCTTGAAGATCAGGGGCTTAACTTTCTTCATTCTGAGCCAAGTGAAGGAATATCTTGTCATGCAAATGGAAGACAGGTATTGGTCCATACCACAGTTTATTTCCAGACGTTGACAGTTAATTTTCAGTTTTCCTTTGAACCACAAAAGTTTAATCAACTAGTTTATTGAAGTGTAATCACAAGGAAAAAAACCTAAACAATACAACCTTGCAATAGGAGCAAATGACTTTTTTCCACCACTGAATACGAATCTGAAAGGTAGGTGTTTTATGTGAGGAAAAATATAGCTCTTATAAAATGTGAGAGAAGTGCTGTTAGAACTCAGGCTGTGGGGGGATCTTTTGCTCCTGGCTGGAGTCTAGGGCAAATGTCTATGGACTGTAGTAAGATTATGATGTCCTCTTGTATATAAGTCCCTTCTAGTATTCTGTTATCAGTAAAGCTACTGTCTTTCCACTTTATTTTCTACCACCTGACATGACGACTAAGTTTCTATAAGGCAAATGATAAACATTGATATAAATGTATCTATTTCAGTAGAGCTGGACCAATTTGTACTCTCTGGAGGGATGACCTTTGGTACATGGATACATCACATCTTGCAAAATTTTATCACTGGCATTTTGGTTTCTTTAACAAATGAGCATCTTGGAGCTGACCTTTTTCATGAAGCAAAATTCCAAGTATCACCATCAGAATATTTCACTCTCTTTCTAAAATAATGTATAGGCCAATGAAACAAACAATGAAGTTATTAAATGTTAGAAAGAAAACAGGAAGGAAAAAACGAAATGTCATATGTCAAAACTGTTTAAAAATAAACAAAAGTTTATAAATATCTTCTGTGTACATCCAGGTATTTTCAACTAAAACATCTTCTCCCTTACTTTTGGTTCTTTAGAAAATCACAGTACATTTTCTGTATCCACACAAGAAGTATGGATGTACTATTTGCTTACCAGTCTAAACCTCTTCAGTTTTTCACTGTGCAAAAACATGTATTATTTATACTTTATTTCTGTTTTTTGTGTATAACTTCTCACTCAGCCATGTATACAGAAATCAAGACAAGCTAGTCAGAATGATCTCTGAACAACTTTTTCCTAAAGGCTTACCATAAACTTGACATGATATTAGTAGGCTTCTGGTTCTGTATTGCATGTATGTTGAGTTTAAGAACACTCGTGTCTTTGAAAGGAATCATTATTTTCATTGGATTTTCAATTTGGACCTAGAGGATTTTAGGTGAACTTCACAGGGTTCTTGGTTTTTTTCCCTTTTTCACAAGTTATTATGTACAAAATCCAGTTAATTTCAGTGGGGATGAAGACAGTGAGTAAGAAGTTGGTTTCACAGATCATGGTTTTGTGCATATAAAACCATGGCTATGAACTTCCTGTGCACCAGTGGATGGTACAGGCTGTTATCTCAGATACTTTAGAGATATTGAAGTGGATCAGATCCCTTTTTTCCAGCATTTTTCACTGTTGTTTTACCTTTCTCCCACTCATACTTGTTGCGAGGAAAAAATCCCTTTTGTAGAATCATTGAATCATTACATTTGGAAGAGACCTGTAGGATCAGCAGACCCACAACTAACCCAGAACCACCATATGGAAGTGAATGATTCAGAGGTCACAAAATGGATTTTTCCAGGTGTTAGGTACTGTTCATCCAAAGAAAAATGTAAAAATTTCCAGACAATCTCAACATTGTTACCATTAGCGGGACCAGGACTTCAGTCAAAGAGATGGATGTACAGATTGACCTGCTGATAAGCAGCATTTATGCTCCTACTCCCCACTCGTACCTTTTGAGGTAAGTCAATCTGACCTCAAAACTTATTAGTAAGACTGCTCAGTTCTTGGGAACAGAACAAAATAAGTGTGTCTTTTTGCAAGCCGGTAACAGCTGTTACATGATTCAGCAATGAGATTCACTCTGGATCAACTTATTCCCAGTTATGACTCTTTGAATAGAAAACTGCATTTTCAGTGTGTGGATGCTGAAAAGCTTTGGTAGAGAAATCTTTCAGCTTTCTGCAGCGTTCTGTGAGGACTTTGCGGTTCTCACAGAAGCTATGAAAAACACTGCTATGAGTTCTTGTAAACTAATTCCTTATCTTGCACCTGGGTTTGTTATGCAAGATTGTTATGGTTCTAGCTTTCTGATATTTTGAAACAAGTGTCTTAGAGCTTGACCAATCCCCTCAAGGGGTGGATGGCCGAACACCCAACTGTCTTATGCCATTCAACACACTCTTTGCGAACCCTGTTATAAAAGATGAATTAATTAATTAATAAAGAGTCAGAACTGCTTTCCCTTCTGAACTTGTTGTGACATTCCTTGCCATCAGTGTCGCTCACAGCGACATCAGTGGTCATTCAAACACATGACTTCTACATTTTCAGTGCAGAACAAAGCTGATTCCTTTATGTGTTACAAAGGAGAATGTAAAAAATGTCAAGAAAGTCAGTTGGTGCTCTTCCTGCACACTCCTTCTGCCAGCGTGTGAGTATTAATTTATCAGTGAATATCTCATGTGCTACAAGATGAGCTCATTGTCACTGCCTCTCTCTGACTGACCTGGATACAAGATGGAATAAAAGTGTGAATGATTAAAACCATCCATCTGATTTGCTGAGATATACAGGCAACTTTGGCAAAGGAGATATAATCTGTATTTGAGCCTGCACGTCATAAACTGCTATCACATTTATGGAAGAACATGAAATATTTGATGTCACCAATTTAAGTCACTTTATTATATTAGTTAAGGTGGAAGATTCATGTATTGCTGTGTCTTAAAATATGAGAGGTTAACATTCAGGACAGGGCTCGGAGACAACAGCTCCATACATTACTACGGAGTAAGAGCAAGGACTCCAAAACCAAGACACGAGGGATTAAATGAGATTCTGAATCAAAAAGACACAATTCACTTAAAAAATCTGTTGTTTGCTAAAATTTCAAGAACATCTGAGAGAACATTTGTACAACAAAGGACATCTATGTCCCACTCTCCTCTGATCTGTGTAATAACCTTTACCATAAGACTTGAGGACCGCATTATATTTGAAAGTTTTATCATGGAAATTGAAAAAAAGAATCCATTAATAAGCATGTAGTTTGTTCTTCTCTTTAGTGGATGCCAGCCATATAATAAATTGTGTTGCACAGAACAAACTTGCAACTACTTCTTCAGCTGGGCCGGTCTGAAGGCACTGGCTGGGGATTGAGAGAAATGTTCTCCACATCCCCAGGTATGCCTGCTCCTATCACTGGGCCCATGCAAAGAGGAAAATTGGACCTTTCATCTAAACATGCACAGCCTGTGTGTTCTGGGACTAGGATGGCAAAACAAAGTCTATAAGCAGCCCTCTATGTGGAGGGCTGTGAGCCCTTGGCACTCCTTTGGAGGAAAGAAGCCTGAGGCCAAAAGGACTCACACCAGAGATAAGCAACCTACCTCAGGTTATGGTGACCAAGTGAACACCCCCAGCACACCTTGCTTCTTTGTGGTAACACCTTGTACCCAGTTGGCTAACTGGTTTCTACCCCACCCCTGCCTTTCCCATAAAAAGACCCCTGTTTGTGCCCCTGGGTAGGGAGTTGTTGTCCCTGGCCTCCCCTTCACAGAGGCTGCTGGACAATAAAGCCACCTCTGTGGAGCTGCCATACGCGGCTCCTTCTTTCCATCCCCGAGTTCTGCCGGGTGATTTCAGAAAGAGCTGAATCACAAGAGCTGGAATCACTTGTAGCTGAGAAATCACTGCACTTGCTGACATCACCCCTCGCTCAGGGAAGTTGCTAAAGCCCCTGGGAAAGCCTTTCCCTGGTGGGACGCTTTCCCTAGGAAGGCCACAACACACCGGGTTGTTCACCCCTGGCTCCCTGAAAGCGACACCACTACGTGTTCTGTGTGTGTGGGTGCAGTCTGCAGTGTTGCACTTTGCCTGTCTGCAATGGGAAAGGTGCATGAATCAGTGCAATGGGCACTGCATCAATCCTGGGTGTAAATCAGTGATCACAGGATCACAGAATTTTTTAGACTGGAAAAGACCTCAGCTATGGCTGAGGGACAGTCATGAAAGATAATAGAGACCCTCAACCCACTTTTGGGCCAGGGAGGTTTCAGGACTGTTTATAATTTCATTTTGATGACTTTCGGGTTTTGCTGAGTATCACAGGGATGCTAATTACACAGATGGAAAGGGAATATAACCCTGGATTAGGCCCCACCTGTCTTTTCTTGGTTTTTCATCTAACAGTATTAGCTCCTTTGGAGGCAGAGGCAAGAATGTAAAGGTGGGATAAATTGTTGCGAAATAAATTTGAAATTTCTGAAATCTGGTGATTGAGTTGGTGCGAGAGAATTATATATGCTGAGACAATACATTTTTGATATTCTTGTAAGTGTTTAGTGTAAGATCATTTTCCTCCCTTGGAATTCCAGATCATTTTTAACACAGCTTCATTGCATGGCTAGATGATTTATTTACTTATGTTTAGTTCTTGTGATCTATCATGTCTTTATTCAGAATTTTAAAACAGGCATGCTGATTGACTTGGTGGGTATCCATACCGAAAAGAAGACACACCTAATTCTGAGGAAATTTCAGTTCTAAAACTTGTGCAAAGTCCACATGCTCTGCTGAACTGAGTTTGTCAATGTCTGATTATACAGGAATGCCATTTCAGCTCTGCCAGCCTCCTAAGCAGTTTAATCTTTAGGAAAGCATCTCTACCTCCTCTAGTCACTCAGAGTTTGTGAACACTTCCTAATTATTTCAGGATCTTTTGGTGTAAGAATTACTATGGCCATAAGTAGCAGAATCAGACTCTGGGATTTATTTATATTCCTATTTTATATGCAATGTGATTAAATCATCAGTAAGAGCTCTGCTGGTCTTTTCTAGTATCATTGTGTAATGTCTCATTTTCCAAGTTTACATAACATTGATAATAAAGATGAAAGAGAATCCAAGTTCATTCCTCAGCAAAGAGACTGTTTGTTAATGGTCATAATTTCAGAATTATTAAAGGAAATTTCATCTAAATCTAATAGAAAAAAATAGCTGTTGTGAGTATAAACTCTTAAATTGTTACAGCACCAAGGATTTCTAATTGTTGGGCATTGTACAGTCTTCTGTAATTTTAGAGGCAACATACTAACTGTGGGTTTACATCTGCATTATTGAAGAAAAAGATGTACATTAATGCAAACTGGGAACAGAGAAAGGGGTTCTTTATCATTCACCTGTTATTTCCCTTGTCTTTTACTTATTAGCAATAACAACCGTTGAACATGGGGATCTTCACACGTGTGAGTGGTTGCTGCTGGGCCCCTGAACAGGGGCTGGATACAAGGTCAATGGCTTTAAGGAGGACAAGGGAGCATCATGCTTCATTTTGAGATAACCTGGCAATAGATCAGTTACAAATAGTTTTAAGTTGGTTAATCTTCACTTTAAAATGAAGACCAACTTTAACAAAGAAAAAGAAAAACTATAAGCCAGTGATAGCAAGCAGAGATTTTGGTTTTGTGTGTGAGGAGTTGAGGTTATTCCCAGCTATCAGATACCTCTCTTGCATTTCTGCAGAGACCACCCAAACAAAATGTAAAACAAGAAACAACAAAAACAACAACAAAAAGTAAGCCCTTAGTGTACCTATTGATTTAACTCAATTTAATGCAGACAGGTCTACATTATTTTGAGATTTAGGTATCAATTTTCTGTAATTGTTCATACCAGAATAAAGTAGTGAATGAACCATGACCAGTCTTGTAGCTAGGAAGTGGAAGGGGAAGGAAAAGGGAGGGGAAGGGGAAGGGAAGAGACTGTGGTAACAGGGAGAATGGACTGACTAAAATGCCATCTCTATAAAAGCCCTCCCTCTGATGTGACGTACACAGAGTTAGCTGCCACAAAGATACCCCTCGTTACCTCTCCTTGGTAATGAGAAACATTCAAAGAAAAAGACTTTCCTGGAAACGTTTGCTTCAGGTACTTTCCTTTCCTTTTCTCTTACATCCAGAAACATCAAATTTAAATGTGATCCCATTTGGCATCAATGAAGTTGAAGGGCAAGCTTCTGTCAGGTGAAAGGAGGACTTTTAGAGTGATATGGATCAGGCAAAAACCAGCTGTTTAATTTCTATCTGTCAATGATAGACAGCTTGATCTGAATTAATTTTCTTGTCTGGCTGTCTTTGCTGCTAGGAGATACCCTGGGATGCTGACACTTGGGATAAGGGCTCATTTCCTTGAGTGTCTGAGCACATCACATATATTCTCATGGTGTGCTGGTTTGAGTAGAGCTCCTGTGAAACTAATATCACTTCATTTTTACCCTTTCCTGTGTCTTTTCTGGTGGTGATCTCAAGTGGTTTCTGTCTAATTTCTTACAGAAGCATAAAATAGTGGCCTCATGATATCTTTGAAGATTTTGTTTTTGCTTTGTTTTCTTTGTTGTAAAAATGTGCATTTTGCTGTTGTGCTGTTTTACAGTACTTTCAGTGCCTTGACATCTGTGACAGTATGAGACTTCCCTCTGCAATTCCAGAGCACACATTTTTACTTTGCAGTCTTTAATCCACACGGCCACAGGACTCCTGGCAGTGCTTTCAACCTGTTGCCCAGCTGCTCTCTTCCCTGGGCTTTGCTCCTCTGAACCTTGCCAGCTTTTGTTTCTTGTGGATAGTGATTGCCACTGATGTTTAAATCAGCTTGCTCTTTCCCTGCCTTTTTATCTGTTCTTCTTTCAAGATTGTGATTCATAATTGCACACTAAAATTCCTTTACCCTTTGCCTCATAGCTTTTAGTCTATGAAATCATATTAGAAAGTATAGTGCCTAGTAGATAGGACATGGATCACATCAGTTTCCAGTAAACATTTTCTAATAGTTAGATGCCTACCTCACTACCTCTAGGGTAGGCTATCTAATAATGATAATGTCAGCAGTAGTGGTGCCATAAACAGAAACTACCAGCTGGGGTGTTGTGTTAGTCTCAATGAAAACTTTAATTGTACTAGGAAGGAATGAACAAAGGTTAGTTTTCATACTTTCCCCCTTTTTCACCACCTCCTCTATTGGAGAGGAGGATGATTGTCACACGATGGCACTGCTGGTTTCTAGGCGGTGGGCCATTGTGTAGAAATCTTGCTTTTCTGCACCTTTTCTTTTCTGTTCTGTGTTTGTTTTCTGTTGTTGTTTTGGGTTTTCTAACCCTTGAAGTAACTTTGAAGTTGATGTATGCACCCTCCTAATCTCGCATTTCATCTTTCGCTGTGTAACAGCTGGTAAGTCTGTGGAGAGTGGGAGTTCACCTGCACAAGCTAGTGCTTGTTTAGTCAAGCTCTTAGTTTAGCTCTTACAAAAGCATCATATCAAATTAAAGAAAAAAGGCCCTTCTAAGGTTTTCTACTTGGAATACCATTAAAATGATGTTCTGCTAATATTAAGTCAACTCTTAGAAGTGTCTTCAAGGCTGCAAAACCTCTGCAGACAAGCTTCAGATTAAATAATCCTTCAAATTAAACAAATACTTCTTTGCAATTTTTGAGCTTGAAGTTATTGCAAATAATTGGCTTTCTTTACATGACAAAGAATATTGACAACTAAAATGTGCTTTACATACAAACCGTTTTTGATAGGTACACACCTGAAAAAGAAGTGTACAAAACAGCTATAAAAGATACACTGGGTTATAATTTTCATTTTGGCCTTGAAAGAGTTTGAAGTGACATTAGGTGAGGCCTCTGGCAGAAGGGTGCTGTCAATTTTCACAGTAGCACTTGAACACATGGTGACCCCCATCAGCCATCTGGTAGAGTGGCAGAAATGAATGTCTGCTCCATTTTCATCTCCAGACATCAGCAGCTGCAGGCAGGTGTTTGTCCATTCTGCTGATGGCTTTGGTCTGAATTAACACAGCAATCGAGGGGTAAGCCCAGAGGGCAAAAGGCAGAGCCCCAAAGGGACTTGCCTTCCCATGGGATTCTGCTGCAGCTGTAGACACTAGGGATGAAGACCAAAAGGTTATGACAAAAGGGCACTGGGTTTAGAGGTCTTTGAGTTCCTCAACCTGAATTTGCTTTTCCCCTATTTGCCCTGAAAATGTGATGTTAAAATCTCATCCTGTTTTCCACTCACTAGCAAGAAAGTGCTCTGTCAGATCTAATTTCATGTTTGCTGTGGATGACTCTTAAGTTGGCTTTTTGTTATCTTAATTTTGTTTTTTCCTTGGTACAAAAAATACAAAGACCTCTTACTGTCAATAAGAGACTTCATTTGTTGATTTAAAGTGAAAACTGTGCTGTCTGTAATATTTTTCCTTACCTTAAACTAGCTGTTTAAATAAAATTGTCAACTAAAAAGAATCCAGTAATACAAGAACGGAAAATCAGTGTTACACTGTTACAGTAATGGCTATTACTGTTACAAATTTATTGGTCTGGAATACAATAAGAGGCACAATGGATTGCTTAAAATCATCCAAAGAACTGTTAATGCATTAAAATATGAATATTTTATGCAGGTCATTAACCTTGATAATTTACCTTAAAATAACTTTGAACTGGCTTGATTTTGATTAGTTTCTAATGGAGCTTGAATCATCTAGATGTTAATCTTCCCTGTGTGGCTGCCAGGTTGTTGAGGTATTATCAGATTGATAATTACTCTCTCATCACTCTTATAAACTTGAGACATGCTCAAAGGAAAGAATAATTGTGCCCTTGCCACATTTTTTCCTAGTGTTCTTTCTTAGTACTGCTTTTAAAAATATCCAGGACAGGCAAGTCTGTGATGTCCCCAGGCAATCTATCTTGGAGGTTGCCCATCCCTGAGAGCAGGGAAGTTTTCCAAATTTCTAAAATTTCTGCCATGACATTGAATTGTTTTCCTCTTATATTGTGCAAAATCAATATGGAATACAGGCCCTTCCCTTCCCTTCCCTTCCCTTCCCTTCCCTCTTTTTTTTAAACATATATTTATGTGTTTTTTAATACTACAGTTAATCTGGATTTGCTTTCCTGACTGTCTTCTGCTCTCTGTGTTGAAATTGTTTCTCTCACAGGTCAGCTTTTCTCACAGAATCTAGAATACAAGCCAGTCCTACAACGTGGTTATTTATGTTTTGGGAATTGAGTAACAGAGGACAGAGGGATTAGCCTTAGCAGATATTGGGAGAAAGGAAAATATGTTGGATGGGAGACTTGCAGTCCTGTACAGAAACCTCCTCCAAGTTTGTTTACTTTTATGGTTGGAAAATGTGGGTTAAAGGAAAAAAGTTATCAACTATCATTTTTTTAGTAAAGAAAACATGGAAAATTCAGTGGTATGAAGAAAGTTTTAAACACATGGGTTGAGTTAGGGATATTATTAGCAAGGACATGATTCCAGTTTAAAGGATAAGAATGTCCTGAATTAGATGAAAAAAAAAAGAGAAAGGTGGAGGAAGCTAGGATAGAGACACTGACAAAGTGAGGTCTGACCACCAAAACAGCACCAGTCATCACAGACAATCTTGTGCCAGAGACCAGTCAGGCTGTGAGGAAAGTTTTGTGACACATTTTGTCCCTGCATGTGTTTCTTTCTACAGGACTGGAATGTTTAAAATATTAAATTAGGTATGCAATAATAAAATGTGCAATGTATTTGTTTACAAGAGGGAAGAGTAAATAGAGAATAATATAAGACATATAATTAGAAAATGTATTTGGATATGAAGTTTTTGGTTAGCAAGAACTCCACATAGCTCTTCATGAAATGATAAATTATTATAACCTTTATCAGAAAAATATATTCAGAAAGAACTAGGTATTTTGTTTTATTCCAGAAGCTCTTAAACCCCTGACTGCCTATATAGCATGTTATGTAATTCTCAAAGAACATGGACAAATCCATTTTCCCACCAAGACTTCAGAAGCAGAAAAGAAGGAAGGAGAAATAAAATTTTTAAGCAATTTCTTTTTATAGTATTTCCATTTGATAATCATGAACTGGATTGATGCATTAGAAGAATTCATTTGCTAGTTGCAGAGCTAGGCTGCACTGGAACTGAAAAATTCAGTACAGGGATTTTGGATGCCAAAACAGTGAGTTAATTCTATCTCACTTTTAGCCTTCAAGAAGATTTTGTCCTTCAGCATTATCTCACTGTCAAAAGGTTAAGAAAAAGTTGTGCTTTATTAGCAACGTCCCCAGAAGGTAGCTCTGTAGGCTATAATTCACAGTAGTCATTTCTCTTAACCAGCTTCAGTCTAGGAAGCTATTTTTTGCTGAATTTCTTGTATATTACTCCTTTCTGCAGAAGCCTCTCTTTCATGCCCAGGATGTCTTCTCAGGACTCCACACCGTGTGCCTTTTTCTCCACCATTTTGTTCGGTGAAGGACAGTGTACCTAGCTGACACTAGGTGGTATTGGAGTTCTTTTATTCTCATGAGTGCTTTGAAATATATTGCCATCATCATGTCTCATTCATGTATATCCAATTTAAGAATAGCTGTATAACCTAAAATTATTTATAATCTTCCTTTGAAGAATACAGTTTTACTCAGTCTAAAGTAGTTTGCCAACTCTTTCACCATGCAACAGCCTCCTTGAACACTCAACAAACATCTCTATGACCCTGACAGTCATTTTAGATGTGTGAGCATTGTTACGATAACAATGAAGACAGAGAAGAAAAGGATGAAAGATTAAATGTAGAGAATGCAACATTTGAATTTGGCTGTACTTTTAAGTTAATGAGGGGGAAGAGCTACTGAAGCATAAAAGAATAATTCAAAAATTGTTGCTGCTTGATAGGTGTATTCTCTCTATGTTTCTTACAGGTGGCCTCAGAAATATTTACTCCAACTGTTGTTTGAAGGATAAAATACAGGATCAGGTGGGGAAATCATAGGCTAAACATTCAGAAAGCTGCCTTTGTTTGCTCTTGGTTTTGTTTGCCAGGATGCGTGGTAAAATGAGATCTTTGTGAGCCTGTTGTTGGATGTTTGGTTTTGATGAAGAAGCAGATGGTCATGACTTACATCAAGAATTGAACATTGTGGGTTACTTCAGTAGGCTATCATGACAAAACTTCAGCATGACTAACATTCTCATTGTGCTTGAGCGTGATAGGTGGGTGGCATCCTGAAGCAACTGTTCTTTGTGCTGTTAACATGATACCTTCTAATTGATATATAATTTCTTTCTCCAAAAGCAATCAAAAAAATGTATGAATTAATTAAAACCTGTTCAGAAGTAGCTATTATTTTAGAGATCTTTGATTTCCTCTACACAGTGGTGTCCAAACAACATGTTCCATCTTAACTACCCCTCTTTCTTCAAGCATCCAAAGTATCTGAAAAGCAGAAGAAAAAGAAATGTGTGCAAGGTATTTTAAGTTACAGGTTCAGTTTCATGTTTATAAAAGTGTGAGACACAATAGAGTGAAAAGATGTTTCATAGTTCTGACCATCATTCCTGAAGCCTGAGACCTTCCCCATTACCAACACAGTGATTTCATTTTCTGTGTTAAACTTTCTTTTATTGATTTGTAGCACACTGATTTGCATTACAAAGTGTGGTGATGAAACTAGAGAAGTAATACTGAAGTGACCAGCATTCTGTATAAACGCACAGTGAAAAAATGTTGGAAAATTGTTAAACATGTACTGCTACTCCATGCCCTCTGTTTATCACATCATTTTGTCAATGAAGTTATATTTCCTGTACATAAATTGTCAAGTTTGTCATGAGCAGACAATTTTCATGCCCATAATTCTGTCTTGCTTGCAGAGATTCTTATGGAATATTTCCTTTTTCCCTTTCCAACTTCTTTCAATTTTTTTCCAAACTAAAATGAGAGATAATTCAATTAAATCTCTTTCCTCCTTTGGCTTTTTGAAAAATTTCCATATCTTACCATGAATGAAGGACACAGACTAGTCTTCTGCTAATGCTCTCGGGAATAATCCTTTTCCTTAAACTGTTGCTTAACCAAGACATTTTACATTTTTTGACACAAAAAAATCAGCGAATGAGTGACCCTGGGAATATGACATTATGTGCTCAGTTTGAAGAAAAAGCACCTATTATCTCCACAACCCCCCAAGCTATGTCTTCATCTACTCTTCTCACTAGTTTAAAGCCTTTTTGTTATTATTTTTTTTTCAACAAAAAACTCTGTCTTCCCTGTTTTTCAGTAGGAATGCGCTTTCACTGAAGTTTTTCACTCTCTGGTTTCTTTGGCAAGTCCCTGTTATAATTTGGAAAATCCAAGTTATTCACAATCCAAGGATTATTCACATATCCCTCCGTGGAAACCTTTGCATGGGACCAATCTTTCCATTCTGATACTTTAACACATCGTTTAATCTGTAAGGAAAAATAGATTGGTTTTCACGTCTGCATTTGGCCTGAGAGTTTCTTGAAATATGGATTTTCCTTTTTTTGTCTGCCCATAAGAAAGCCTTTCTTCTTTCAGCATGAGAAATGTAATGATAATAATCTAGACTTCTTCTGAAGTGCCACTGTGCAACTGCAATTGATTTGTGGTCTGAAATTTACCCTTTTCTCAGAGAAAATGGTTAAGCTTTTCCTATTGTAACTCTGGATACCTCCATAGCCTCATTATTTAAAGCTGTTTTCAAGCGTCTAAGTTATTGCATCTCCAAAACATGAAACAGCTATGTGTATCTTGCTGGGACTCTGACTGACTGACTGACTGCAGCAGCAAATTAGAGGACTGAGGATGTCTGCAGCTTGATCTGAACATTAGATGTGGAACTGTTTTTTTGGGAACTGTAAAATCGGAGCACCATACCAATATATTTTGTGGAAACCCTAGACACATACTATAATAAATCATCAACAATTCACTTGATAAATCAGGAGAGGAGAAGATTCTGAGGGGTGAGAGGGGTGTAAGCATTCAGATGCCTCCTTATGTTTGCATTGGCTGTTTTTGCATTGTACAATATAAGTTCATTTATGTGTAAATAAACAGTGTCAGGACATTGAAAGTAAGTGGGCATAAATGAATCTGTTTGAAAAACAGATCTAACAAATTCTGCAGGATGTATCAGTGATTATATTAGTTCCCCCCAAGTTTCCTGTAAAGTACCCTACCTTTAACTTGAAGGACTATTAAGATGACCTTAATATTTTTCAGCCATGTGAGTTTCTTTTCTGTTTTATTCATGGAATTCATAAAAGCTCATGATTCTTGTATTACAAAATTTTTGTGTCTTTTGCTCAGAGAAATTGTCTAGTCCATTACTGCTTTTTTCCTTGATTTAATTATCTTAGGGTAAAATTGTTGAATGAAGAGACACAAGCCTCAACAATTTATAATTCACATATTCTTCTTTGCAAAGATATCTTCCAGTGAAAATTAAAATGTCTTCTCATGTCAAAATCTGCTTTTAGATTTATATAAAATCTGGAAATAGAAGATGAATGGCTGTTCCGTGTTTGCACTCTCATATGCTAGTTACTTTTTTTTCGCCCCTTCAGATAAAAGTCATGAAACAAGTTCTTGTACTAGTATAAGTACTCTTCATAGCCCAAATTAATTCCAAAGGATTCCCTTCATTCCAAGAGGACAAAGAAAGGAAATAAAAATAAAAGTTGGAAGGAAATGTGGAGAAGGCTTAAAATAGAAGGTGGATTTATGAGATTTTTACAGAACAAATGTCTACACGTCTTTACTGAAGTAAAGAGCCCTTTACTGATTTGGGTGATTTTCACAGCCTCTCACTGTTATTTTCTGTCTTACATATTTATGATGCTAGAAGGTCAGAGTGACTACGCAATTTAAAAAGTATGAGGTCTGCCCAGAAGTGACTTTTCAGATACATATTACCTTGAAGCTTCACTTATCATACCCTTTAAGCTTTAATTTGTTAGGTAGGAAGGGCTTTGTTTGACATAGATGAGATTTTTAGTGCTCTGAGATCTATCTCTAATCTTTAATAAAGGAAATACCCTGATATTTTTAGAGAAAACAGAAATTTTCCTCCTGTCAGACTCCAGAACCTGAGCACACTCACAGCTGCAAGCATGCCTCCAGAACAGCCCCACAAGCTATTTTCCAGTCTGAAATGAGAGAAGCAGGATTTGGACCCCCACAATTTGATACTTAGATACCGGTGTTTTTTCAGCATTGATGACAGATGAATACGCTTTCTGAATCAAGACCTGTCAAAATGTGGTACTGTTTACACATATAATTTACTAAAATGGGTTTTCTTTTCGTCTGGACTACATACTGGTGTTTTCCAATCTCATGGTCAAGTCATTTTAACACATACCAAAGTATATTTTTCTAGGCTATGATTTTCTCTTTTTTCTCTTGTAAAAGACATTTGTGCTATATCCTACGGTATTTTAAAATTTTGTTATATTTCAGTAACACTAAGGATAATGTCAAGTCAAAACTGCTGTGCTACTGATTTGCCTTGGAAAACTACAAGGATTCTAACTACTACCAGTGGAATCTCAAATAATAAGCCATTTTCCTTTTTTTTTTTCCCCCATGGAAAGATGCAATGTCAAAAATGAGAATTTGGAACTTTACAAAGCTTTTAGAGGAGGTTTATTTCTGTGTCTTTTCTCTCATGGGTAAGGTCTTATAAAATTTTGAATTTTTATTTCATAGAAACATGAAATAAAATTTAATTCCTATCCTGTGTCTGTGTGTCTGTACTTTGGCCTGACCAAACTGAAAGATAAACGTGTGTGCTTTGAAAGTAGTTACTAAAATCTAAGAGTAAAAGATGGTAAGGTTTTTTTTAAGAAAATCAGGTACTAGACATTTTAAAACCTTTTTTTACTTTACTTTATAAACGGGTATAAAATTTTTCAGGTGTAGAACTTTTTCATCTTGATGTATTTTCATATCAGACTCCATCAAATGCAGAATGAATATATTACTTTTCTGTGTGAGTCCTGCCAGTACACATGTTTTGAAGAATGTCTGTACAGCCCAAGAATAGGAAACATTGCCTGAGGTAGCACATTTCAATGTGCATTTCCCAGAGCCTGAAAAATCCGTCATGGGATTTTTATTTGGTATTAACTCATTTTGTCAGAAACATACAATTTATATGTATCTGTAGGTGTCTGTGGAGTGCCTAAAAATATTTTAAAAATTACATATTTCTGGATCTAAACCTGAGTATGGAAAGTTTTTTGTTATCCTCAGCTTTTAGCAATTCAATTTCAGATGTGATTTTCATTCACTGGAAATCGTGTGTTTGCAGTAAGAAAAGCATGATGTTGACACTGGTAGATACTTTTCAGTTTTAAGTGTTGTGAAAAGGGTTTTGGGAACCCATCTCTTTGGTCTACTTTTCTGTCCAGAAACCCAAGTGTTCTTTTTTCCAATATACATATTCATCATGGAGAACCAGAGTGTGTGATCAGGCTCTTAATGGCTGAATCTATATTGTGCCTCTTTTTTTAACTGGAGTGTCCAGGATATGCCACTTCTTTTTTGTCCAGGTGTTAAAAAATAAAACTTGTCCTGGCTGAAGCTACCAAGGGGCAGAATCTTGCTAAGAAAATCTGTTCCAGGACCAGAAATTCCTCTTTGCCCCCTCTTCCATTTACCCACTGCTCAGCTTAAACTGCTTTTTTCCATGGCTGATATTATGCCCCCTCTTTAAAATTTGGAATGTTTAATTAGGCCTTTTCTAATGTCATGACCATTTAACAAACCACCACTGAGTGTCACTCAGACATGAACAGACTATGTTAAAGCTGGATTAGTAATTCTGGTTCCTATGGAATAATGCAGAGATATTTTGGTATCTATTTTATGGAGCAATACTTGGCATATGAATCTTGCAGTCTAATTTATTATTTGTTAACTATTTGCTGTAAATTAATGCATGGTTCCTCAGGTCTATTTTAAAGCTTGTAACTCATGAGATCAACAGTGGAAGCCTGTTCATCTGTGTTGTGTTTTGATTGAATTTCAGTCTCATTTTCCACCCCCTGGATTTTGTGATCTCATACATATAATGGGGTCAGTGAAGTTAATATGATTGTTAGTCCAGGAACACAGCAAACCTTGACTGAGTGCAGCAGTTGGCCCTGCAGAATTGTAATCTCCAAACTCATTCACAATAACTAGATGAGTCTGTGTTATACACCACAAGTAACTGTATAGAAATCCACATAGTTAGTATGAAACACATCACCACTGGATGCATTCTCATAGGTAGTGGCCCTTGTAGCCTTGAGGGCACCAGTCCAAGGAAAACACTTACTTTTTCAGATGTGTTATGGGTTCGTGACTGGACAAAATTTGACTGTTCATACCATTGGTTACGGGTAATACTTATGTAATGGGTTCTGCACTTACTCCTTTGTTAACTCTTGTATAAATCCCTTCTTATTTATACTGGTGACATGGTATGGAGGGCAATGGACAGATTGAAGACTTTATGATTAAGCCTGGTAAAGCAAAGTCTCATAGGTAGGCTTCTGCAAGCTGATCAGGAGATCTCTACCAGCATCATGCTGCATTCTTTGTAAATACATGAAGTGATAATCACAGTTACATATGCACATGCATATGAATCAAGTAAAAAGATCAATGTTTGCAGAACTGCAATGGGATACTCAGTCTTCTGTGTTACCTATAGAAGACAATACCTGATGATTGTTATTAATTGCCATCTTTGTTCCCCATGCTGGAAGATATTCCTTTATAGGAGTGCCCACTATACTCAATGACAGTCTTTTTCCATTTCCTCAGCTGTCAGTTCACTTTCTTCTCTATATTAAACATACAAAGTTTCTACTTTAGCTAACATCAGCAGTTGTACTTACACATGGATTTGATCTTCCTTCCTTCCTTCCTTCCTGCCTTCCTGCCTTCCTGCCTTCCTTCCTTTTTTTTTCTTTCTTCTTTCCTTTCTTTTTTTTTCTTTCTTTCTTCTTTCCACACTATGCTAATATATTACTCATATTACCATTACATAAGGTAAACTTTCTAAAATGTTGGAATACAGTTTTAAACTTCTCTAGCACACAGATATGAATATCCTCTTTTTTTTTTTTTTAAATATCTTCCCTTTTCCTTCCATATTACTTCAGGTATGGTTCAGTTATTTTATCTCAATAATTACTATCCTCTCTCAAATCTTCATATTCACATCCTTGTCCATAGTTAATCTTAACCTTTGACTGCTTAGGTACAGACATCACTGACATGTTTTCCTCTCTGTTACAAACTTTCCACCTTCCTGATATCTCCTCTTATATTGCACAACTGTTAAAAACAATCTCACTGAAACCAACATTTTTATTGCTAGTTTGGCTGTTACTTTTTAAGTGGTGGTCTTTAAAGGTGCATGCTGTAAAACATGGCAAAAAGGCTAAGCAAAGCATTTAGTTTGTTATAGTCTAGCTTTGATTGCTGATGCCATTTTTTTTTTAGATTACTCAAGGTCACTTATAAACTGAGTTCAAAGTTTTTCTCTGTATTGATTTTTCTTTATGACTAGCTAATACTATGCAAAAGGCTTTGTTTTCTAAGGTATACTGTGATTTTGGTATTTGGTGTTGCAACAAAAAACCCACCCAAACCCATGGCACCTATGGATGTAATGCATTCATACTGGTGCATAAATGAAAAAAGCAATATT
The DNA here is from genome assembly GCA_013397865.1 of Struthidea cinerea. Classification (NCBI taxonomy): domain Eukaryota; kingdom Metazoa; phylum Chordata; class Aves; order Passeriformes; family Corcoracidae; genus Struthidea; species Struthidea cinerea. Next base: position 307,747 of record VZTI01002256.1, on the reverse strand, counting down.
AAATTATTCTGTATCCTATTGAAAATTCCTTGTCTCCACATGCTGCCATTAGATTCTGTGCAGTCACACAGAGGATATGGTATACATGCAGTGTGCATTCAGACAAGAACTGTAGAGCTAACTGCGTCTCAAATGCATCGTTACATACAGTGCACAGCCTTCATGGAGTCGTGCTCAGAACAGAAACAAACTCAAGTCAGCTCTTTGCCCGGTTTTTCTGTAAGAAATTATTTTTCTCATTCCCCAAGGTTGTGGTAATGATAGTAATGTCATGTGAATATATTACAAAAAAAAATTGAAAAAGATTAGCACCGATTTTTCAAACTAAACCACAGTAATACTCAGAAAGAATGTATAATTTTTCCTTTAAGGAGTAAGAAAGAATATGAAAATATCTGCTCAAAAGTATGTCAGCCAAATCTTAAAATGCACTAAGACTGGAGTATATTTGTAGAATTTATATATATATGTAGGATGTTCTGTATAAAATTTATTTAGATTCTATGTTGTTATTTGAATGATTAATTGAATGCCCTATTGCTTAACTGATGTCACAGTAATCAAAATGCAAAAAGACACCATTAAGAGAACAAAACTCCCTGGCATAACTGAACCTTCCTGGTCATATCCTTTTAAAATCCTGTTGGATAACGAATGCTAGCCATGAAAGCAAGCAAATAAGTTTCCCACTTTTCATTATTTGCTTTTATCAAAAAAATTAACATCAGCTAAAGGAAGTGTTCCTTTTTATAATTTAGAAGGAAAATGCAACAAGATATCCCTGAAAATGATCCCTTAAAAGGATTTATTTCAAAACGTGTGGGCATTCATGTAGATAAGAATATCAATAATTACAGAATCAAAAAAGGTATAGTTGAAAGAACTTTAGAAGTCAGTAATCCCACAGCCTCCCCCAAAGTCAGAATAATTTTTCTTATTATTATTCCTGACAGAGCTCCAGAAAACTCTTCTTAATAAATTCCCTGTTCCATTCCTTTGACATGAAAGCACTGATAAATTTTTCTGTAATATATCTAGACATTTTGTTCCCCAGTTAAAACAATTAAATTCTGGCTTAATCTATGTGTGTCTGAAGAACCATTTTTTCTTGTTTTTCCTCCGAAAATGTCATAAGAGATTGTGGCAAGGCTGCATGTCAGTCCTGTGGGGAGTGAGACGGCTACCTTCTCATGCACAAAAAAGTTAAACACTTAGTTTTTACCAGACTCTAGCAATAATTCCTTCTACATCATTGCCTTTCAGGTGATTTGCTTGATTAACATTTCTGGACTTTCTAGCAATCAAACACAAGCAGCCTGAACTATAGCTTTCTAGCTTATTTAACTTGTTTCCCTTCCTCTCCCAGCATGAACATCATCAGTCCCATCTGATTAACAAGTTGATTTTTTCAAGTACTTTCTAATTAACTTTTGGTGGTTTGGTTTTTTTTTTCCTTCATTATTGTAGCTCTATAGTACTTTTACCATAGCTATCAGTTTTGCTGTCCACCAATCATTGTGCAGTTTTACTCTTTTGAGAATGCATGTGGCGAGGGAAACCACTGACTTTTGCATTAGATATTCTGTTAATTGCTTTCTGTGTAGAGCACTTGCCATGTATTCTTCCTATGACAAGGAACATAGAGAGCAGATTACCATGTTTTTTTGTACTCTCCATTAGCACTTAGCTTCTAAGCTCTTCAACTTTGCTTTTACCAAGACTGTTGCACAAAACCCCTACGCTTTAGCGTGCAAACCAAATGCTGAGTGAAAGAGGAAGAGCAACAAGCTAATCTCAGACAGGAATAACACAGTAATTCTGTTCATGCTCGCTGAAATGTGTGATATAAGTGAAGAAAACTTGACATAGATGCTGGTGATACCTGGTACCAAGGTTTTAATATCTGTATATTATCCCTCACTAACCATCACCCAAACACAGAGGAAAAAAATACCTTAGCTTGCACTTTTTAAATGGTTTAATCATGACATTCAGTTAAGTTTTCTTTGCGGGACACAGGCAACTCACATCTATGGCGGACCTTGACTAATAGTGAGTAATCATGTGGTATCCTTACGGTATGGTATCCGTACCCATCTGGAAGTGCTGTTTTCTGTGTCAGTGTAGGTTGTATAATATATGCATGGGGCATGTTAATCTGTTTCTTTTTCTGTATCATTTGTATGTCCTGTGATTCCCTTTTAAAGCTTTAGGGGAATTTAACTGGGAATGATTTTAGAGTGATTTATAGTCTTCTCTGGAAGACATATAAACTACCTGACATTGCTAAAGTCTGAAGAGAAACAGATAGCAACATATTTCTTGCAAGAAATTTGTTATAGTAGCAGTTGTCTTGAATCACCTTTCTCTTTGTTTTAAATCCTGTGATTTAAATATGCTCTTTGTTTTAAATCCTGTGATTTTTCTAGGAAGTCAGGGAACTTTCACTGAATGCCGAGATTTAACAATATTGTTTCAAAAATGTATACCCAGATGTGCCATTTTCCTTTTGAATCCTTTTGTTGAAAACAAAACATAACGGTTGACTGCATCAAAGAATTAGGTGTTCTTAAATCTGACTTGAGAAATACCTGGATTATTGATGTATAGGTAGTTTGATATTGAGATGCATTTACTGATGGTGTCATAATAAACCATGGGACTGTGAAAGGGTCTGGTGCTCAGCCCTACATTTAGGAGTGTTTTTGCTCAAATGACATCTCAAATGATGTACAGCCAGAGAAGGCATGAGAAGAGAAAAGAAATTATGTATCACGAGCCCTAGACAAGAAGCAGAGAGGAGCAAGGAATAGATAAATGACAACACTACAACACCTGTATTGCATGAAGATGCTTAGTGTAAAAGTATTGCCAAAGGTAATGCCCCTGTTTATGATGACAAGGACACAGACGTCAAGGGATTAAAACAATCTCTAATGAAATATGCAGGTTATTTTGGGAAGGGTCTTGAGACTTTTTTAAACCGTAATAAATACACAATAGTATATAAAATAATAATCTTGGGGCTTCTTTTGTCTTTTAGTTTAGTTATACAGAAACAATGTTTTCCCACAAGAACATCAATTGCACCAATATAAGTAGAGAGGTGAGTATAACTTACTACTTATAAAAGATTTCTGTAACTTTTGTACATATAAGAATATGTTATTAGTGAACAATTAAAAACTAAAAAAAGAAGCCGTTACTCTCACTGAACAGCTACACATTTCCTATAATTGTCATCACAATTTCTAAAACATATAGGTTTTGTTGCATTTAGATTATTTGAGTTTTCCTATGTAAGGCCAAGAACTGAACCTTCAGTAAAAAAAACCCATTTTTTGACACTTTGTATACTGCTGACATATCCTCAGAGCAGATGACACACATGAAAATAAATCAACTACATATATTCAGCTGGAAGGAATAGTTTCAAGGGGGAGGAATCCTGCTAAGGTCTGAGTTGAATTCTTTATGGAAGTAATGAACCTAGAAAGGTCTATGAAGGTCAGAACTAGTGTTCTGCAAAACCACTGAATTCTGATTTGTACAATGTTCACTCTAAACCCACAGATTTATAATAATTTATGGACATAGATTTTGTTTTTTCTGAGCTCTCCTAGCCTTGGGCAGATTTCCACCATGAAGGAACAGTGTACAGTTTTACTGGATCTATTGAGGAAAAAGTTTTCATGCACATTTAATCATCTGTGTAGCCTGTCACAGCACGTGATATTTAAAAAGGTAATTTTATATAATAAGCACTGTAGATAAAATTCTACTTCATAATTCAATGCAAGGAAGGACACAGATCAATGAGATTTTGTAGTTCTAAGCCAGTTCAAGATTAAGCTGGTGTTACAAATTGTAGGATAACTCCAGATTTGAGACAGAAATGTGGCCCCTTAGGCTGTGTATATTTTTCTATTTTTTTCCTCCTTTTTTCTTCATAGCTAAAATGATTCAGATTTGTATGCTGTTGTAGAAAGAAGGAAGCTGGATAAGGAGTGTAATGTCTATGGACTGCTACAGCTACAGAACCTGAGGATGAATGCTGTTGGTGCTGTCGGAGTCCCACAACACACATTTGTTCAGCACATCTGTATCTTTTAGTCTCATATTGAGACACATCAACATAATGCAGCCTGGGAAAAGTGAAGAAGGAAAGAAAAATCAACCTGAGAAGACTTTAAACTACTGGTATATTACTAGAAAAAAATTAAAAGCAGTAACTCATTCAAGGACACTAACTCTTGTGTTGCAAATATTACTAGGTTTAGGTCTGTCATCCCATACAGTTTATAACCATCAGAATGTCACTGTCCATGTGGAAGATTTCCAGTGCTGTTGTATAAATAATTTTACTGTGATAAGTAACACCTGGAAAGAATTGCTAAGATACACATAAATTTGGTTGTTTTTGCCATTCTCAGTTATCTTGCAGAAGTGAACAGTATGACTGTCTTCAAACTGGGAAATTTATGTTTTTTAATTCATCAATTAAGTTGGCCATTTAAGCCAAGGATGGAACATGAAAAAAAAAAAAATTGAATCTTTCTAATCGTTCTAATAAAGCATATTGGAAATTCTAGAAACTACACTGAAAGTCACCCCTGTGTAGTCGGAATTAATTTTTTGGATGCTCCCTTGGAATACTGCAGAATTCACTTTTTGTGAAGAAGAGCTAGTTATGAAGTAAAATATTTCTGAAGTAGCTTAAATCCGCAAATTTTTCATTGATGAAGAATTCTCTGCTCCCTTTCTGGTGAAATTAACCCTAATATTCTTTTTCCATCCAACCCTTAGTGGTGGTGCTCACATTTTTCAACATATGTATCTTCCTTCACAGATGACTAAAATGTTTCTCACCTTCCTGTTTCCTTAGAGAGTTATAGTGGCAAGTCTCAATAACATAATTAGGGAATAGAAATTCTTACCCAATCAGAGATTAATAATTAAAGATATGAGTTGGATATCATGATGGCTAAATTCTATTTCAGACACTCATTCACTAGTCTGGCTACTAGCAGACACTTAGTTGCATGTCATATTCTCCTAGTGAAACCACAATCACTTTTTTTCATTTTTAGGAGGCATGCTGAGATCAGGGAAACTTTTTTTTTCCGAAGTGAAATGCTAGTTGCTGTCTGATTCTCTGTCTCTTTTTCTGTTTTAATTTTTTCTTTTTTCTTAGCCTAGTAAACAGAATCTGTGGTGATTGATGTCATCATAAAACCTTAGAATATCACTGAGCATTGCTATTATTGCTCAATACTAAAAGCAACAGAAGATACTAAATCATATATTAAAAATAGGAGAGGTCAAGATGGAACAATACTGAATACCAAAAAGCCATTTTGAGTTGAGGAAGATTTTTATTAGGAGAAAACAAAGCATGATACATAATCATGCTAAGAAACTATTGTAAAGAACAAAAGTTCTTGCTTCATCCTCCTCAGTCAGGAATATTCATCTTGATTATAAGATATTAGATGACTAAAGGTACTGATTTACAGAAGGTATTATATTTGCTCTTGCAAAAAGAAAGGACTTTAGAAAAACCACTATAATATTTATTAACTATATTAAATACAGCTTTAATAAACTCATTTGGTACAGACTAGTATTTTAGGGGATTTTAATTCTGTTTTGGTACACATGTCAAGAAGGACAGAGGCTTTGCAGTCATCGACGTTTTGCTCATAAGATTAATATGAGTACCAACTCTATAGCCATAACTACAAAGCTCAGGTCTGCGCATGTGTTCAAGTGTCTCTCTGGTGCCCAGTGATAGGACATGAGGGAATGGTATGAGATTGTGTCAGGGGAAGTTTAAGTTGGATATCATTGGATATTAAGTTGGATATTCAGCCAGTGGTTGGTGAGTCACTGGAACAGGCTCCCCAGAGATGTGGTCACAAACTGAAGCATGACAGAGTTCAAGAAGCATTCATACAACACTTTCAGGCACATGGTGTGATTCTTGAGGTGGTTCTATGCAGGGACAGGAGTTGGACTTCAATGGACTTTGATGATTCCTGTAGGTACCTTCCAGTTCAGGATATTCCATGAATCCACGGTTTTATAATATTTTAATATCATCATGCAAAATCAAAAATTAAAGAATAGGAAAATTACTATCTTATTCCCACTGAAGCTTTTCAAAACATGTTGTCTTTTCTTCCCAGATCCTGAACTCTGTTCCACTGAGGGTAGCCTGTGTGTGTTGTGCTATAGATGTTTTGGTTGCAAAATAATATTCTGGGTCACACATACCTGTGATTAGGCACTATAAACCAGAAGAGGGAGATAAGTGGGAGATAATTAGGAGATAACTGGCTGGCTATGACGTTTGGCATAGGTGCTCCTGGCTGGTATCCTGCTCCTGCTATGGTGGCACAGTGGGTGGAGGCTTGGGGCAGCTGTGGGGTGGGCCAGACATGCTGCTGCCCTGGGGCATCAGCCACTTCCCCGGAGACAGGGTCTGTAAAGCATGTTGGTGCTCTCAGGTGTCTGAGAGTTGCCACTTGTACCTGATTTCGGTCTTTTTGAATGCACACTGTTCAGTGAGTAAATAAATCAGCATTAATAGAAGGAAGCACACTTGAAGGTGTCAGTGATCCGAGGTATTCTGTTACTGATGATGTGTGGTTGCAGATTCTAACACTGATATCTGTCTGGGTGCTGGGAAAGTGGTAAAGTTCTGTAGAAACACACCAGAAAGCTGAGGCCAAACTACATTTTTGGTTATGTTTTTTATTGTGCATTGTGAAACTCTGCTTTGTAGATCAGTTTGGTAGGTTTGCTTTTTTCTGAAATCTCGGAGGTTTGCTCCTAATCTTCTAGGCTAAAAAAAGCCCTTTGGCTCTTTTCTAGGAGAGGCTTTTGTTTATTTGATTTCTCTATTTCCTTCTTACCTTGTTCCTGAGAAGTAAACTTAGTGGTATCTTCTCCTATACATTCATCACATGCTTCTGCAGCGTGGTATGAAAAAATCTTGTAGGGAAACTATTGCAAAACTGTGGTTGCAATATGTCTCAAACATGGAAGATGTTCCTTGCTTACCTGCCCAGGCAGAACACTCTTTTAATTTCATTTCAGGGGCACATCTCTGAGGTTATTAATTTGTTTTATTTTGGCTTCTTTTAGGCTTAAGCTGGTGCTGGTTTTGAGACAGTGCTCTTGAAATCTGAGACTCTGGGACAGATCCGATGCATTGCTACCAGAATCATCGAAATCCTCAAGGGTTAAAATTTTATGGTCATGGTTTTCAAAGATCTGTCTAAAAGAAACCCAAGAGCTTTCTTTTAGGGACAGCTTATCAAGATACATTGGAGAATCAGTTGATTGGCTGGTTTTCTTGATTTGTCCCATGAAAAGTATGTGCGAGGTAGTGCTTATCTAAGGTTTGCAAATAGACCCAGCCATCTTGTAAATCCACATCCTATTTTTCCCTGAAAAACAAAACTTGGTTGTACTTGTGAGTATTCTGAGCAAATTTCTTACTGGAATACTTTTCAAAAGTACTATATTAACTACTTTCCATTAAATTGAAAGCAATTCAGGAGAGATATAAATAGTCTATAAAAATCATTGACAGGGTTGGTGTATTGAATTACTGTCTTGTTTAAATACTTCTTGATGCAGACAACTATAAAAGACATTCCTCTTCCTGTAAGCACCTGTTCCTGGTAGAAACAAGAGTCATATTGATTTATTGCAATTTATTTTCTCCCTGGATTCTGGTTTTGACACTGTGAGAAGATTAATTGGAATTAATGGCATTTGCACAGCTAATTAAAGTCACTCTTCCTTCAGTCAAATGAATTCCTTTTATCAGAGACATAACAAAGTCTTGCTCAGTTCCTGCAGTCTGCATGTAAATGTTCCTTGCTTGAATAAGCATCTCTGCAGTCATTAGTGGTTGAATACAGACACTACTAATGATACCTGGTAATTTCTTCAGCACTAGAAAAGCACGAATAATATACCTACTTATTCTTATAGATAGTGCAACAAAATAAGAATTTTAATTCAATTTTAAAAATTGAAGTTAAAACACGGGTGTATTCTTGCTCTTGAGAAGGATTCTGGAGATGAGCATAGTATTATCAGAGAGTGTACTCTCAGATTTTCACACGTTGCCCTAACAGAAAAAAATGGTACAGCTCAAGGAAATTAATTCCTCTGTATAATCCAATGATGCAGTCTCTTTCCAAACATCATACCAAATAGCTTATTGACAAATTACTGCATAAAAAGGTGTTGTGTAGAAAACACAAACAGGGTGGGAAACTACAAAATCAACATGCCGCTAATCTGTGTATGTCTACTGAAAGTGGAGCAGATATAACTTCTACTGCAGAGTAAGGTTTTGGAGGAAGATTTTTCTTCAAACAATCCATATTGCCAACTTAATGCTTGAGCTGCAATAGACTCTGTTGGCAAACATGAAGAGCATTACTAACTGCAGTGGCTCTCTAAATTGGTACTGAAGTCTGAACAAGTGAGGTCCAACTTCTTTTTTTCCATGTAACAGTGGATTTATGGTCTGCTTTGATTTTTGCTTACATGTGACGTGAAAATGACACGAATCCTAGGACATATTGAAGATGTTGTTTGGCTATGGATTTATTATGATAAATCCCTGTTTGCTGAAGTGTTTAGTGTGAATCATCTTTTAATGTATATGGAAACTTAATTCACGTAATAAAAAGAGAAAGTCTTTGGCAGTTCAGAGAGCACAGAATATTTTGAGATGAAAGGGACCCACCAGGACCATCAAATCCAACTCTTAAGGGAATGGCCCACACAGGGATTGAAGCCACAATCTTGGTGTTATTAGCACCATGCTCTAACCAACTGAGCTAATCTCATTTCATGAAACAATACTTAATCATATGGCTGTGATTACAGATGCTGTTTCCTAGATACAGATCTAATTTTCAGACTCAGAATATATTCATTATCTTTGCTTTTACTCTAGACATATTCTGAAAAAATGTGATGAATAACATAATAAAAAAATTCAAATTAATCTCTTTGGGCAAAAGGTATGACTGGTATTATTCACATTGTAAAAGTTTTTTACTTGAACATTCACATGAAAACAATGATATGACTACCTGCACTGGTAATTGCCTTATGAATTATGATCTTGGAAGTTGTTAACTCTTGGGTTTCAAACAGTAAGACAAATTGCAATTTGTGTCTTGTATCCATTGTATGATGGATCAGCAAGAAAATTACAACTAGAAAATGATGGAGAACCAGGAGAAGGAGGGGAAGAGGAAAAACTGTTTTAAACCACATAGAAATCTTTTGTTAAAAATAAATTAGTAGTAAAAAACTGTATTAAATTTATGGTTGCATCTCAGCTGCAAAAAGCAGATTGTTAAATACATCGAATATGTTTCTTTACTTCAAATAGGTCTTCCATAATCACTTAAAAACAATTTTTAAGGATAAGTTGTAGTATTTGTATTTCCTGGTTGTTGAGTCAGTGAAGAAGAACATACAATTCTGGTCCTGCACAGACATGCAGAAGAATGGCTGTTTTACAGTGACAGTATAGAGTACATTTTGTCTGCAGAGAGAGAGTCACAAGACCTATTCAAGAGGTATACGTATTTTTAAGGTAATACTTTCTACTTTAGAGTTCACTGGTCTCTGCCTTGAGGCTGTTGCGTGTGAATGGAGCCTTTATATCATGTTGCAAGGACTGTATCACAAATTTCTAGTCAGTTTTAGATATAAAAATTTAAATAATATACAGCGGTTACAAAAAGTTCTTTTTCTCACATTCCTAGAAAATTATATTGATTCTTTGACGCAGCTTGGATTTGTTCATCCTGGGAGAAGAGATGGCTCTGGAGAGACTTTATAGCAGTCTCCCAGTACCTAAAGGGGGCTTCCAGGAAATCTGTAGAGGGACTTTTTCCAAGGGTGTGCAATGACAGGACAAGGGGGAATGACTTTAGACTGGCATAGGATAGTTTTATATCAGATATTAGGAAGAAATTCTTTACTGTGAGAGTGGTGAAGCACTGGGACAGGTTGCCCAAAGAAGTGATGGGTGTCTGATCCCTGGCAGAGTACAAGGCCAGGCTGGATAAAATTTTAATCAACCTGTTCTTGTGGGAGATGTCCCTGCCCATGGCAGGGGGTGGGAGCTAGATGATCTTTGAGGTCCCTTCCAACCCAAACCATTCTTCTATTCTTTTACAATTCTATGAATTTATATATTCAAAGAAAAATTACAGGAAAGGCTGAACCCAAAGTCTACATGTCTGAGAAAAGCCATTCTTTTAACCCTCGCCTGGTACTAAACAAACCAAATAAACAGTAGGCTTAAACAGCCTGCGTTCTGTTTCTGAACAAGGATATTCTGAGCAAGGAAGGACTCTTGAAGCTCTTCTTCCAATACTTAGCTACATAATGTCTGATTCGGTTCACCCTCAAGTAGGATTGCAAATACATTTTTCTGTGCTATTTCTTCCCAAACCTGTAAGTTGGCACTGTTTAGAATATTTAGTCTGTTCAGGGAATCATTGTATTCATAAGGGATGAAAAAATTTTATACACTTTTTTCTTGTTTAGACAGTTTGATGCTGAAGTGTTTTCAAAGTTATAATTTAAAAGCCAAGTTCTGAGCCATGTGAATACAGACTTCCAGTGCAGAGATAGTTTGGTAAGCTAATATGCTTTGGGATGAATGACTTTTTGAAAACTTTACAACAACAATTTGGTAGTTGTGTGCCAAGAAGGTATTTCTCATTCTTCAATTCACTGCTGAAAACCTTCTGAACTGATGCAGATGAAACAGCAAATATCTTTCAGATGCCATCGTCTAAATTCAGAAAATCCCTACAGCTTTTTATACAGTCATTTGAAAATGTCACTTCTGAGTTATCTGAATTTGTAGTGAAAAGAGAAGTTTCTCAACCACAACACTATTTCAGCTGCATTTTGTCATGATTTAAACTCAGCTGACAACGAAGACTCATACAGCCACTTGCTCATTCTCCCCTTGTGGTACAGAGAAAAAAAAACTGGTAGGGTAAAAGTGATAAAACTTGTAGGTTGAGATAAAAATAATTTAATCATCGAAATAAAATAAAATAAAAATAATGTTAATAAATTGTAGTGAAAAGGAAATTAACAAAGAGAAGAAATAAGACCCTAGAAAGATAAGGGATGCAACAGAATGCTACTGCTCACCACCAACCAACAGATGCCCAGCCTGGTCCCTGAGCTGCAGCACCCCTTCAATTTCCCCCCTCCTTTTTTTTTTTCTGAGCATGATGCCATTTGGCATGGGACATTCCTTTGGTCAGTTGAGGTCAGCTGTCCTGGCTGTTTCCTGTCCCAGCTTCTTTCCTGCCCCCGCTGCCTTCCCCCAGTCTCCTTGCTGGGGGGATGAGAAGCAGAAAAAGCCTTTGCTGAAGCCCTGCTCAGCAGTAATGAAAACTTCCCACTAGTATCATCCCTCTTCAACACAAATCCAAAACACAGACCCGTAGGAGCTATGGGGAAAATTAACTCTACCCCAGACAGAAAAGCAGGACACACTTTGAATAGCAAATTTTGCCTTTGTCTGGATTAGACTAGTAGAATACATATACATAGCTGCATATTCTATTCATACAATTTAAAACTATTTCAGATTAGCAGCAGATTCCAGTCCTCAAATAACTTGACAAGAAAATGCAAAGCTTAATGCATTAGTCTTTCCCTTGTAGCACTTTAAGAAGCCGTCTTTTTTTGCTGTTCAAATGCAAGAGTTTAGAAACCTTTTCCTTTGATTTAAGTACAATCAGGACTCTATAAATACTGAACAGTTTGTGAAAGATTAAACATTTTGATTCAGATATCTAGGGCTAAATTCTCAATTGCTGTGAGTTTGCTGGAGCCAATGTCTATTTCTGCAATTTATAGATAAAAATCTGTATACTTATTTTTTTATTTGCTATACAGCCCAAATATTATTTAATTGGAGTCAAATAAGTCCTCCCCTTTTCAACACATTTTACTACTCCAATATGATATAGAGAGCTTTTAAATGCTGATTTAAAAATCCCAAACTTGTAAACCGTTTTTTTTCTCCTCTTAATTGCATTGAAATTTTGTACCCAAGTACATTAAATTGACAGAATGTGATACACATAAGTTATTAGGATATTATATAACATAATATAATATTATATATATTTTTTGTTTTGAATCCTTAAAATGTAATATAATTTTGACAGATTGTGTAATGCAAGTAATCCAATATTCAGAAATTAGGTTTACCACAGGTTTCAGAGTTGATGGGGGCTATTTTGTCACATGTTTGTTTTATGGATGAATTCAAATATTTTCATAGAGAAGTGCATTGGAATGCAGCTCTTCCCTGAGTTCCTCTACTTTAAAGCAATTCCTCTGCTTCTTAAAGAACTTGGCTGCTCTAGATTGTGCAGAACATTTCTGTCAACATTCTCCGCTGAGCGCCTGCCTGCACAGAAGCTTGCTCTCTCTCCCTCTGGAACAGGTAACAGCCTGAACCTCCATGTAGTTGCCTGCTGAAGCAGGGTGGTGGAATAAGAAAGTTCGGCCCAACTAGCAAGAACGTTGCTATTCGAGAAGAAAATCTGGGGGAAACTTGCCTGGAAGAGAGCTGGAGGGTAGATTTAAAGTCCAGGTCCTGTGCAGGTGACCATAAAATTCAGGATACAATTTTAACTATGTGAGCTAAATAGTCCCTCTGTTTCATCCGTAGTCTGAGCCTGGTTTTGTAGATACAAAGCTCCTGCCTAGCATTAAGTAGTAAAATCCAAGCCTTGCAAAAATGGGAGGCTAAATTATAAATTAGCACAAGAAAGGGGACGCTGGGGAAAATGATCATCAAAATGTTGCAAAAATGTGTTTGAAATGCTGTGGCATACACAGCTAAGGAGAGGTCACTTAGGACCACTGTCTGAGTTGCTGCAAATTGTAAAATTTCTTTATTTTCTTTGCTTAGATTCTCATGGTTTTGAACTCCTAATTCTATCTACAGAAGTGCATTGTTCTTAGACAAAAATTAGAAGTGCTAGTTAGGGCAAATGACAAAGTCAGTCAGAACCACTTCTTCCTCTTGTTTTGAAGACAGGAAAATATTAAGCTCAACCAAACTGTGGTGAAGTTCAGATGTGGAAGCAATCCTAAGAGAAAGGAGTTGTTGCAAACCTGAATGTTCTGGAAAATTTCTATTTGTAAGCTATGTCTGTTGTTAAAGTCTGCAGTACTTCAGTAGCTTTGCTTTTGTCGAATGGCTTGTTTATGAATACAGTGAAAGTCAGCTGCTTTGTCACAAAACCCGAACAGAAAGAAGCAGCTGCTCCTGCTTTCGTTCACTTCCTGTACTGCCAGCTGTTTGATGCAGGCATTAAAGAACAGAAGTAATTGACACCAAAATTTACTGAGGTTGGGGGTGGGGGGGGGCTCCTAGTTGAAGTGTGAAAGGAAAATACATTGTATCCTGTGCTTCTACTTTTGTGTGGAGCACTTCAAATACCAGACTTGGAGCGTGCTAGCCAGAGGAGGAACTGGCAGTCTGGAGAGATGTCCAGAGTTCACAGGATGTGGTGGTCACTGATGAATACCTGCACCTTGGAAAATAAATGCCGATAATATATCAAAAGCTACAAGGACCATTTTTTCCTTTACATCTCCTGAATTTTGTATATCAAACAAAGCTTACAAATAGCGAATGATGAGTGGCAGATATGTAGTTATTTCATAATTCTCTAAATCATGAGACCTAAAACATGAGATCTTGCATGTGCTAGTTGATGTCATCAGCAGTGAACCAGGCTGCTTTCAACTCAAAGTCAGAGAGCTCTCTGGATATTTTCTGGACAAGACACTGTAAAAATTCATGTACATCCCAAATAATTGTAAAAACAAGTACGTAAGTGAGAGTAAAATTATTCTTAAAGTGAAAAATTTTATTTTTTTTAGGGGCTAAAAAGCCCTGTGGTAGCCTTTGGGACATGGTTATTCTTTCTGTGGGAAAAGATTAAATGGTGCTGAAGTTTATAGGAATGCTACTTACTCCAAAAGCTTCCAAGAAATTTTCAGTGCATGGAAATTATAGTGAAAAGGAAATTAACAAAGAGAAGAAATAAGACCCTAGAAAGATAAGGGATGCAACAGAATACTATTGCCCACCACCAACCAACAGATGCCATGGACAATAGAAAGTTGACTCCTTCTGTCAGTGCTGTCAAAGCACAAATGATGTAAAGAGAAATGAGTTATCCAAGAGAAGCAGTAAGGACCTCCACAAAAGTTCATGATTTGGGAGATGAAATTATGCAGATGGAAGGTGTGGTGCAGACTCTAAGGGGTTAGTGTCGAAAACAGGGTTCATGTTGTTGATGATGCTTGCTACAGAGGCAAATTTCATTACAAATGTCAGAAAACTACAATTCAATACACCAACTTTGATCAAAGTTCTATGCGGAGAGATATCAGGGCCTTCTCCCCAGAGCTACTGCCAGTCCCACTGACATTGGTTTCAGGGATCTGCCTTCCTAAGAGAGAGCTGCAGTGCTCTAGCCCAAATATCATGGAGGCCCCGTTAGCCCCTTCCTCTGACTGGTCTCAGTTCCTCTGGAAAGCAACTCTGCTGTCACAAGCATCAGCTGGTCCCCCGCAGTTTGGGATCACTTGTAGCCATGACAGGCATGCACGTTGTCACCTGCCCGGGTCATTGGTAAGAGGCTGCTGTGGGAGCTCTCTTGTTTCCAGTCAACAGGCAAGGCATCATCCATCAATTACCCCTTTTTGAGCAAAATGATCCAATCTTTTATTTTCTATTCTTCTAAAGGCACACCCCATCCAGCCCATAACAACCCAACATAGAAGAATACTGTGGGAGATGGTGACAAAAACCATGCCAGTGTCAAGTACTGACATGGTTCACCCATGGTCAGTCTATTCTGGCTATTTTGTGCACCCTGTTGCCCCCAGAGTTGTGCTCCAACAGGACTTGTTCCATGGTTTTCCCTTGAAGTAAATTGTCGGACAAGTCTGTAGCTCGTCAGACCTTGCCCTTTTGAAGGTGGGTGCAACATTTGTATTTCGGGTTCTTTCCCCAGTCACCATAACATTTCAATGGTGCTGGAGAGCAACCTCACATGGACACTGGCCAGCTCCTTCAGCCTTCATCCTTGAGTGCAGCCTGACTACACCTCGCTGTTTTCTGCAGAGGGACGAGGTGTGCAGTGATGCCTCTCAGTAGGGCGGGTAAACTTAGGCATGCTGCCTCAGCAGTGCAGATATCTGCTGCTGATTCCAGAGTATCTGTCACAGCTAATTTGGATATTGTTGTTCTGCGCCACATGAGTGCTATGAATGCATTGTCCCAGCTTCTCCTTTACTACACGAGGGGCTGCCAGCCCCTGGAAGAAATCCTTTATGAGTTTGCAGTGCTGTTGTGCTTTTAGTAGGAACAAAATGCGGGGCATGGTGACCTCTTTTGCAGAGTTGTGATCGAGCTGTTGGCTTAAGAGATCAAATGATAGTGATATTCATTATCCTAGTGGCTTTCAGGTTCTTCTGGATTTCAGGTACCTGATAATGACATCATTTTCATTTCCAGTTTAATATTATTTGCCATTATGTTATTTGCCATTGGTGCTCAGAACTGTGTAAAACAAATAGCTTGATCACATCAAATTTTCCTATTACTTTCTGATTGGAAATAAAGGATATTTACTTTCTGCTTGACTACTTTACTTTTCTTGATTACTTTGTCTTCATTTACATTTATTTTTCAATAATGGTTTCTTTTAATCTTTTTTTACTATTCCAATGCTTATATTAAATTAAAATAGGATTCAGATGCATGCATATCCTCTTTAGTTTCTGAAACTTGTCCAATTATTAAACTAAGTGAATTTATGTCATATTTGCATTTACTTACTTGGGATTTTTGCCTCACATTTTTGAGAATTACCAAAACCAGCCTAAACCAAATTAGGAAATCAACGTAATTTCACAATGAATAATTCTGGCTTAATTTACTAATTAGAGCATATCTAGTGAAGAAAAGGAGCTGCCTCACATGACCAGTTAAAACCATTCAAATGTTACCATTTAATATTCTGATCAAACAGCCCACAAATGAATGATAGACAAAGAATTTTCTCTGTAATTATTTGATGAATAGTTTTGAACTACTGATATATTCAGAGATAACAGCAGTAAAAAAATGTAGACCAACCTGACCCAGAAAAGTATTCCTTACAATTTATTTCTTCACCTCTAATTAAAAATGATAAAACCAACTTAATGAATATTTAATCTCAACAAAAATCATACCAGTTCCATTACTGTTCTTTGGAAAGGTTTATGTCAAGAAACCATATGATCTCCTATTTCTCTCTTTTTTTCCCCCCCTTTTAAATGCATGAATATTTTAGAGAAAATGAGACTATTCCTGACAATAAATTTGGTCGATGTGGTAATTTCTTTAGAAATAGCAGTAGTCCAAGAGGATAGAAAAAACATGAGTATAGAGCTTTTTACTCCTTACATGAAAGGGAATAGAGAACAGCTTTTCTGAAGGAAGTCCAGGAACACTGACCTGAGGATGTCTTTATAAGCATGTTTCAGATGATGGCAAATAAAAATCAAACTTTACATATCATACACTTGATAAATTGCTGAGCTAAAAAATTGTGTATAATCTTGGTCATTCTTCAGGAAGAGAGAATCATAGAATTATAGAGTGGTATGGGTTAGAAGGGACCTTAAAAATGATCTGGTTTCAACCCTCCTGCCACGGGCAGAGACAGCTTTCACTAGACCAGGTTGCTCAAAGTCCCTTGACCACTTCCAGGGATGGGGGATCCACACCTTCTCTGGGCAACGTGTTCCAGTACTTCATCATCTTCACAGTGAAGAATTTTTTCCTACAATCGAATCTAAACCTTCTCTCTTTCAATTTAAAATCATTGTCTCTTGCCCTGTCACTATCTGCCCATATAAAAAGTTGGTCTCCCTCCTTTTTGCAAGCCTCCTTCAGGTATTGGAAGGCCACAATGAGGTCTTCCTGGAGCCTTCTGTTCTTCAGGCTGAACAACCCCAGCTCTCTCAGCCTGTTTTCACAGAAATGCTCCAGCCCTCTGAGTTCTTAGTGGCCCCTGGACCTTCTTTAACAGGTCCATATCTTTCTTGTGTTGAGGCTAACACACTTTTAACATAACATAAACACTTTTATGTTGGGCTTTTCCTGCTTCTGACGCATTTATAGTATTTTCCAACGCTTCTTGTATTGCTGACTTAACATAATTCAGTCTTTTCCTTGAAACCTAATATTTCTACACCTTTTCCTGTTACGGAACTTAAAAAAGTGATTGAAACATTACTGTCCAGATTGTTGTTTGTGGATGAACCTATTGCAAATTGTAAGGAGGCTAAATTTAGCATAGTAACTTGACAGACTAAGTGATACTGATTTTGACTGTGCTTTTCATCAAATATCGGGCAGAATAAGGATGCTTATAAAGAAGATCAAACAAAAAGTGTGTAAAGTTTAGAAAGTAAAAATTGGAAGGTTTTCCTCTGTATACAGGACACGTAATTTGTTTTTCTTTCATTATGAGATGGACCAAAGAAAAAGGACTTCAAGCTCATTGCGTGACACATTTGCTACATACCTTACTGCTCTGTAGACCAGATAGCACCAAAACAGAAATTTCTTGAATGATGTGGTGCTGAATAAATTCCATTGATACATGCATTCAAATTTATTTGAAAATATTACGTCAAGAGCATAAACAGTGGGATATTTTTGCAGTCACTAGAACCCTGGCACTAATATGAAAGATATTGTGCGTGTTCTAAATTATGAGGAGATTGAGATCAGCCCTGTGGTAACAGACTTGGGCATACTGGTGGGTAAAAAATTGGACATGATCTCACCATATACACTCAGCCCAGAAAGCCAAATGTGTCCTGGGCTGCATCCAAGCAGCGTGGCCTGCAGGGCCAGGGAGTGGATTTGGCCCCTCTGCTCTGCTCTGGTGAGATCCCACATGGAATACCGCATCCAGCTCTGGGGTCCCAGCATGGGAAAGGCATTGACCTTGGAGCAAGCCAGAGGAAGGTCCTGAAAATTGTCAGAGATCTGTAGCACCTCTCTCATGAAGAAAGGCTGAGAGAGGTGGTGTTGCTCACCATTGGAGAAGAGTCTAGGGAGACCTTATTGCAGCTTTTCAATATCTAATATGTGTATTTGACCTATAAGAAAGACAAATTTTTTAGTAAGACTTGCATTGACTGGACAAAGGGCAACAATTTTAAACAGAAAGAATATAGCTTTAGATTGGGCATAGGGAAGGAGTTTTTTTGATGAAGGTGGTGAGATGCAGAAATAATTAGCCCAGAGAAGTGGGTGCTCTACCTGTGGAAGTGTTCAAGGTCATGTGGAATGTGGCTTTGAGCAGCCCGATCCTAGAGCTACCACATTTTGGAGAACTCCTTTAGTATTGGGTAAGTCCCTTTTTTACCTTCACAAAACTTGATCTGTTTCTTCACATAGCTTTAGGTGTATTTTTGAATACAGATAAGATGTTCTGAAATACTGAAGAAAACATTAAGAGCTTGAAATGATTCCCTGTGTTTTCCCTGCACAATTCCCAAATTGTAAATTAAAGGAGAAATGCATTTTCATGCCTTCTTATCCTTGAGTGAAGCAAAGACAGAAATCAAGGATGTGGAAGTACAAGGAAAGTACCCCCAACACAACAT
Organism: Struthidea cinerea; assembly: GCA_013397865.1. Classification (NCBI taxonomy): domain Eukaryota; kingdom Metazoa; phylum Chordata; class Aves; order Passeriformes; family Corcoracidae; genus Struthidea; species Struthidea cinerea. The sequence goes on along the minus strand of VZTI01002256.1, from coordinate 288,964 downwards.
GAAGCCACAGAGCTTTACCCAAGTCTGAAGAAATTGATGACATTTTCCATGCCATGCTCTGGATCTGAGTCTCCATGATGAGATAACAAAGGGTGAAATGTTGGAGAAGGTGAAGAAAACCTAAAACCTAATGATGAGGCATCAGGGAAGTTCTGATCTCTGGTTCAGATGGGATGGTAAAAAGCGCTAAGAAAGAACAGTGAAAAAAAGATGCAGCAGATTCGTGAGGGAAGGCTCTGCACAGAGTAAATGTGCTTTGGAGTGTCCTAAATGCAATGTGCTGTCCGAGAAGTGTTTTCTTAGAGGCCATTTAGGAAAAAAAATCTCTTGCTTTCTGCACAAGAGATGCTTAATGGCACTGAAAATGTTCAGACAATTAAGAACTCACCAGGAAGGCCAGTGTTTTTCCTAATGTTCCTTGTAATATCGCAAATTATTGACTTTTGTTCACATTCAGAAATGAAGATCTCATTTGCAGCTAGAGAAGAGTAAATGACATCCTAATAAGACTCTCTCCTTTTTACACAATGGGCTATCCTCTTCTCTCAGTTTGGCGTAAATCTGAAGTAGTTTCATTGAATTAATGTGTTGAGGTTTTTCCCATAGTTGCAAAAACTAATTAATATAACCCTGCCAGGGAAAAATCCAGAAGATGGTTCTGCTAATATTCATGTAGTTGCTCTGTGTACAACATATTGTGTTTTTCAAGAAAGATGATCCTGATTTCCCCTCTGACAGCAAAGGAAGAAAATGTATCCATATCTTCCAGTTATCCGTATTTTCTAGTTGATGTAAGTACAATGATGCCTTCAAAAATGTTTTCTAGTTTGAAATAAATAAGCACAAAAATTCCTTAATTAAATAAGCACAAGATTACTACAGTGGAAGTGTATTCTTCTACCTTCAAACCCCACCCACACATGCCCTTCCCTTTTTCTTTCCAGAACCATGCATGGTTATGGTACCTTGCTTCCCCAGAGGTCTTTTCGACAGCAGTATCCACAGATCTATCAGGCCTGATGAAGCCAGCATGTGGACTGAAGCTATAATTTTAGATTGACCTCCTCCCAAAGCAGTTTTTCGAAACAGGCCACTGTCATTCTGGCTCAGAATAACCCTTTGGCACTGGGGAAAACACTGATTCTTGTTCTGAATTCTGCATATTTGATCTGACAAATGGCAAAATGGCATTCCACCAGTAAACGGCAAATCCTTAGAGTTCCTGGCTGTTTTGCTTCTCTGTAAGTTTGGTACTAGTTTTCTGGAACTTTGCTGGCCTTAGATTGATGAGTCTTTAAGATGTCTTGTAAAGTTCTTGCCAAAACTTACAATCAGGACTTCTTAGCAGAAACTTTGCTTTCTTTGATAAAACTTCTTAGTGCTCTTCTGACTGTTAGTGCCTCAATGCAAAGAAAAAACAGGCAAATATGAAAGCCAAAATAATGGTAATAGATGAAATTCCAAGACTATATTTCTTGACTATGTGAAAAAAAAAAAGATTGCTGGTCAGCCTTCATATTGACTGAAATGTTTAAAGGTTAGATCTTGCCTTCATCTGTTTCATTTTTGATTTAATATTAAGAGCATATTTTCATATCCTGGTAGTTAAGAAAGTATCTTGCTGAGCCTGGTTTTACTCATTATCTATTTCTGATTTTCGCATTAATACAGATTTTAATTTTAAATATGTAGAGGAATAATTTGTATCTTACTATCTAAGGCCAGAAGGTGATATCTCAGTATTTGTCTAGCAAATAGAACCAACATGCAACCCAATCAATGCAGGAAGGAAAAATGTACAGAGGGAGATCTGGATGTATTGTAAGAAAATGAGGCTTTTATAATTTTTTTTTTTGTTTTATTTAAATCAGCAGATGATCTGAGATATCCCTGCTCAGCTAAACCATGGTCCTTGAACACATAATGATTCTTATGGCATTTGATGTGTATGTTCCATAAAAGGCAAATAAAGCATCATCATCATTGTCATCATTGTCATCATCTCTATATGCTACTATTTGTTTGTAGTCACCAAATAATTTTCTGTTACAAGGTAAGATGGAGTATTAAAGCAAAAGCTTACAAAATACTATATAGACCTCATAATGAGTACCTTAAAGTGTAAGTGTGCAAATTTCCTGGCCTATTGTGTGCAGTGACATCAAACCCATTTATCATTTTCTTGCAAAATCTGAAGTGCTTCATACACATAAAAAGCCAGATGCAACTGTTCAGGTTTTGTTTGTTTGACTGTTTGTTTTTTGTTTGTTTGTTTTCTGTCTCGGAAAGTCATCTGATTTTAACTGGAGTAAATAATTGTATTGATTGCAACAGTGAGGACTGTATTTAATACTTGCATGATAGCCTCAATACAGGAGATATTTGGCATTATAATTTACAACACTACATGGCCACATTTCATTCCGCTACTTTAAACACCAACACAAGGAGCACAACAAAATAAAAGCTATTGTGGTAAAGAATGAGCAAATGAATCATCTTCCCATTCCCAAGCATATTTGAATCAAACATTTGAAATAGATATTGCTTATAATATGCATAATTAGTGTAATTAATATTGTAATTGATTTAAGCTTTGTGCTATGCCTTGTGCTTCATGGTATTACTATAGCAGATAATGTTCGTCTAAGAGGTGTGTTCCGAACAAAAAGTTGTCTTTATCTTGCTTTTCCTATAATGTCATTATACAACGCTACTTGCGTTATTCCTCAGAAGATTAGAAAAGGAAATTGTATTTTGTGGTTTGATGCATGAAATATGCTCCTGTATTTTTTTTGGCTGAGCTCCTTGCTCACTTCTTACCAGTGGGATTGGAGGGAGAATCAGAACTGTAAAAGTGCAAAAAACTCTAGAGTTGAGATAAAGACAGTTTAATAGATAAATCCTACAAGTGCACGCAAAACAAAATGAGAAAATCAGTCACTACTTCCCATTGGTAAGAAGTTGTTGCTCCCCCAGTCCCCATCTTGCTCTCCATCCACTTGAAGAGGGAAGAGGTTACCATTGAAGATTGCAGCAAAAAAGTTGTTAAATACCTCAGCCTTCTCCTCAGTTGTTGTTACCAGTGTACCAGCGCTGTGTATCAGGGGACACACCTCCTTTCACCTCCCTTTTCTGGCTGACATACCTGCAGAAGCCCTTCCTGTTATTCTTTGTGAACCTTTCCAGGTTCAGTTCCAGCTGTGCCTTGGCCTTTCTCACGCCATCCCTCCGCAACCAAACTTTGTCTCTATGCTCTTCCCAGGTTACGTGTCCTTGTTTCCACTGTTTCTGCATTTGCTTCTTTCCTTTTAGTTTGACCAGCAGCTCCCTGGTTCCCTCAGCCATGCCAGTCTCCTGCCTTCCGTGTCTGATATCTTGCTCCTGGAATTGCAAGCTCTTGCTCTCTTACGGAGATCTGTCTGCTCTCTTCCTCTCCCTTGACCCTGAGGAGGCTTTCAGGGGATCCTATGGATTGTCTCATTGAAGAGCTGGAAGTCGGCTTTCTTAGATCTCAGGGGCCAATCTTTACCTCTTTCCTGAACCATATCCCTGGATGGTGAACTCCACCACTCCACCACTCCATGGTAACTGCAGTCCAGGCTGCCTCCCATCTCGACGTCCTCAATTAGATCACATTGGTGACCAACAGATCCAGTATCGAGCACCCTCTGGTAAGACTGCCTATTACTTGAGTCAGGAGGTTTCCCTCCATGCATTCCAGGAGTCTCCTGGCAGCTCACCATGCTACTTTCCTAGACGATGTGGAGGTGGTTGAAATTCTCCAGAAGGACAGGAGCCTGCAAATGCGATGCCTCCTGTAGCTGGAGCAAGATGGTCCCACCAATAGGCTCCTCTTGGTCAGGGGGCCAGCAGTAGACACCGACTACAAGGTTCATTTTGTTGCCATGGTCTCTGATTTTTACCCACCAGGCTAGTACGTACTGTGAGAGAATGTATTTGCCCATTTGAGAATGCACAGTTCAAATCCTTTTTTCATAGTTCTCTCAGTGATTGGTGGGTGTAGATAAGAGTTTTAAAAGTGTAGATAAAAGTATTTTGAAGGAGTTGGGAAGGTGCTGCTGTTCTAGCAAAAAAAATCAATACTTCCTATAATTTACTTAAGAGGGACTTGGAACTATAAAAGCAGGACAAGAGAGAATGCTAGGAAGATCTGTGGGGTTTCTTTTCTTGCTTCAGTAGTGAAGGATGCTTTTTATTTTGCAGGTAAGAGTATCTTCTCCAACAAAGCTTTTTGTAAAGAATCTAAATTTATTTTTATGAATTTGTTATGTATTGGAGAATATATAGAAAGTATATTAGCTCTTATTTTGATCTTCTGTAATTTCACAACCTTCTTTTCCCTTTTGTGATAAAATCGTTGAAGTAATTCAATCTAGCAACAAGAGACGTGAAAATGCTCTGTGTCCTGTCCTCCCCTCACTTCCACGAATTTAGCCATTGAAAAATCCTGAAGCAAGTAAGTGCATTCAAAATACACTTCTGATAACAATTCTTTATTTTCCTTAAACAAATCTTCTAACCATCTCCATTTTCTTTCCCAGTCTTTTCAGAAGATGGTCAATAATGGTGTTTGGGCATTTTAACAAACATTTCACAGAGAAAGTCTGAATATTTACAAATGGGAACATGTTGCATGGAAAGATGAAAAGGTTTGCGCAGGGTCATCCCACAGACTAGTAATAGCTGTGGGATAGGTCAGGACCTATTGAGTCCAAGTCCAGTCACACATGAGTAATTTAGCTTTCTTTAAAACACAAATAGTTGTTTAGAACATTCTTGGAATTAGAAAGCATCACAGAATAACATTACAATACAAAGTACATAGGAAAATCAGATCTACTGATTGAGCTATCTTAGAGATCTTACTGCAGCACACACAAGTTTTAAGAAGGAGGAGTTATTAGTGAATGTCATTGCATAAATAGTAGGTTGAAACATAAGAATTTTTGGCATCTTTCATTCCCACTTTTCCTCATATTTCAACTAATCACCATTACCTACTAAAAACGTGAGTGCCCAGAAGTTGGTTTTCCTGATGTATTGTCTATATACTTTAGCTAGAATTAGGAAAACAGGAACAAAAGAAGTATGCTGAAGTGTTTTTGAGGTGGTGGTTTATAATGAGTCAAATGCATGACTTTTTTTAATCTTCCAAGAACTACAATCTCACAGCCATTTGTGTTTATATAACAAACAGAAGGCTCCATTTCCAAAGAGAGGCACTAAGACTTGATGTAAAAATGTCAAGTTAGACCATTTAGTCTGACTCTGTAGTCTGATAATTTCTGTCTCTTCAGCTGGCACATGTGTAATATATTTGCTCATGTTTACTATTTATTTATTTATTTTAAAATTACTAAATTATTTACTGCCCCATTCAAACAGTACCCATGTAGAAAGGCATGGACTTCCTTGGTTACTTATGAATTAAAAGTTGCTATAATCTGTCCAAGGCTTCACTATGACCCTTTGCTTATGCCCACGTGGATCATGGTGCAACTAGTTGAGATGCCAGTGGCATCGAAAGCAGCACTGTGTAATAAACACTTGGACAGCCACCTTGTGCTGAGCTCCCCAGAGCTGTGGTTGGATTCTGATATAGAAGTGCAAAAGGTGGGCCCTTCCCTTGGTGTAACTTGGACTATAAACCTGTGGATGCTGAAAAGCTTTGGTAGAGAAATCTTTCAGCTTTCTGCAGCGTTCTGTGAGGACTTTGCGGTTCTCACAGAAGCTATGAAAAACACTGCTATGGGTTCTTGTAAACTAACTCTTTATCTTGCACCTGGGTTTGTTATGCAAGATTGCTATGGTTCTAGCTTTCTAATATTTTGGAATAAGTGTCTTAGAGCTTGACCAATCCCCTCAAGGGGTGGATGGCCAAACACCCAACTGTCTTATGCCATTCAACACACTCTTTGCGAACCCTATTATAAAAGATGAATGAATTAATTAATAAAGATCACAACTGCTTTCCTTCTGAACTTGTCGTGCCATTCCTTGCTGTTAGTGCCGCTCACGGTGACATAAACCCAACCCCATTACAGTCTTAACCTTTGAATGAGGGTTGCAAGACTTTAAATTAAATTGTATTATCAACTCTTTTTGAAAACAGTAAGCCCTAACTAAGAAAAATGAAAAGCTGTAAAATCTTAGCCCATCCGTTTTATGATATTGACATAATATTTGCTAAGGACTCTATAAAAGCTGTGAAATCATAAATGAAGCAACAGCAGCCTAAAGGAATGATACACACCTGTTAAATACACACAGTTAAAAATCATCAGGTTTACAGATTTAAAGGCATAGCATATTAAGCTACTTTTCTTCTTCCCCTTAAGCCTATGGACAACCTATCGAGGAGACCTCTATATGAAAAATGAACTGCATGCTTTCTGAAAGCTTAAAGCATGTGCTTGAATTGGTGTATGGTGAAAGAAAAATTCTGATTTTCATTGTGTCTCTAATTTTAGGCAAGATTCTTCTGAGATTCAGCTCACCTCTTTGTCTATATGTCACAGCTTTATTGATAGCCTTCACTTGTCAGCCTCCAGATATGAGAGTTGCACATGCTAAATTCTAAGAGAAGTGTGTTTTGTGAAGACTTATTGTGCATGTTGTCACAGGTCTCAGTAGTCTATCTATTTTTCTTCTCTTTAATAATTTGATAGAATCATGGATATGTTTTATTGTAAAGCCTGAACCTAGCTCTAAAATTTCCACATCATCTTGACAGAGAAAATGTTTTAAGTGTCTTAATGGATTGTCTGTCACTCCTTCCTTAAAAATCTGTGATCTCACATACAGTGAAAAGGGTATTGATTCTGGGAATTGTGACATTTACCGTCTCTGTCCTTTTCTTTAAAATCTGTGAACATGTGAACATATTTTGTGTTTATCTTCCAAGAATATTTGCCAATCTGATGGCTATCTTGTGCTTTAATGTATCAAGCTCTTTTTACTGACCTAAGCTTGTGCTAAATTTTAATGGTCCCTCCTGTGTTGATCTTTTCCTTAATTCTAATTATTCATACCAACAGGGATGTTTGAGGTTATGTCCTATCCTACCCTTTTAGTGTTTCAATTTTAAGCCTTAACCACATCTGAAAGCTCTCCATTTACACCAACAACAGAGGTGGTCTGTCTGAGAGGACTGAAAACCCATCTGGCCAGGAACACCTATTTACCAGGTCTACCAGGGTATGTGCGAGACAGTAGTTACTCTGGCATCTAGGCTTAAAATTATAGGAAACAGTGGAATAAAGGAACAGAGAGAAATTTAAATATGAAGCTCTAAAAGTCCATCTGTACTCTGCACATAGCTTATGGCGTCAGTAAGACTGTGTAACATCTATATAAATGTCTCTAAATGAAGTGTAAGGCAGTTTGAGCAGATTCTAAAGACAAAGAACTTGCACAGTTCTTCATAGAAGAATTTTTGGATGCTAACTTATTGGCTGGAAAATGCTTCAGTGAATTTCTTGGTATTACTCTCGTTTATAACCAGGGAGTTCACATATTTTGTTGTACTGGTTTCTTCTCTTTTTCATGTACCAGGTAGAGACATAAGTTCTAGTTCTTTGATTTCTTCCACTGAAAATACCAGAGCCTTAACACACCAGAATAGCTCTGCTTCCAGTGTACAGAAGATGGAAATTACAAGTTCATTCTAGATGGAATCTGCAAGTTCATTCTAGATTTTGTACATTGCTTTCAGGCCAGGTTTTACAAGAGAAACCTTGCTTACATTGTTTTGTATTTGAATTACACTTGTAAATAGTATTTTTTTGGGGAAAAAAGGGTATTTACCTCAATGATATTGAATTTTGCCCATATCTTATATAAATTTTCTTATCCAAAGTGTGTGGGCAAGGGATGGGATAATATAATCTAAAAGTAAAATTAAAAAGAAAGCCCAGTAACAATTTAAGCAAAAAGAGAGTGGAAATTCTGGGTATTGAATGAAATTAAATTGTATTTGCTACTGATTTTCTGACTGAATATCTCTGCTTCTCCTTTTGTGTTTCTATGTAATGATAAAAGGTCTGCTTTCTTTAAGGAATAGCTGGTCTAATGTAAAATTTTCACAAGTAATAGGAATGCTTTTGTCAAATCAAGGAGTTAAGGAGGAAGAGGAAACAAACACAATCAATTCCTTTATGCCACATGTATGTTGGTTTTTCCCCCCGTGGGTTTTTGTTTGTTTGTTTGTGTGTGGTTTTTTATATGTTGGTACCTTTAATAGAAATACGCTGTGATAATGTAACTTCAAACACATCAAGAAGGTTTTACATTCAGATAGTTGTACTCTCTTGTACTGCTATGAGTATAAGTTTTCATTTATCTGATGCCAGTCAATAATTTGTTTCTTAATCCCTCCTCATTATTCTGTGGTGGGATTTTTTACGGCTTCTTTGTGGAATATTTTTCAATGAAGCAATGCTAATTTGATCTGGTGAGGCTATTACAGTGTACATTGCATGCCTTAAATTTCAAATAGCTTGCTTTATATTGACCTGAAAAGACTTTTTTTTTTGACCACGTACAACTGAGAATAGCCACATTTGAAAATTTGTGTTTTATATTCTATTGATACTAAAAAGGGGGCTGAAGGGAAGTAAAGTAACTACTTTCATAAGTGCTACTTCAAATGGAAATACAATTTAAAATAATTGTGAACAACCAAACTAAAAAGACATTTTCTTTTACAAATATTGCATTAATTGTGACTTTTTGCCTGAATCTTAAGAAGACAGGTATTTTGAATATTCTAAATATGACCAGCAGCGTGTTTCTTCCTTTAAACAGTACATTTTCAGTATGTTCTTTGTTAAGTGAACAGTTCGGTCCTTTTTTAGCTAACACTATGTTCAAAATTACTTTAGAAAGTATTGCTTGCTTCTATTGAAAAAAATATTTGACCAATTAATCCTGACAAAGTACAATAGAAAGACTAATTTGTGCAGAGAAAGCTTTTGTTAAATAGTTTTATGTGTTGAGTTTCTTCCTAACATTTCTGTAGTCAAGCAAAAGAGCCAATTCATCTCTTTTATAATGTGTGAAGTTCATGGGGCAGTTTTATGGCTGAATTTGGTGAATGAAGTGTGCAGCTACTATCTATCTAGATATACTATTTGTACTATCTATGTAGATATACTACAGAACTACTATTTAAAGTAAAACCAGAATTTATGACCTGTTCCATATTAATTCACAGATTTTTATGTTGCACCTATTCCCTTTTCTTCAACATCTTTACCTCATCTTGGTTTACATTTCCCACAGTATGGCAAAGCTTATTCTTTGATGTGAGAGAAAAATTGTTGGAGAATGAGGTATTTCTGCACAATATATGTGAATATATATGAATATGAGAACAGATATTTATTCATTGTCTACATAAAACATGAAAAACAACATGGTGAAGGGATGCTGTGAATATATATATAAATTCATTAATGACTTTCATTGTACAGTATTATATAGGTCATATAATGGAGTTAAGTAAATTTCCCTCCCTTTCTCTCCCACCTTACTTCCTTCTTGGTTCTCTTGGTCTTACTTCTCCCTTCCTTCCTTCTCCTTTTAGCATGGAAAAGAAGAAAAGTTGCTTGTGTTAGTAGATTAAGTTGCATTGGTTGTATGTTTGAATGACATATACTTTAGTAGAATACTGACCGAGTCAGTGTCCCAAGTGGCAGGAATACATTTTAAAGGTATCCTACTGACTAATTCTGGAAGAGTAAGTAAGGCAGTCTGCATCCTACAAAGAGTTTAAACATGGCAAAGAAAACTTTTTGAAGTTACTTTTTTTCATTTATCACAGTGCAGGAATATAACATTATTTAGGCTGTTCAATTCACTAGGCTTTTGACATTAATCGTCAGCAAGTGAAGACAAGTCTTCAACCGGTGTAATTCAGGAAGAAACCAAACAGGTAGAGATTTTTAGATGAGGTCACTATTCAAGAAAATGTGAAACGGAAGTAATGTGTGCAGAACTATAGATAGGTTCAAATACAGAAAAGATTTCAAACAAGACTTTGGCCACAGTGGTCTGAACAATTTGGGAGACAGGCTTAACTTTCAGGAATAGACTGGATGCACTTAAATGTTGGCAGGATGTTGTCCTTCAACTGGCACAGAACGTACTACAAGTTTTTGTAAAATATACATTGATGTCAATTCCAATTTACAATTGTATTTAGAGTCCAAAATGAGTATGAGAGATAGGAGATAAAAAATGGCCCCAGAAGATATCCCAGGCTCTATGCCCAGATTCTTGAAACAAGTCTTTTACACCTAGGACAGATAATTTTAAGATATTTCAGAAAATGAATGAAGATCTGCCAAAACAGAATGAGGCAGAAATCTTAAATACATTCTAAAACTATAACCATATGCAACTACTGAAGTATACAGTGTCTGAATAAATTTGGAATAACAAAGAATGATAGCATTCTTTGTTTTTTATGTCCTAATCAAGAAAGTGAAGTAAATGAGTTTCACTGTTCTTAGCTCTAAATAGATATTGTACTGAGCAGAAGACACTGCACTAGTGAGTGCAGAAACAGAGTCTTTGGAGGTCCTCTTGTCTAAAATCCCTTGCTACAGCAGGAAAACCTAGAGCTGATTGTGTAGATCTGTGTCCAGATGGCTTTTAAATATCTCCAAAGATGTAGACCCCACCATCTCCTCGAGCAACATGTTCCAGTGTTCAGGAATATCCTACATTTATTTGGTTTAGTACTGGTGAAATAAGTTAAACTAATGAGCATTGTAACATTTTCAAATGAATATTACTCATCCTCCTATTGAAGCTTGATGGTGTATCACCCACAAGCAAACTTCTTTACCTCTTCACTCATCTGAAACGCACACGTGAAAGAGGGACCTTAATTTTCTTCAAGATGAGATTGATATTGTCTTTATTAAAGTTATATAGATTTGGCTGAAGTATTTCTCCTTTTTTCAATTTTCAGTACGTTCCGTGAAATATTTTTGAAAATGTTTCATTTTAACTATCTGTCATCACTTCTATCAAAACTTTCTTTCATATCTCTAGAGTAGGAAATTCCGACCTACTTCAAGTCAGCACTTTTTCAGTCTCCTAATTTGAGTTTCATTCTGAAACACAAGAATTCAATCCTTTTATGATCAGGTTGCTTTCTTAGTGGATAAGGGAAGGACTGTGGATGTCATGTACCTGGAATTCAGCACAACATTTGACACCGTCTCCCACAGCATTCTCCTGGAAAAGTTGGACAGGTACAACCTTTCCTGGGTTAAAAAAAGTAGCTGGATGGCCAAGCACAGAGAGCGGAGGTGAATAGCATTCCAACCAGTTGGTTACAAGTCACTAGTTGTGTTCCCCAGTGATCAGTACTGGGGCCAGTCCTACTTAATATGTGTATTGGTTATATGAAAGAGGGGACTGAGTGAACCCTCAGTAAGTTAATGGATGATGATGTTGGGATGATGATGTTGGATGTCAGTGCTGATCTCCTGGAGGGCAGGAAGACTCTGCAGAGGGATTTGAACAGGCTGGATAGATGGGCCAAGGCCAGTGGTATGGGATTCAATAAGGCCAAGTGCCAGGTCCTGCCCTTGAGTCACAACAACTCGGTGCAGTGCTATAGGCTGCAACAGAGTGTCTGGAAAGAGGCCCAGTGGAAAAGCACCTGAGGGTGCTGGTTAACAGTACCTGAACACTAGCTGGCAGTGTGCCCAGGTGGCCAAGAAGGTCAGTGTCATCCTGGCCTGTATCAGCAATAGAGTGACCAGCAGAACCAGGGCACTGATTGTCCCTGGTGAGGTCACACCTCGAGTTCTGTGTCCAGTTCTGGGCCCTTTACTTTAAAAAAGAACATCAAGGTTCTGGAGTATGTGCAAAGGAGAGCAACAAATCTGGTGAAGGGTAAGTCAAGAGGAGAAGCTGAGGGAGCTGTGGTTGTTTATCCTGGAGAAAAGGAGTCTCGGGGATAACCTTATCACTCTCTATAACTCCCTGAAAGGAGGTTGTAGCCAGGTGGGGGTCAACCTCTTCTCCCAGGCAACCACTGACAAGACAAGAGGAAATTACCTCAGGCTGTACCAAAGGAAGTTCAGGCTGAACATCAGGAATTATTGCTTCATGGAAAGGGTTGGTAAGCATTGGAATGGACTGCCCAGGGAAGTGGTAGAGTCACGAACCATGGACGTGGCACTTAGTGTCATGGTCTGGTTGGCAGGGTGGTGGTTTGTCAAAGTTTAGACTAAATGAGCTCAGAGATCTTTTACAGCCTAAATGATTCTGTGATTCTGTAAGAGGTTGTGTATAAAGCACTGAACTGAGAGTAGCACTCGAGATGGATAGGGTTTTTTTTGTATTGTGCCTTCTTTCTTCTCACTTGTGTGAGGAAAATGAGAGCATCTGTAAGCCTGGATAAGCAGATGACTTCTCAAAATATTTTTCTGAAAGGTGTGTAATGGCATTTACGATTAGGCTCTGGCACTGGCTTCAGTGGAAGCAGAGGTGAGCTAATGCAGCATACTTCACATGCCTCAGCAACTCAAAAATTCACCTGCTCCCTTGTCGTGTTTTTTGACACTGCTGTATAATGTATGCTGTTATACTGTATCATGCAAATCGAAATTCACAAACTTCATAAACTTTGCTCTGGAAAGGTTTCCCTTTATATTGTTTTTATTTTGAGTAACCTCTTTCCTTTCTGCTTTTCTTTGCTTCCTAGATGCACAACTTTTTCAGGTAAGTTGAAAGAAACTTTAACTGGAGACTTACAAGGTACATGTCCTAGTGATTCCACAGAAAGGAGGAAGGAGGTACACCTCCAAAAAAGTGAGTCCAGTAACAGCTGACCTGTGCCTCTAGGAACAGGTATCTAGCACACCACACACACATTTCCATTTTTCCTTCAAGGGGTAAAGGAGATAGTTGTTTGTCTTTTTTTCATTATTTCATGAAGAAGACCAATTTTCTAAGGGAAAAGAATACCCTGCCCCTACGTCTTCCCTCTAAAACATAGAGGGAACATAGTAACTGTGAACATAATGAAATTACAGTATAACTCTATTTGCATCAGTGTGAGGCATTGACAACTCAGCATTATGATATTGTAGTGGTATTGTAAAATTGGTGTGGGGGACCGGAGTCAGCACCTTTTCATTTGTAATAAAATGTGTTTCAATGAGAGATGAAAAAAATGTGCAGGAAGTACACAGTTTTCAAAAAAAAATCCTACCCAAAAAGTGCTTACTGATTCATAACTTGTCTTTCATGCAAATAAGCAAGGGATGGCAGAGAAAATTATTCCTTGCGGTAGTGGTTTGAGCTGGGATACAGTTAATTTTGTCCCTAATAGCTAGTATGGGTCTGTGATTTGAATTTGTGCTGGAAACAGGGTTGATGACACAGGGATATTTTCATTACTGCCAAGCAGGGCTTACACAGAGCCAAGGCCTTTGCTGCTCCTCACCCACCGCACCAGCGAGGAGGCTGGGGGTGTGCAAGGAGCTGGGAGGGGGGTCAGGGCAACTCACCTCACACCACATGGTGTCACGCTCAGGTTATAAAGCTAGAGGAAGAAGGAAGGAGGGGACATTTGGAGTGATGGTGTTTGTCTTCCCAAGTACACTGTGAGGCCTAATGGGGCCCTGCTGTCCTGGAGATGGCTGAACACCTGCCTGCCCATGGAAACCGGGAAATGGATTCCTTGTTTTGCCTTGGTTGCATGTGAGATTTTTGCTTCTCCCTATTAAACAGTCTTTCTCTACACTCAAGAATTTTCTAGCTTTTACCCTTCCAATTTTCTCCCTCACCCCACCAGGGGAGAGGCTGTGGGATGCTTGGTTGCTGGGTGATGTTAAACCACAACACTTGCCTATTAACAGAATTTACTGTATTCACTGCTGATGATCTTATTAAATGTCATAAAACAGGTGCTCACTTAGAAAAGCTTTTCTGTATTATGCAATTACTTTTCTCATTTTCCTATCACAAAATAATCTCCAACTTGTGGTAGCACTGAATTGTCACAGACCACTACTTTGACAACAAGCATACTTTCAGGTGATACTGAAAGGACCATAGACTTTGCACTCATCATATCTGCTTCTTTCCCCTTACTTTCTTTCAGCGTGTATTAATTGCCTATAATTTAGATACTTTCAGAATGTATGTTTTGTTCTATTCCTCGTGGTAGTGGTTCATCTTCCCTTGTATTTTCTATTTTTAATCTCCATGTGTACAGTTTGACCCGTGAAAGGTTTACAGTGGTGATTGCATGGGGAAGCTAAACTTAGTTGGAATATCTAGATTCTAGTCTGCTGTAAATATCTATGAAACATAACTAAACATTACTTTTATTGTTGACATTGTTTTCACAAATTTCAGAAGACAGAATTAATGTCTTGAATCATATTAGCAAGCTTTCCTTTCACCTTTTCTTCCGTATACAACTCATTTAAATGAGCAAGTAGAAAGGTTATGTACACTGGTTGTCACATGTGTATCTCCCACTTTGTACAGCTCAAGGTGGCCTGGTGACCTTGAGCATGTGGTTTCCATGTTGCAGAATTAAGAGAAGGAATCTGTGAAGATTTTTGCAGCTTGAATAATGAAGGGTTTGATTCTTATCTAGGTGATAGTGCACAGTGGTCAGCAAAATAGTTCTTTTACCAAAAAAAAAATCAGCTGAACAATGGTGACCTTCGAATGAAGTGTTACTGATAACATCAGACATGTTTTCAAATGAACTAAAGTCTCTTAGGATGCTGTATCCAGCTGTTGTGAAGCAAATAAGTGAAGCAGGTAATATATTTTTCTTCTCTCGTTTGTTATGCATTATATGTTTTGCATTATGGCAGCTCATTAACATTTTGTTTCAAAGAGAAAATGGAAAGTGATGGTAACTGGGGTTAGAGTTCAGAAAGTACAGAGGCACAAAAATAAGGATGAGAAAATATTGAATTGAAAAGAGATTTTAGGACCCTTCTTTGGCAAGTGATCCACATTGGTGCTGTGAAGGTAATGTGAAGGTGGTATGAATATATTAATACATTAAAGTGGAGCCCATGTGATGTGGTCTAGATCTTAAAGAACCCCTTTTTTGTAGCAGTGTATTCTACCTTAGTGAAGCAAAGCTGTTTTCCTGCTCAGCTTGAAATTTCCACCCATTCTCGAAGAGAACAATTAACCCAGTATTGGGTGCCTGTTAGTTTCACCAGAAAGATGAACGTTCTAGTTAAGCCTACAGCCTGAAGACTGCTGAGCTAGAAATTATATCCATCTGGCTCACCATATGCTCCTTTTCCATCTCTGTTCTATTGCAGCAAATTTGTGTTGCTGCCCATATTCTTTAGCACCTTAGCTATATATGGCTACACTTCAGGACTGCTAGAACTGTAGTCATAATAAAAGCAGATTCCTGGCTTCTTCTGACTACTCAAAATACCAGTGCAGTGGTCAGCTTCCTAAAATGGAATATCATTTTCCATCTGTCTGATCTCATTCACTCTGTTGTCATGACTAAAATAATGGTATGACGCGAAGGTCTCGTCACAGGTTTTTTGAAATAAGTGAATTGAATCCTGTGCTGGGATGACCCTGGAGACACACCAGGTGTCCAACAAAGCTGCTCTGTCACTGCCCTCCTTAGCTGGATAGGAGAGAGAAAATATAGTGAAAGGTTAATGGATCAAGACAGGGACAGATCACTCACTAATTGCCATCACCAGCAAAACAGCCTTGGGAAATGAACTGAAATTTTTACTAGTGGAATCAGAGTAGGACAATGAGAAGTAAAGCCAAATCTTATAACCTTTCCCCCCACCTCTCCCTTCTTCATGGGCTAACCTTCATTCCCCATTTTCTCTACCTCTTCACTGCCAGAAGCACAGGGAGATGGGGAATGGGGGCTGCAGTCAGTTCATCACATGTTGTCTCTGCCACTCCTTCTTCATCAGGGACAGGTCTCTTCACACTGTTCCCCCGCTCCAGTACAGGGTCCCTTCCATGGGAGACAGTCCTCCATGAACTGCTTCAATGTGTGTTCTTCCCACTGGCTGAAGTTCTTCATGAACTGCTCCAGCATGGTTCCCTTCCATAGGGTGCAGTCCTTCAGAAACAGACCACTCCAGCGTGGTTCTCCTGTGGGATCTGCCAGCAAACCTGCTCCAGTGTGGATTCCTCTCTCCATGGGGCCACAAGTGCTCCCAGGAGCTTGCTCCAGTGCAGGCTGTGCACAGCGTCATATCCTACTTAGGGTGTCCACTTGCTCCAGCCTGGCGTCCTCTGTGGGCTGCAGGGGCAGCCCTCACCATGGTCTTCATCACAGGCTGTAGGGGAATCTCTGTTCTGGTGCCTGGAGCACCTCCTCCCCCTCCTTCACTGACCTTGGTGGCTGCTGGGCTGTTCCTCTCATATGTTTTCACTCCCCTCTTCCATGTCTGCAGCTGTTGTTGTACCGTAACTTTTCCCCCCTTCTTAAATCCACTTCCCCAGAGTTGCCACCACCACGGCTGCTGATTGGCTCAGCCTTGGCTTGTGGCAGGTCCGGCTTGGAGCTGGCTGTCACTGGCTCCATTGGACAGGGCAGAAACTTTCAGCAGCTTCTCACAGTAACCTCCTCTATAGTGTGCACTCAAGTGTGAATGCCACCCTCCCTTATTTTAGGTTTTAAAAGTCTAAGTTCTTCACATTAATTATTACGTGGACACTTATACATGGGTGAATGGCATGTAGTCTCATTCAGAGTATTTGCTTTTCGCTCTGATTAGACCTGTTTAATAAGCTTTTTAGGATATATGAGACAGTGCAGTCATAGATTAAACTAAAACCTACATTAACTTTTTGGGGTTTTAATGCCTTAAATAATAAAGTACATTTAATGCCTAGAAGTAAGTCTTGAAAAGTTATGGTAAATTGAGAAATTCTTTTTTATTAGCTGACATATTTAGCATGAATGCTTAAACTGTTCAGATGTATGTCGCCGCGGACCCTCGGACAGCGGCCGCTAAAGCGGCGTCCGGTCCGATCCCGGCCGGGCTCGGCGACAGTGTCTGCGAACACTGCCCTGTGACGTCTGCCTCTCGGCAGCGCGCGGTCAGCCGCCTCCGCGTACGTTGTCGCAGGCAGCGGGGTGAGACCGGCTAATCGGTCTCCCGAGACCCGTCGTCCGGGATGCTCAGGCTGCAGGTGGTGTGCAGTGGTGAGGCAAGGCGACCCCGGAGGCGAAGAGAGGAAGAGAAGGAGAGCTCTCTCTCTTACCAACGACAGCGTTTATTGCAGCGTGGCAAGAGTGTGGGGAGAACGCCGAGAACTCTGAGAACTCTAGGGGTGTCCGAGGGTTTTTAAGGGAGGAAAGTGAGGGAGGGGTTTACAACTTGGACTAATAGGATAAAGGTGCAGGGGAGGAACAAGGGTACAAAGTCCAATGGGGTAAAACCAGGGGTGTTAACTTGGGGGGAGTCAGGGAGGAGCCAACATGACAGACAATTAACTGGGGAACATTCTGGAAAGGGAGAACTGGGTGTGTGTACAGGGGTGGAGACTGAGGCTGTGACTGGCAGCAGGTAGGGAACCCTCACCCACAGATGTAGATACTGTGTTGACAGGTGGGATTTTTTGTAGGTATAGGACAACCTATCAGGGAATGCATACCAACCCATGTTCACCGGAGTCTTCAGGCACATATAATTTAGGGAGGAAGGAGCAGTGTGGAAAAAACCCACCAAAACCAAAACAAACCAAGAACACCTCCTAGGGTTTCTGTTTCCTTATTTCAGGAGAAAAATCATGCTAATCAAAAATTTGGGTGCTGGAATAAACTTCACCAAAGACAAGTTAGACAGTCAATAACTGGCAAGAAGATAAGGATATATGTTCAGTTAATAAATCCCATCTCTGAACTCCTAAAGATAACGCCTCTGCATGTGTGTAATATATTAAATGAACGTATCTATAAAACACACACATATACACACTCCATGCCACTGTATACTCAGTCTATTAACATCTCCAAAGCACTTGTCACATCACTGTCTAAAATTTTACAAAATTAAAACGCCACTATAAA
Organism: Struthidea cinerea; assembly: GCA_013397865.1. Classification (NCBI taxonomy): domain Eukaryota; kingdom Metazoa; phylum Chordata; class Aves; order Passeriformes; family Corcoracidae; genus Struthidea; species Struthidea cinerea. The sequence goes on along the minus strand of VZTI01002256.1, from coordinate 270,870 downwards.
TATTTCAAAAGTTGTAATTAATTGTCCTTATGCCAGACAAAATGATAAGCTTTGTTTTCTGAAGAAAAATTATTGTTGCACTCCTGCTCTCCTTTTAGTGAATGACTGCTGTTTTATAATCCAACTTTATTGCTTTCACTCAGGCCCTTTGGGAAAGCTTGAGTGATGACGCAGGTCTTACAAAATAGTCTAAAGATTGTAAGGTGATGGCTTTTCTTAGATCTAGTTCTGGAAGATATTTCAGAGTCTTGGACCTATGCTTAGCTGTAAGTGTAGTGCACTTGTTAATCACAGCAGTAATAGCCACAGACAAAAGCCTTGAATCTGTGCCAAAGCAGTGCACTGCAACAACTGAGACCTTCAGTTTGTGAGAAATAGAGCAAAATCCAAATTTTTGGAAAGCCCTTCATATGTTTCCCAAATGGTTCCTTTCCCAATGTGCAAAAAGCTTACTTATGAAAGCTTGCTTCTTTCACATCTTTTAAGAAACTCATCCATCACTATCACCCAAAGACACATGAAATATTCCTATTCAAAACACGACAACTTCTTAACTTTCCAGAACAATTCATCTTAGATCGTGCTTCTTTCCAATCACAATGATAAATGCAGTTCATCCAGTTTTCTTTTTTTCATTCGTTCTTGTTTTGGGTGGGATTTTGCCACAGCCTTCAGCCAAGTCCTTTGCTTCTTTTCCTTTACTGTGGAGGGCTCAGCAGCAGAGTGTTTTGTACACAGAAAAATGCCTGTCTTGCTCCTCTATCTCACTGAATTCTGTTTCACACCCTCCTAATGTGTCAGACAGATTTATAGAATCAGAGAATGGCCTGGGTTGGAAGGGACTTTAAGGATCATCCAGTTCCTACACCCCTTCCATGGACAGAAACACCTCCCACTAGACCAGGTTGTGCAAAGCCCAGCTTGACCTTGAACACTTCTACGGATGGGGCATCCGTAACTTCTCTGAGCAACCTGCTTCAGTGCCTCACCACGCTCACAGTAAAGAATTTCTTCCTGGTATCTAACCTAAACCTACTCTCTTTCAGTTTGAAGCCATTCCCTCTTGTCCTGTCACTATATGCTCTTGCATATAGAGTCTCTCTCCATCTTCTTTGTAGTCTCCCTTCAGATATCTAATCAATTAGTTCTGCAGAAAAACCTCAGTGGTGCTGAATTGAGGTGGACAAAGCAGAATAATGCCATGAAATAATAAGTTTGAGGAACACCAAGCGAAATGCTTACAACATCTAGCATCACACCACAAATGCAAAAAGCTGATTAATTGCTACATTATAGAGTAATCAAAGGGTTAGATTTATGAGTATACATTATACCCGCTACAGAATTTAGCATACATTATAATATTTTCCGGAAAAGTTGTGTGGAGTATTAGTCCATGCAATCTTGTGTGACATGCAGAGTATGCACTGCTGGTTTTCACTACAGGTTCATCTGTGTTACGACCCACCCCAGAAGATGAGGGTAAACTTAGATTCTTTTTAATAGATCCCTTGGGGCAGATTAGAATGAAACAGCACTGAAAACCCAGCAGATATATACACATATATAAGTTCTATTTCAGAATAATTTAGTTGCAATGGAAAGGAGGTTATTATTGGCTATTATTATCTGCAGAAATATAATATAAAAGCATAAAAACAACACTTACAAAAATGTATAAGGGAAAGAAAGAAAGAGGAAGTATAAGAGTAGAAAAATATGACCATCCCTGGATCCAGCAACAGCTTTGATTATTGCAGTTTCCAAGTCCACTGGTTGAAGTGATGGTCACAGTCTTGATCTGTCAGAGGTGGGGGAAGCCCATGAAACACAGAGTTCAATGGGTTAACATACATTCAGATTCATGCGGGATGTGGGTATGCCTAGGTACCTCCCTTTGGCAGGTGGGAGTCTGATGAAACACTGTGGATAATGCTTAGTCCCCTGGTGGAAGGCCCCAAAATGAGTCTGGGGGCACTTTGGAGGTCTTTGGTGGTCTATGAAACCTTCTAAAACAAGACAGCTGCCCGTCATATCAGTGTAATTGAGCCAGTTATGCCCCACCAGAAGGGATGGATACCCTCAGGCCTACATGTGAATGTCCCAATATCTCCCCACGGAGATTTACACGCGAGCTGGTTGTGTAAGGGGGAACATTGGTGTGTAAAAAAGCAGTACTGTACCTCAGCATGGTCTGCTTCTTGTTTGCCTTCTCCCTTATCTGGATCAAAACGCAGCTTGTGGCCTCCAGTGGTGGGTGCTCATCTGCTCTGTCTCATGCAGGTAAGAGGTTTCACTATGACGCAAAAAACTCTCCTGCTTCCCTTCTTTTGGGGGCAGGGGGGTGCAAACCTGGCCTCAGAAAAGCACCCATTGCCTTTGCACATTGCCAGTTGTTTGAGTCATTAACCATTAATGTTTCTGTTTCTCACAATCTGTAGTGTTAATTAAATTCTGACCTGCTTCTGTCATTTGGACTCTGCAGTTTTTCATGTTGTGAAACTCCAAATCCTGGTTCTAGGATCAGTTTTGGCCCATGAGTTTCTACTGGCTTTCATAAGTCATTCACCTTCCAAAAAAATCATACCCATATGCTTCTCTTCCTCCAAGGATCAGTAGGTTACATTTTAATACGCATGGGTAGTTACTGTCTTCAAACAGCAGAATGTGAACCACTCACTTTCTCTTATATGTTTGGCACTATGGCAGTATTCAAATGGCATTGAAAGTGTTTTCAATGTACATGAAGAACAGGTACATTGCACTAAAGAGGGAGGTTTACAAGAACTGGCACTGTTAGTTACTTGGGAATTGGTTTATGTACTGTTTATTTCTCATGGATGAAACCCTTTCTCTTGTGTGAGACTCTCCATAGATGATAAGGGCTTTTTCATGCAGAAACAGTCACATGGATGCCCGCACAATCACACATGAAAGCTATCTTTCTGCTAACTCCTGTCTGCTCCAGTGGGTAATAGTTTCTAATTGTCCCGATAATTTTCTATCTCACAGGAAACACATGAAACACAATAAAATCCTTTTTTTTTGGTAAGAAAACCAAATCCGTACAAAGACATTTTATTCTAAAGAAGAAATACAATAGTTGAAAGTAGGATAGGACATGTCTAAAAAATATGTCAATCAAAAGCATCAACTGGATTGTAACAGCACCTTAAGCAGTTTTTGTTTCTAGAGAAGGAATCCTGGATCCAGATTGCTCCATTAGGATCAGAAAACAACCTGTCAGTACAAAAAATCTGGGTCTGGAGACCATGATAAGGACAGATAGTAAACACAGAGATACTGTCTAGAGTCTTATGATGAACAAGTTCTTTTTAATTTGTTTGCTTGCTTGCTTGGGGTTTCTTTTGTTATGTTTTGTTTTTATGTTGTACAATTTAGTCAGCTGGTTCAAACCACCAAATTATTTTGCTTTCTGGTGTGAAATCTTTATCTTTATTTACCCTGTGAGGCCTGTCTTGCACCACAATAAGATACTATTATCTGACTTCTACATCTAAGTGGTGGGACTGGGGAAGAGCAGGCTCAGGAGACATCTTGCTGTTGTATCTAAATACCTGAAGAGGTAAAGTGAAGAGGACAGAGCCAGGCTTCTTCCAGCAGTGGGCAGAAACAGAAGAAGAGGCAATGGGAACAGACTGAAACACAGGAGGTTTCCTCTGGAGATTGGGAAACCTTTTGAACTTTGAGAGTGATTGAACACTGGCACAGGCTGCTCAGAGAGGTGGTGAACGTTCCATCTTTTGAGATATTCAGAATTTGTCTGGACAGTTGCTTTGTATGCTTGGATGGGAGAATTGGACAAGGTAAACTTCAGATTTTTTCCAACCTAAAGTATTCAATGATCCTCTACAACGGAAAGAGAATCAACCCTGGGGTTACTGGGGACTGAGCAGAGTATCCTGCAAGCCAGAGGGTCATATCAGAAAGAAAACACACTGACAAATCTTTCTTTTTTTTTTTTTAACCCTTTCCTTCAGTTCGGGCATCTTATCGCAGTCTGTAGAGAGGTCACAAAAGGAATAGAGTTCAGTGTACTTTAATTTCAGAGCTCTAGTCAGTTTTGTTTTTGGTCATCCTCCCAGTTGTAGAAATGCTTGTGTGTGTATATGAACTCTATAAATTGCACACTCCAGCTTATGGAAATGTGACATCCAATTTCAAATCTGGGGTGAAGAAGATCTTGAAATGACCTCTTTGTGTTTATCTGTTCCCTATGAACTGTAAGCTAAGAATGGGAAATCTTTCCTTTGATTAACTAGTAGGAATGATTATTATGTAGTTCATATGCATTGGTGATTTCTACAGCTTATCTCATTTATTAATGTCAAGAAATCAAAAATAGTTTGCTAGTAGTATTGCTGGAGCTCTGAAAGCTGCCAATCTTGCCAGCACTTCACAAATACTTCCAGAAGTTGATAAATATGGTTTTTTTCTTTCTTATACTGACAAAATGCTGCAGTGAATGTCAAGGTAATGATAAGCATAAAAAGCCTGGATACAATTAAAAATTTCTTGCTATTTGAAAAACTCCAACTGGTTAGGTCGGCTAAGTATTCTTTGCCTACTCAAATAACTCATTGACTGCTTTCATTAAAATTGGGCAGAGATAAGCACATCACAAAGATAAGCAAATTTTAGGTGAAACTAGAGAGCAAAACTGTGGGGAGTGAACTAAGGCACTCCAACAGTAGGAAAAGCAGTACTGCGAATGCATACAGTTTAAACACAGGAAAAATATCCAAACACAGCTAATGCTTCAGTCAGAGTCAGCCACTGAATAAGAGACATAAACCTTTAGATGAAATGACTACATGTGTTCTGGTCCCCACGGAATTATTTGTGGAGCCCAAGACTAAGTCAAAATCCATCATTTTGTCCATTAAAAAAAAAAAAAAAATCAAAACCATACCAAACAAAAACTAAACAAAAACCCTTACTTGCCTTGCCCCAACCCCTGCCCCACAAAAAATAGTCAAAGCAAAGAAACCCCTCCCCCCAAGAAATCCCAAAGCAGAAAAATATATCTACCAACAATCTGTCTTGTTTACTTTGGGAGACTTTTAATACTTTTGGAATTTTGAACAGAAATTTGGATTTTGGCAGGCCGATAGAGCAAGTTCGCAGAAATTATTAAAAAACATTTACTGACAGAATGCCGGAAATAGTAGGATGAGAGAGCAGCAACTGTCTTGGGAGATCAGATGGCTTGAGAAAGAGCGGCTGATGGGGCAGGGGACTTCTGGCAGGAATCTAGGCAGGAAATCTGCCACTTATGAAGGAATAAGAAAGAAAAGGCTTAAGGACACCTGGATCAAGCAGAACTTGAATATGGGTGAAGCAGTTGTAAAGCTTCTTCTTTTTATTCTGACTTTTCAGGTGTTTGATTTGTTCCCTTTCCTAACATTTTAAAAGTTATGTTTGGGGTTCCAGAAGGTAATGACTAATGGAGAACTAATTGAATGTATGTGTACAAATCGCTATGGTTCATCCTATTTATAGAAACAGCAGATTCATAAACCAAGATTTTAATTAACACCTGGCTGCCAGAATAAAGTAAAATAGATATTGTCACATGATGCTGTTTCAGCACAAAAGCTGTTCAGGGACACTCTAATACACTATATGTTTGTGTACTGAATTAAAAGATACTTTTGTTCTCTTTCCTTATCTTTCTTTCCTTAAAAATAATAATTTTAAAATTATTTTTTAATTTGAAAGAAGTCTTTCTTTAAAGGCCTTTAAAATCTCCTTTAAAATAAAATGGTGCAAAACTGAATTTGTATGCACTAAAATTAAACAATCTCTGTGCCAAAACCAGAAGGTATGAGCACGGACTATGGATGATGCAATGTCAAACTTAATTTTTGCATCAAGTTTTGATGTTTTGGCATGAATTCCATGTAATACATATGGATTGCTTTTAGAATTGGAGATAAGCTTTTTTTAACATTGCTTCACTTCTGGAATACTGCTCAGTAGTACAGAGCTATCCATGCAGCCCACACAGCACTGGCAGGAGAGTTTCCTCTGAACTCCTCAAGTGACATGTCTAGTGAATGCCCCAACACAAAAGGCCTGAGTGCAAGTCAGCCATGATACCAGTTTGTTGGGGTTTTTTTGCCCATAAATCAGTTCTTTGTACACACTGTAGAAACAGTACAATAGGAATGAAGGACTATGATATTTTTGCTCCTTGTCAGTCCTAGTAAACTGAAGCAGATTGTTGTCTTTTGTAGTGACTTTATATTTTTGTGCTATTGTGGGAAAATGAGGTAGGCAAAATCATGAATGATTTCTTTTTAAATTTTATCACTACTTTGTCAACTCTGTTCTGCTCTTTTTTATGCTATATCCCTCAGACAATAAATACTAATGCTGTTTTAAACCGTGATAAGAAAATCAAGCCATGAGTTATTTTTTCATCTGTTATTTTGCAGTACCTATACAAGAAGTTAAAACTTGTCCCAGGACTTTACTTTCTGGTGAGATTAACTACAGTGATTAATGATTAACCACGTCATTCAAGGCAAAACTCTGCAAGTGATGTGTTATTTATATGTGTCCTGAAATATTTGGTATACCATTTTACTGTAAGCATATTATATTACAGGCATTATGAAAGATTCAATTACAAACTTCACTTGCATATAAAATCAAATTATGACACTAGTTGCTTAAAAATTTTTTTTTCCCCTGAAGAACTTGCTAATATTTTTCCTGGAAACAAGTTTGATGAGGCTTTGGTCAACCTGATCAAAGGGAGGTGTCCCTGCTCATGGCAGGGGAGTTTCCACAAGATGATCTTTAAGGTCCCTATGAAACCAAACCAAACCAAACCAAACCAAACCAAAAAACCAAACCAAACCAAGCCAAACCAATCCAAGCCAAACCAAACCACTTTATGGTGCCATGACTCTCTATTTCTGTGCTACTAAATATTATTTAAAATTAATTCAAGAAGTTTTGAAAATGCACTTAGGTGAATTCTGACCCTTGAAAACTTACTAACGTATGTTCTACTTATGGTATTAATGGTCATGCCATGCTGGCCGGAACGGTTCTGACTGGCTGGTAATGCTTATCCCCTCTGAACCTTTCCCTAAAATGAGGAGCATTGTGCGCCACTGTGATAAAACATTTGTGTGAATGCTTTTTTATCAGACAGTATGATCTTTGAGATGACTTTAGGAACCTGTCTATATTTGGTGAGAAGACTTACACTTGTCCCACCTTACTCTTTCTCAAGAGGCAGAAAATGTAAGGGCAAATATCTTTCTACTAAAAGACAACATTAAGAAGAAATTTGCATAAATTTCCTTTGACATTTTTCTGTCCAGATTCTTAAACCCCATAAATTTACAGAGGCAGAATGATCCTTGAGAAGAAAGTAAAATCTATAATGATCAGAAAACCCACTAAATATTTGGGGGTGAGAATATTTTATTTTGACATTTATGTGCAGCATTGTAACAAAGAGAAAATAATTGGTAGGTGCTCATTCCCATTTATGGGGATCATGTCCCCTTATGGAAATATTGCTATTACCAGGTGAGGAATTTATCTGTTTAACAGTTACACATCTCCTTTTTCTTCCTGTGGAAGTGCACTTCAGAATGTGGAATATAACAGAAAATTGAATTTCTTCTCAGTGGTACCAAGATAAAAACTGCGATGTCTTTTGAGTGTAAGGATTTATGTTCTTTTCCTGAGTATTGCAGTGCTGATGGCTTGGAACTGGTCTTGGTGCTATGACTCCATATTAATCAACCCTGTGATTCCTGTCTTGTTTAATCAAGTACTTCATGTACAGTTTTTTGAGCTCTACTACCTTTCCACATCTTGAATCAATCAAATGCTGACTGGCTCTTATGTTAAGCAAATTAAATTCCAGATTCACAAAGCCTTTGCTGGATTATTCTGCCACGGAAAAAATTTTATCATTTATAGAACTTGATTGAAAACACATAGTTGTGTAGCTCTAATAGCTAAAACTTATACAGGGCATAAACCAATCTCCAGGTAGTGTTTCACACATTCAAGTAGCACTTCCTTACATAGAATCATTTAGAATTTTTTCAACAATTATTTTTTTCCTATTATTGAAAAGTATGTTTTAAAATACACTCTGTACATTTTAGTCACTGCTAAATGGCAGTTGATATGGACAAGTGAGGATTTTGGTCTTTAATTTTTTCACTTAATTTCACTGTAATTATTCTTTCTTCCTTTTGCTCTGTAGGCATAAATCTGAATCATCTGGAGAAATAAATTATGGGAAGTAATATGATTTGAATTTATTCAGGCTGTTTTCTAATATAGAACATGAAATTCTTTTAAATATGTTTTCACTGTATCTATAAATCAAACTGTAATTGCTTACCTGCAGATTTTTTTAAAACTACTGCTACTAGCAGACTAGCTAGAATAAACTCCCTGAGACAGTCCTTCTAGAAATAAAATACGTATTTTAATTTAATCTTTTGGTAGCTTGGAAATATTTTTCTGAGAAAAGATCTGAAAGTACAAACTCAGTTAACTTTTTTTTTTGTCTATAAAAATCTTTTAGACAAGAGAGGAGCAGCTAAAAAAGAAATGCAGAAAATAAATGGAAGTTGTCTATTTTGTGATTACAAATGGTTCTGGAAAACCATAGCAAAGGAGTAATGGGAAAAACATGCACTTGCAGTATAAGTCTTCACTCTACATAAACTTAACAGAGGATTAATAGAAAGATGTTTTAAATTCATCTGTACTTGTTCTGTTTTATCAAAAGGTTCCCATACTCCAAGGATCTCCTGAAAAAGCAATTCTTCAAGGTGGCTTTGAGCCCAAGGTGTCTTGAGCCTTCATGAAAGCCAAAGGAATTACTATATATGTAAGGACATTATCATTTTGTTAGTTTAAATATATTATTTATGTCGAATGAGTTTAATTAATTAAGTCACTGGCTTTGAGTCAACATATGTTTAAACTGTCTGCTCGCTCCCTAAAGACCTATGAATTGTCTAAGAATTTAATCTTTCAGACAGGTAAGCAGATAAACAAACTTTTTTATTCTTCTGTTCCCAGTTAGCAGTCCTTCCCATCTGTCTAAAATGATTTAATCTGTACATGAATTTTGTTGGGTTTCCTAATTTTATTTTTTTTCAGATGTAGTAACAGCAGGTACTGAAAAATATCTATTAGAAGGTCAACTCTCATTTAACAGGCTGGCTCTGTTCTTTTCCATCTCCATCCCTTACTTTCACGAAGGGCATTTTGAAAATCACTTTTCTGATCATTATTCATGTGGAAAATTTTCTCCTGCTTTCCTCAGAGTCTGGTGGTGTTTTATAGTATAAGGCTGTTAGCAAAGGAGTTTGAAAGAGAATTTTACCACTTGAAACAGACTGGGAACCAATATCTAATCCTGGAGGGCGTATGAGGATTGCTTTTGGAAAAGTCCTCCATCTGGGTTTTATTAGTTTACTTTAAACCATGTTCGACCTGTGGGTAGGTTTAGTGAAATAATGGCTACCAAAATATGTTCTAAACTTTTTTTTCCCCCATTTTTTTCATTCCACAAGATGAACTGAAGAGGTGGGAATGGAATTCCTGTTCCATCTTCATCATCTCCATAGACTTTCAACATCCTTACAATATGGCCTTGAATTTTTTGCAACAATGTCGATATATCTGGGCATAAAACACAGGGCAGATCAGCATTATAGGAATTATTCCAGACACGATGTTTCAGATCCAGAATCTAATTTGAACCTCTATCATGAGAGTTTACCTTGAATTCCTCTGTTTCTTCTCATAGTAGGGCTTTATTGCAATTCTCTTCCAAGTCCTGAGCAGGAATGACTTTACTGATTTTGGAAAAGTTTTTGAAGTGCTTGAAGACAGGCACATAATTATGTTTCTGCACTAGAGATCCAAAGAGATGCATTTAAATTGTAAGTCCCAAACCTAATACAAATTAATTTGTGACATATTTGTGGGGAAAAAATAAAATAGTAGCTTTTTTTATTATATGTAATTCTGATGACTCACACTCTGTCTCTTTTAGTGTCCCTCGCACTCACCCATTTCTCTATGGGCTGTCTAGTGGTTCTTGTTGAAAGGCTCGTATGCTCCTACCAGTGTGGTAGGAAGGACGGGCCTAGCAGGGTACATGGCAGAACTCTAGACCATCTCTATGTAAAGATAACTACACCAGTGAAATTCTTTAGATTTCTGCATTGTAGACTACACTTCATTTTACCTAAAGTTCTTTCTTGAGCGCCCTCATCAGCTGTATTGTGTGTGACATTTCACAAAGTGCCTGGTCTCCTTCAGATACGGCAGACTGGAATACGTAGAAGAGAGATAGAAAATGGCTAGTTTCAAATGCACAGCAAAGTGTTTGCCTAATACTTGCTACTGCAAAAATGGGCTGGAATAGTGCCTAAAATTTTATAAATTTACACTTGTTCTAATTTCAGTATGAACAGTAAATAGGCATATATGACTCATCAGTAGTGACTGCAATGTGGACTACAACAAATAAGAAAAAAAGGACTTCAGTCTTGAAAAAAGAGTAGTTCATAAATAAATCAAAATAGGTTTATTACCTGTTCTTTCAACTTTATTTTAATGGTACTTACATAGCTTTTTTTCAGCTTGCATCCTAGAAGATGATCACAATTCAGCTCTAAAATTCTAAAGAACTTATCATGTCTTAATAAATGAATATACATAGATTTTCTGTTCTCAGTTGAGATAATTTCATTTTTTTTTTCTTATTTTCAGCAGTCCTGTTGAACCTTTCAGTTTCCTTGACAGATGAATAATGACAGGCCAATGAGATGAACACTAGAAGTTCAGAAAACAAACTTTTCATTTGAATAATTTAAACTGTACAGAAATTACATGATATATGCCTTTGCTTTAACCTTTTAGACTTTGATGATTGATATTGCAATATCAGTACACTGATGCTAAAATAATTGCTTTAATTTTTATGCTCTTCTTGCCAGTCACAGCTCAGCAAAGTCCTTAAACTTCATTCAAGTACTTAAACAACATTCAAATCCTTCCCAGTGGCATGTCTCCTTTTCAGTCTTTCAGACTTCTTCAGTTCAACAGAACAAAGTTTTTGGCTGATGTCTATGGTAATGCCTTAAAAAAAGGGATAAAATACTCTAAATGGTACTTAGAGTACCACGTAGATGTCTAAGTATCCCCCAGTGCACTTGGTATGAACAACATTGTTTGAATGATAGTTCATACGTGTCGCTTCCATATTACCAGTGCCATCAAGGCTCCGATTATCCAGCACACACACATTCAACATTGTCAGTGGTTAAGCTACTCCACTTCGTAGGTATTACCCTATTCTTGTCCCAAATTGAGAAGATTTCAACTCAATCAATTGTGTAACCTAGTGCTACAGGGTTATATTACCTAATTAACAAAAAGAGTTTTTCCATGTCAAAGTCATGGATACCGTATTTTCTTGTTTTCCTCATGTTACCTGGGAATATTGTAAGTCAGCTGCTGTTTCGGAGGACAACTTCCTTTGTATTTGTGGTGTTTCCTGTACCAGAAATTTTGACATGGTCAAAGGTCCTCCCCACCTGTCCTGACATGAATTTGAAACATCTCGAGCAGATTTTTATGCTGCCTTAAATATTGTGCAGTCATTGACATTTGTGCAAATGAGCACAAAGTATTCCCAAATTGGAAAGACGATTTCACATAAATTTTTCATAGATATAAAAAGGTACTCAGTGGGCAAGGGTTTGGCTGCTGAAAACTAGCTTATGTTTGCTTTCAAGGCTGTGTTTAACTCCACTGTTTACTGTAAAACATGCTTTTCACTCTCCTTAATGCAGATGTAGAAGTGCTTGCATTACTAGTGTACGACCTTGTGCTTTGGAGATTCACATAATTAGTGAGAGCAGCCTGCTCATCCATGGCAGACAAAAACTCACCTTGACAAGAACAGGGGGATTCTTTCTGTCCATTCTGAGTGTTTGATGCCATGGATCAGGCTGACCCCTATTATCGCATCTCTGTCTTCCTGATGTTTAGACATTAAGTCAGTGCAAAGCCAATTGACCCACTGCAGCTTGGAGGAAGGCATTGTGGACAGCTGGGATTTGCAGCACACCAAGCATGTATGTTGGTTTTCAGAGCATGTTAGTTTTCCGAGACCATAGCAGGGGCTCCAGGCCTCTCAGTTGTGGAAAGAAGCACAAAAAATCTCATATGATGATGAGACTGAACATGCCACAGGTCAGAGGGAAGAAAGGCATTAAGAGAAATCTTTAGGAAAGTAAATCCATACCACCTTTCTGCTGCAGTCTACCACCATTAAAGAAGAACCAGATTCCCAAATTTTTATTAATGATTTTGGCTCTGCAAATCCAAATAGTTAAATACAGATTTGTAAAACCAAGCACAGACACTCTGTGAACTGTGGCATGTTCAGTCCCATCATCATATGAGACGAAAAGTCTCTGAATTTAAATAAAGGCTGTGAGTTTCACCTTAAGTTGGCTGCGACAGGAAAAAAAGAAAACCAAAAAACAACCCCCAAACTTTTGTTAATGAAAGACACTGTAATAGTTTGATGATGTATTTGCAATATCCAGGGGTTTCTACCTCTAAAATGTTCATGTGCATCCCTTTTTTGGAAAATGCTGATATTTGCTGGAGTAATTCATTCCAGGTCTCTGCTTGAATAAACAGCTGATATCTGCCCCTCATTGTGGAATACATACAAAGTGAAGTTTTTCTGTCCTGAGTCAGGATTCCTTGCAGATGAAGGGTGACAGATGTAAAGATGGAAAATAGTTTTCTTTGCTAATTATGTCATTCTTGAGGAAGGCATGCTTTATTTAAAGACTGAAAATGTCATCTTTGCCATTAAGCAACATAAAGGTTCACATTTCATTCCTTTGGGTCTCCTGTGATGCATTTTGAAAGAACAAATGTTCATACTCTAATTTTGAGAGCAGTATTCTTAAAATATATTTTCTGTATTTTTCCTCTCCCTTTGTTTTTTTAATTTAACGAAGAGAAAGTACATTAGTTGCAGATGTCTTTCTGGAGCAACTATAAGCATCAGTTATTTCAAAGAGGTAATTTTTTGCCACCAGGTTCATTGGAAAGATGAAGTATAATCTAACTGTAATTTAAAACGTACAGAATATTAACAGCTGATCTCTTGATGATTATAAAACATTTACCATATATGGAAAAATATATTGATGTAAGACAAGTGAGACATCTTTAAAAACCTGTATTTTCAGCTGTCCACAAACAAAAATTGAAAAGGTTTCCAGAAACCTGAAAGAGCACAAATGAAAAAACACAGGCACAGAGTGGTCTCGGTATTTATTCAGATATACGTGGGGAGCACGAGCTCTTTACAGAAATGTATGTATAACTCACCAGCAACCAGCTCACATGGACATATTTTCATAAATGTTAGAGTCTCGAGAAGGAATTTTTAGCAATAACTCAGAAGCTGCTTATGACTTAAATTATGGCAAGATAACTGTACCTTTAAATATTGTAGGGTTGTTGGGATACTCACTAGAAAAAAAAGATCTATGAAGTTTAAGGCTAAAATAGACATTGCATATGTATTCATTTTACCTGCATTAAAAATTGTTTTCCAACTTTTCATATTCCTGGGCATTAATAAATAATTCCTCTACAGTCCTAGACACACAGGACAAACCTGTTTTAGAGTATTTTTTCTCTAAAAAATGTGCATTAAACTAGAAAAAAAAAAGGGAAGTGAAAACATTTTAGAGACTTCTCTTTCCATAAAAGTAAACAAGCTTGTCCCCCCCCAAAAAACAACCAATAAAACAACAGAAAAGCCACACATATATTAGTTTGACACTTCACATTTTTCAAGCTCTCAAGAAAATTCAATCAAGGAATCATATAAAAATATATTTTATATTGATATAAAAAATTGAAATCTTCATCTAGCCTTGGCCATAGTGGTTTTCTTTTACCTTTTGGTCATGGGAAATTAGGATTTTCCAGTGTAATTCAGGGCAAGTCAGACAACTGCTGCTCATTCCACGAAACAACATGGTAAGATCCAGCCTACCTTAATCTGACACCAAACATCTTCCCTCAACCTAATTTACATGTTTTCATTTCAGTCACTATGGTATCTCTAATTCCTAAGCAACCAAGAGACACACGTGTTGTTGCTTCAGCCATCTGGCACCCAAGCACCACACACAGCCACTCTCTTGCTCTGCCACCTGTGGGACTGGGGAGAGAATCAGATGGGTAAAAGCTGGAAAACCCATGGGTTGAGATAAAGACAGTATAATAGAAAATGCAAAAGCCACACACATGAGAAAAAAACCCCAAAGAATTAATTCCCTGATTCCCAAGGGCAGGCAGGTGTTTCACATCTCCAGGACAGCAGGGTCCCGTCACACCTCACAGTGACCTGGGGACACAAATGCCATCACTCCAAATGTCCCCTCCTTCCTCCTTCTTCCCAGCTTGAAATACTGAGCCGGATGTCAAACGGTCTGGAATATACCTGTGGCTAGTTTAGGTCAGCAGTCCTGGCTGTGTCTCCTCCCATCCTTTCAGTCACCCCAGACTTCCTCACCAGCTTGGCAGTATGAAAGGCAGAAAAGACCTCGGCTCTGTGTAAGCCCTGCTCAGCAATAACTAAATCGTCACTATATGATCGACCCTGTGTTCAGCTCAAATCCAAAACTCATCCCCATACTCAACACTGTGAAGAAAGTTTACTCTACACCAGCCAAAACCACCACAGCATGCGACAGGGTAGAAAGATTACTAAGGTTCTGACTACGAATAAACACAGGCTACGAGGTGAGGATATTAAAGAAGTTCTATTGGTAGAAAAGTGGAATGGACCTTAACACAAGACATTGGATACTTTAGCTGCAGAGATCATAATGGTCAGTCTATGTCTGGATTAGTTCTGTAGATGCACATTGTTATTTGAGTCCAAGTGAACCTTGCTACTGTTTAATTTTACAGATTTAGTTAAATGGGTACAAAGTGTGATACTGTTATTTTTCTTGAACAGAAGTAACAAAAATGTAGCGCATCCTAAATTAAATAGCTATACTAGTTTTCCATTTTCAAACCCACTGCAGTGTATTACCAGAATTAACTAATGGAATGCATCCTGATAGCCAAATACTTCCCTTCTGTCCCAGCTGGAGACAAATTAAAGGAAACGGTCTAGAAGGAACAGCTCCTCCAAAGAAGGCAGGTTTCAGCCGCCCCTCCCCCATAGGTTTAGGAAGGAATTTCTCAGAGGAAAGTGAAAAAAAAGTTATTTCTTTAACAAGAAGTGTGCACACAGGCACGGAAAAAAGAATAATGTTAAATAATAAAACCTCTCGCTGTGGAGAGAACCTGGTAAAATTCAAAGTCCTTTGTAGGTGTGGCTCTACTCTCTCTCCAGAGCTGGAGTTTGGTGTGGGCCCCTCCGGGCATAGGTGTAGGTCCTTCCAGTGATGTTCTGATGTTCTGGTGTTCTGAACAGTTCCAGAAGAGTTTTTGCCTCAGTTGGCAGGCCAACGAAAAAAGCAAAGAATTTTAACTCTCCGCCTCTCTCCTGAGATAAGGAACCAAGAGCTGGGAAAAGCAGGTAAGGTTCTCTTCTCTGCTCTGCCGCAGCAGTGAGAGAACGCAGGGGAGTGTATACGTCCTTGAGATACAAACCACTCTGAAAAACTGTCTCCTCTCTCCCTTAAAGATACAGAAAGGCACGGGATTCATGTCTGGCATAGGGCAGATGGTAGGGAATACAGTATCATACAGTCACCCCAGGATACCTTCCAAATGTCTGAGAGATCTCACTTGGACAACTCAAAACCTATGCTGCCTACTTCTTCTAGTTTAAACAGGGAATGAGTATTTCTGTATACTCAGTGAACATCCTTGTGACTATTGTCACTGATACTCATTTCACTGCTGCAAAAAAAGCTTGCAGAAGAATGAATCAACAATGGATCTGGAAACAGAATTAAAAAGTCATTAGCTCTAACTTCCTAGCCGCTGAGGTTTCATCTCTTCCTCGGCACCAGCTTGCTGCAGGTACATAGATATGGATCATAGATCTGTTGTGCAACTGCTTCTGAGAGGCATCCAAGCAGCATAGGTGTGCTTAAAATAAGCCCATCTGCACATCACATTGCAAGCCATTCTTCAGTTGATGCTGGGGTCTTTTTACTGGCTCTCTGTTTAGTAGCAGTAAGACTGCAGGATTGATGTTTGATATACCCTAGTATTTTCAATCATGGTTCACTGTGAACTCTGAATAACCTGTGAGGCATTCAGTGATAGACAAAGCACTTTTGCATTGAGTGACAACTAATTATTTATTTCAATACATGGACACAACCTGCATTAGGGTACAATTAGCACATCTCACTTAACATTTGAAAACTGCATAGCAAATAACACAATTACAGTTAGATCTGTAAAGCTTTACTGCATTAAGAAGACTGAAAAAAATGTTTCAAACAGAAAATGTTGTAGGACCTTGAAGAATAAATGTTTCCTTTCATTTAAAGTACCTGCAACCATCTAATTCGGGCAGAGGGGGGAGAAAGTCTGTGAACCAAATACTAAATACAGTACAACAGAAAAGTGTTTCAAATTCTGTGAAAATGTATACTGAATCATCAATACTGGAAGAGACCTTTAAGGTCACTCAGTCCAACCACCCGCTCAGCACTGACACTGTAACCTCCAAAGCACTCAACCACATCACCCAGCACCGGATCCAGGTGCACCTTGAACACCTCCAGTGACTCACCACCTTCCTGAGAAACCTATTCCAATGCCTGACCATCCTGACAGGGAAATTTTTTTTCTAATATCTAACCTGAATCTCCCCTACCTCAGCTTAGGACCATTTCCTCTTGTCCTCTCACTGTAGAGGAAACTGTACAGAGTAGTCTTGCTCTGATATTCCAGGTAACAGATTAAAGGCTTGTATGGTTGTGAGAGTACAGACCAGATATTAAAACCAATTAGACTTTGGTCACGGATCACTCCTCCCAAGAAACATCAGAAACGAAAACTTTTATTATAATATTTTTAAGGGTTTTTAATGTGTGTTGATATTACTAGAAGGTCAGGCAAGACTTTGTAGTAAGATGGTGGCTACCACTGTCTTTACGAAATGCTTTTTTTTTGTTGTCAGCCATATCTAACCTCTTAAGGTAAAGAAGGGATACCTGCCTCACTTAGCACCCGTTTCCTTTTAGGGAATTTCTGAAATCTGCAAGAGAAATGCCTGTGATCTGCACAAGATCCCTTCTCTTCCTTTGTACAGAGTGGAATTTTTTTAGTAAGTGTAATGGTACCGATATGAAAAGCTAGTAAGAGTACAAATTCATACAGAATAAGCTAAATTATTGATGACTTAAATTAATCAATGCCATCTAGACACAGCCGACACAACCAATTAATTTGCTTGCAAACCACAATGTTTGCAGTTAAGCATCCCCTTTTGTTTTGGATTGATTATTCTTGGGATACTTTCATTACACTTTTGAATATGGCTCTCACATTTTTGAGCCTATGTTCCTAGGAAATTTGCATTATATTCAAAGCAGAAATGGAACTTAAACCTTCAATTTTATTTTCAAGAAACATTCTGAGGGTAATGAAACTAACAAAAAAAATTGTCATGACACAAATGGGCAACAGTGAAGGAGAGATTAACTGGAATTTTATTGTCTGTGAAATGCAAAATTACTTGAGCAAATACTGATTTTTTGAGTCGGAATAAAATTAAATCCAGTGAAATAAATTTACTAAGAAAAACCACACATCACAACTTTTTATTTTCTTTCTTGTTGCTGGAAAGATTTAAAGAGTTTATCAAGTGACAAAGCTCAGAATTTCACCATAGTGAGTTCATTTAACTTTAAGATATTGATTGGATTTGTAACTGCTAGCATTTTTGGATGTACAGCTGCAACATCAAGTAAGAGAGACTTTAGGTCTCCGTCCATGTTGTTTAAAAGTTGGTAAACATTAGGGGAATTACATGGAGGAGAATTGTAGTTTGACATATTAGTGCTGAGGTGAACACTTTTCTTGCTTTTGCTATAAAAATGATATATCAATAAATAAAAGAAAAGAATCTTAATATTTCTGACTCTGAGTTTAATTATTAGCTCTGTCCTACAGACAGTGACTTCTTAAATTACGAGACAAACTCCCAGGTAGTTTAAATTGTTGCAGCTCATCTGAATGAGGTGTGGTCATTTCTGTCAGCTGAGAATCTGCTTCTATAGAGGAACAAAAGGATCCAAGATTTGTTCAAAATTATTCTAACCTCAGCTAAAACATTATTTTTGCTTGCAGATAAAATGATCTGTATTAATAATCAAATATTATTTCTGTTGACAGCCCTTAGCAAAAGATCTTTTACAAGTGTTATTGAAAAGGAATGCCTTATTGTATAGGAAGAAATGTGTAAATGCAGTTCCTGAGTTTTAAGGTGTTGTAATGAAATTTTCAGGATAACATGGTGAGAGAGAGGTCATGAGCCTCATTTGTCATGGCAACAGTTTTTACTGTAAATGTCCAGGCACAGTGGTATAAATGAATTCCCATAGCATGCCGTGCCGTACAAAATGATATCTTCCTCTCGTATTCAGCAGAAAAGATATCTTAGAGGGAGCTAGGTCTCTGAAGGCTCAGCAGTCCCAGTCAAAGGCTTTGCTTAGGCTATAAAGGGTTCAGTTTCCACTAATAAGTCATGTCTTACATCTATTGAAGAAGGGGTTCCTGAGTCAGCTCACTTTCTTTGGATCACAGTGAAAACCTGCGTAGAGCATGGGGGTTGCGCTTTGGGGCTGTGTGAATCACAACCGTCTGGCCCAGGCCCTCCCTTACCTGCATGCCAAGTGCTCACCTTCACCTTTCCTTCTTTTTAAATAAAATGAGAAAGCTGCTGAGGCATTCCATCCCTCAGCAGGCCTCTATCCCTTCCATTTCTGTGACTCAGGGGCTGAGTACACTACACACTTCCCCATCTGCTGCTAGGCAGTTTGCAAACCCAGATACCCAGTTTCTTCCCACAGCATGACAATTTTTTATTTTACCTCTTTAGGGATTTGCATTAGGCTGACTTCCAGCTTCAGCAAAAAACCTCCGCAATATCTCTGTCATCCTGCAGATATTAATTTAGCACCTTGTAAGTGCAATAACAGTAATGATTATCAAAGCTGGTAGAGGGATCTTTGAATGTTTCATGAAGTTGCTACATCCTGCTATGGCCCCGAATACGCATTTTACCAAAGTTGAAACTGCTCCTGGAAAAGGTCCAAGCAGAATAATGAAGCATGGACAGTATTAATGTGTTTGAGCACCTTTCTGGATACCCACTACACAAGGCAAATTTCTTGATATCTACAATTCTTTAGCAATTGGCAGCTCTGTTACTCTGCTATACCTATGTTGAATAAGGATGAATTGACTTCTGTTCACCCTCAGTTTGCCAGAAAGCACTATAAGTATGCTATAAATCCCAGTGTTATGAGTACCATCCTGTAGACACTGTGATTTAGCAGCTCTGTCTGAAATCAGAACAGTTTGTGTGCTGAGAGCAAACCTGGACATGGCAGCATTTAAAAACAGTCAAAATCATCTATGGCTCCTAAAAGTACATATATAAAGGTGGTCAGGATTAATGTTAGAAATTACAAGAGTTAATAACACAAATGTTCACATATTCCTTGACATTAATTGTTAATGTCTTTTCTGTCCCTTATTATATTTGTCAAGTTTTCTGATGGGTCAGGTTTTTTCCCTAAATCCTGGACTTTCCTGAATCATGCAAATAAAAAGTACCCTTTCATTAAAGAAATATATTAGTAAAATGCTAGAAGAATTAACACTTTGTGCTTTAAAAGGCAGCGTGATGTGAAGGATCATCCTTGAAGTCTCTCATTTTTAAAGTCCATTTAAGAAATTCGAAATTCAGTTGCAAATAATATTTAATAGGAATAATATTACAAGAGACTGATTCCGTGTCTCTGTCTCAAAATGGGAAGAGTTAACATTAATATTAAACTCGCTGTATACATAGAAATAATTAAAATGCCGATGCCTAGGTAGTTAGACCTACCTTCTGCTTGCAGTCACTCAGCACTCAGTAGATAGACCGAGATGGGTTTGGTGATAAATTGACTGAATTAGCTACCTGGCTGGTTGATTGAGTCCTCGATGGTTTTACCAGGGACTTTTCATTGCTGACTTACAGTTTCCCACAGATGCTTCAGTGCAGCAGAATACCATAACGCTTTAAGTGTTAATCATTTACATGTCTCTCTGACTGCAGAATTTCTAAGAGCACCTGGAGAACACAAAAAGACAGAGATGTTAAATGTAAGGGGGAAAAATCAACTTTTTTTCTTCTCAGAGTACAGAGAAGGAAAAAAAGAAAAAAATTGAAAAAATGGTTTCCTACCACATGCATCATAAAACATTTTAGGGTGTTTCCAGGGGTTGTGATTTGAATATTATCAGTTTTAGACAAGACCTAGAACGGCATGAGAAAACTCAAAAACTGTCAGCAAGAGATGTGGTATTTATTAGAATGAATTTCAAGTCCAGAAAACTGAAGAGTTGAGTCGTGTTGACAAACATTTTTATCCCCAGTGCCCTGTAAACAGCGATATCTCTGCACAGCCTTGCACCCAATCCATAGAAATGACGGAAAAGAGTATGTTCACTTGCAATTATGCAGATAATGAAGAACTGTACAATGACAAAGCATAAAACTTCAAGTAGCAAAAAGTCTTAAGAAAACTGTCTGCAGTCTTTGTCCTAAAAATTGTTTTTCTAGGATGGGATTGCAGTTGATCCAGAAAGACATCTTTTATGTGGTTTGTCACAGAGGTGGTAGAACCAGCTGTGTATATGTGATATTAGTCCTGAAAACAAGGAGAAAATTCTTAGGGGAAAGAAAAAAACTTTGTGCTTTATGGAACTAATGCCATATTCTAAGAATGTTATAATGTGGGGAAATAGAGCATTGTGTATGGATTTCATATGTAGAACTCTGAGTTGTACAAGGAGATATTAAAGGAAGTACAAATTAAACCTAGCCTGTTGAGCTAAGATCCACAGAAATTGTGTTGAAGAGGATGTCGTTGAGATATAAGAGGCTCTTAGAATAATGATTTTTAACAGAAGCTGACAGGAGAAGTAGCAGTTTGTTCCTAAAAAAAAGAATCAGAAGATGTGCTGAAAGCAGTGTATGTATGCTCAGCAGTTGTGGTGATGCTCTACCAATCATTGTTCCAAGCATCCACTGGAGAAAATACCTTGGCACATCCGAGACAGCAGCCTGGATAGGGCTCTCAAGGGAGAATGAAGGTCTTCAGGCATGGGGCTGTAGACCTTTAAGCAGCGTGGGGCCTCCCTGTGACCAGGGTGGGGTAATGGTGCTATTATTTGCAGGGTGGCTGTTCAGGTGGAAGATGTGTGTTGCCAAATAAAGCTGCTGCAGTGTTGAAATAGAAGGTGAGCTGGAAAATAGAGAGTCAACGGTGAAGGCTGAGGGATGTGAAATCCTTGTACCAGGAGGACCACTCCTGCTCTCCCTGTAGGTCTGCATCAACAGGTCAGGTAGAGTGTTCTGACAGGAGTGGAGGGGATAGAAGCCATGACCAACCTAGCAAAAGTGCCATCAGAGCCTAAACTAAGCTGCTGTACCAGAAAGAAGGTGTGAGTGTTCGTAGGTGATGACTACAATTAGGGATATGTAAAAGAAAACCAAAGAAAATAAGTTTAGGATCAGAAAGGGTAAAAGACTAAATCAGTCATATCTTAGTGGATTTCTAGATGAGTCAGTTCAGAGATATCTCTGTGAACTTGAAGCTATAGGGGTCAGATTCTACTTTCCAACACAAATCATCATAATCTTGCTTCATTTTTCATTTCTTTAAAAAGCTCTGTTTCCAGGCAGAATTTATATATCAAATTTCAATCAGCATGAATTCAGGAAGATTAAATATGCTGCGCTGCTTTTTGTGTCTAGTTTCTACCTCTGATAATGTTGTGTTTGGCTTCCTTGGAAGAATGATGTGAATAGCCAACCAAACAAAATTGTGGGATATGTCACGGTATCTTACAATATTCTTCTTAATCTTGTAGAACAAAGCACATTTATACACTGAGGGATTAAACAGAAACTCTGTTTTTTCACAATTTGTTTCTATTCCCTATCTCCTAGATCCTAGCATACCCACCTGTTCTCTAGACATGCTTTTCAAATGGTTTTCCTTCAGCAAAAAAATCTGACTTTTACAGGAAAAAACACAGTTTTGAAAATTTGGAGTTCTTTATTTTTCTGAACAAAGACTGCTTTCATTTTAAAAGCTCGTTCTGCATTTTGAAAGTGAGTAAGCTTTGTGATTTAGAAGAATTTGTGTGCATATAGGTGTTTATATCTGTGTACATATGTGAGTATAGATAAAAGCCTCCATCTTCCTCCTTTTATGCAAATTTGTGAACTAAAAAGAAAAAACAAAAAGAATGCGAGTTGAGGAAATGAAATATTCTACAGTAGATGCCATAAAAATTCAACATTAAAATTATGTTATTCAAACAATTGGTAATTTCTAACACAGTCTTAAGTAAAATCAGTGCAAATAGTCATGCATAGCAAAGACACCTTACACAGCAGAGAACTTAACTAAGCTGTCAGAGTTAATGAGTATCAGAAGTGGGAACTGATGTAAGATGCCTGCCCCTAAATCCATTAGCACCTGAAAAAATGGCATAAGAATTTCACTAAGTGCAGGCAGTCTTTACTGACTTCTGATATGTGACTGCAAAAGTAAAAGGGCTCAGCTAGAGAAGCTTTTATTGTATTTTGTCCAATGCTGGACAACAAATTTGTGAAAAAGGAAGTGTAATAAAGGAATGAACAAAACTTGCAGTCATCTCATATCTGTCTCTCATGGTTTTAAATAGGTATTTTCCTTCTAGAAATTGCATTGTTGGGATAGTAAACCTTATGTATGCCTGTGCTGCTAGAATAGAAACAACAGTGAACTACAGAACTCCTTTGGCACAGACAGTCACAGGTTTAGAGGTACTTTCCAAGCTGGCTCATGAATGGCTACCCAGGCTGGTAAACATGAGACAGATTGATTTCTTCATTAAAATGTAGGGTAGTTTTTACATGATGGCTGGTTTTGGGCTTCCTGAGATGAGTTCACCATTTAAACACTTCTAGTAGTTTTCTATGTGTATAAAGGAAACGGTAAAAAAGAGGTGTAGGTGGAAGAAGGCTCAGGCGTGACCTTATCACTCTCTACAACTGCCTAAAAGGAGGTTGTAGCCAGGTGGGAGTTGGTCTGTTCTCCCAGGTACCAAGTGACAGGACAAGTGGAAGTGGCCTCAAGCTGCACTGCTGCAGGGGAGGTTCATGTAGGATGGTAGGAAAAGTTTTTTCACTGGAATGGTGATCTGGCACTGGAACAGGCTACCCAGGGATGGGGTGAAATCACCACCCCTGAGAGTGTTCAAAAGGCATATAGATGTGGCACTTGGGGGCATGGTTTAGTGGCGAATGCCATGGTGCTAGGTTAGCATTTGGATTTGATGATCCTAGAGGTCTTGTACAATGTCAATGATTCTAGGATTCTAAATTGCAAATCCATCCAGTGAATGGGATCTGCCAGAGATACTAAGTGTGAAACCCTGTGATTTGTATTTTATGTTGCTGCATGGTGATCAGATAATAGGAAATAATAGTAGAACAGGAAATTGATATTATGCACAAAATCATGTTTGTCTCCACTATCTGAACATAGACAGTTCCAGAGGAAATACACAGTGCTGATTTTAGACATTTTTATGTTCGCATTAAATGGCAGTGTTATTACTGAGCGATATTATTAATGAGCGGTTCTCAGCTCCATTTTGCAGACCAAGGTACTGTTAAACCTTGGTTTAATTAACTTCTGAAAATTATCAAAGTAGGAGGGGAAAATGTGAGTAAGACAGATACTGGAGGCAGATCTCAATGGCTTATCAAAAGTGCTAGACATAGAAAGCGATGTAAGAAGACAGCTCTGCCTGGGTGATGAGCTTCTCAACCTGCTCATTTCTCAGCAAGTTCACCTACAGGAGGAACGTGATGGTAGTGGAGCTGAAGCACCTCTTTTATTTAAGCAATCTCAAGCTGAGCAGATCTTAAGATGTCTACACTGTACTGTCACGCAGTGCACGCTTTTCCATTGCCAGTCTGTGGCCACGTTATGGATGAAATAAACTTCCTTCATCCACAGAGAATTTAAAGAGATTCTACTCTACTAATCTACTA
Organism: Struthidea cinerea; assembly: GCA_013397865.1. Classification (NCBI taxonomy): domain Eukaryota; kingdom Metazoa; phylum Chordata; class Aves; order Passeriformes; family Corcoracidae; genus Struthidea; species Struthidea cinerea. Next base: position 246,491 of record VZTI01002256.1, on the reverse strand, counting down.
ATCTCTCTAATCTAGTCTAAAAGACTTTAAAATGCTGTTTTTATTCTACAGCTATTCCTTAGACAAGGATTTTTGGTGTGTACATACAGAAGTAGTCCTACAATTAAGAATAAAGTTTAAAGACATGGTAAAAGTCTTTTCAGGTCAAAAGTTTTGTTCAGTTTTATTAAGGTGCCAAGAAATGTCTTTTAAAGTCCTGTAGCACAGAGGAATTATTTGGAACAAATTCAGAAAGCTCCTGAATGAATAATTCAATGCCACAAAGCAAAAGAAAAATGATCTCCTTTTCTTTGCACTGCCTTTGTGTGCTTACTGTTCCTTATGAAGAGAAGCAACTATTACAGAGGAAGCAGAAGATAACATATGCACGCTGTGTATATTTTGTGCAGGTTTATATTAGTAGTGTGCTCTTGGTACTGCAGCATTAGCCCCTCAGTCATTTAAGAAACACTGCATCTAAAGAGGGAAACCGTAACACTCTTGCCAAAAAATAATAGCAGACTGGGTATACTCCAGAATGCCAGGACTTTCTGGCATTTTTCAGAGTTTTGTGAAATGAGCATTTGAGCTGGTTTTTGGTGAACTCTGGCTGGATGCCAGGTGACCGCCAAGGTACTTTCTCATTCCCCCTCCCCAAAGGCACAAGCAGGAAAAAATGCAAGAAAAAGGCTGTGGATCAAGGTATGGACAAGACGATCACTCAGCAATTACTGTCATGGGCAAAATAGGCTTGACTTGTTGACCTTAATTTAGTGTCTTGCAAATTAAAGCCAGAATCTTTAATTCTAAAGGTTATCTAGTTCTAACTTTTCTGTGTGCTGGGACACCTTCCACTAGACCAAGCTGCTCATGGCTTCATCCAATGCAGCCTTGATTGCATCCAGGGATGGGACAACCACAGCTTCTCTGGGCAACCTGTTGTAGTAGCAGGTTTTATTCTGAGCCAAACCTAGTACAACTTTTAGAAGTCAAGACCTTACACTGAATTTTAAGTGAGGAAGGTAACATTATAGTAAATACTAGAAAAATCTGGATTTAACTCTTTGAAAACTTACCATCTTCAAAGGGTAGCTTTGCTAATAAAGGATGATTCACACTGAGAAGTGGAAGATTGTGGTAATCTCAATCAGGAGTAGAGCCGGTGGCAATTTATTAAGTGAATGGGTTGAAAAATCAGAAGAAAACAAAAAGAAAATAAAAAGAAGAATCTTCTACTTTAGAATCCTGTAAGTATATGATGACATCTTTTCATGATGGAAAGATGTTGTGGTAATAATATTCTACTTCTATCTGTATGACATTATATGATAAGTTAGCCTGATTTTTTTCTATCAGTATAAAGACTCCTGCTTTTTAATTAAATCAGTATTTTAATAAAGATTGAAAAATGGAAAAAATAGATTAATACTGAAAAATATAAATAAAAAGTGCTTTGTTCCTGGATTTCACACTTTTAACAGAACTGCAGAAAGTTTTCATGTGGACACAGTAATCATAATAAATATGACATGATATTTCAACGTCTGTGTTTAATGGAAAAGTCACTAGTGAGCTTTTTACTGACACTCTTGAAGAAGTCATGTAGAATCTCCCCTTAGGTACTTTTTGTTTTCTCTTCTCCTCCAGCAAAATGCATCTCTCTTATGTATCTACTTTATTCTGAACTTCCCCCCTTTTTACAGTGAATCACCAAAGTAGTTTCTCATTCTCAGAAAAATACACTTGACATCCTATGAGTCAAACCACTCAAAACACAAAAGACCCCTCTCATGGAGCAGTAATATGGAAGTAGTCATCCTGGGTCAGGATTTCCAGATAATAGTTCAGGTAATGGGAAAAAGTACAAATTCAAGCACTGCCGTTGCCTCTTTAATTGGTCCCTTTGGAACTGGAAGAAGCAGTTGTTGTAGGAGTGTTACATAATGCAAAAAGCTGTCATTTTCCATCTAAACTGCTTCAGTTTTTTAGTGTGTGAGGAGGAAACTTTTGATGGAGAAGGTTTGATTGGTGCTTTTTTAAAATTATCATTATTTTCTTTCATAAAATTTTATAGGCTATGTCATGCTTTTCATGTGTATTTGTCTATCATAGCAATGTAGTTCCAAGAAATCATATAAAGCACTAGGTATGGTGCAATTGCATGTTGTCTTATGAAGTAAAGCTCTCATTCAGACTATATTTGGACTAGAGCATGTGAGATTTTCTTTATTGGTATTTTCCAAGAAAAGATTATATATCTTTTGTGAGAGGGACTCTTTCTGTGAATGCAGTTTCCTGTATGCCAGGGGAGTCTCAGAATTTAGGACACCTCAGAAGATGTCATTTCCATTTCCAGCAGCCTCTGAGACACAGTGTAGCCAAGAAACATTTCTCCTCGTATTTCCAGAACTAATTTGACTTGTGCCTGCTAGAGATCACTTTTCTAGCTTCTTCTTTCTTCATGCCTCTCACACAACCAGCACGGGGAGCAAAACAAACTTGTGGTCAACATGCAGCTGCAGGGCTTAAATCTCAATGGGATCATGGAGATGTAATGGGTCAACTCATACAGTGGGAGTGCTGCTGTGGGTGGATACAGTCTCTGCAGTGTGGGCAGGGCAGGAAGAAGAGGAGGAAGAGGAAGAATTCCAACTGATGTGAGAGCAGCTGGTATGTACGGAGATCACTGCCTAGGGATGGATAATGAGACAGCTGAGGACTTATGTGTCAGGATGAGTAGACAGACAAACATGCATGACATTGTAGTGGGAGTCTGCAATGGACTGCCTCATCACAAATGAAAAGCAAATGATACCTTCTTTGGACAACTGAAAGAAGCATCACATTCATAGTTACAGGGGACTTGAACTATGTTGATGTCTGTTGGAGGGACAAGAAAGCAAGACACAAGCAAACTAGGAAATTTCTGGTGTTAATGAAGGAAAACTTCCTAACTTTCTGCTGGAGATGTCCATGTGGACAGCAGGGGTCCCCTCTAGGGAGGTAGAGGGTCTGGGGATATCCATGGGGCTGCCCTCTTGCCCCTTTGGAATTGGAGGTGTCCTTTTGGCCCAAATGCCTTCCATCCTCTTTGCACTGGTGCACAATGACATAGATGGGCCAATGCAAGAATGTTGTTGTGTGGTCTTGCAGGCTGGACTGCAGCTCCTGGACTGTGGCCTCCTTGTTGAGTCGTAGAAGTCACAGACAGGTCATGATCTGAGTATTTGCTGTAACCATTAGCTACCACCTAATCCCTTAGATTCCTGCAGCAATTATTGCAGCCGGGGCATCATAACCTCAAGAGTTTCTGGATAGCCTTGCAAAATGCTTGCCCAGATGTCAGGTGGGAGGCCACCCACAGCTGGCCTGGATACTGTCTCTGCTGCCTTGAGGAATGGCATCCTTTGGGAAAAAGATGGTGGGTGTCTGGGTGTCCACAGCTGTTTCTATATAGCTGCTGGCATCCAATAGCTCTGTGGCAGGCATGTTGGTTTTGTCTAAAAAGTCATCTTCCAACCATACCAGGAACTTGATGCACTGGACAAGGCCCATACAGAGCGGGACAGGCTGTTTTTCTACTGTCCACTGTATCATGCAGCCAAAGCAGACCTGGTGTAGACAAAGGATCATGCAGGTCAGACTGAGCTTTGCAGGAGATGGAACATGTCCAGCCTGATGCTGCAGCCGTGGTCACAAGGCATTGCAGCAGGCTGGGGAGAGCTCAGGGCAGCAGCGGCTTTCCCATGGCAACCAGGGAACCACAGCCAGCAGCTTCAGGGGCCGGCTTGGAGACCTGCTGCCAAGAGCCACCAACGCACCGCTCAGCACCAGCCAGAGCCTTGCTTGACTTTCCAGGCGTTGCAGACACACTCAGCAGGAGTCCAGGCATTAGTCAGGATGGGACAAGCTCTGTCAGCTCCTGGGCATGCGTAGTGACAGTCTGGGCCTGCCAAAGTGATGAGAGTGGGATATGGGAAGAGGGTGGAGGCCACGGGCTTTTCTTGTCAGAACTCCCTCTGGCCTGGAAGCTCCTGGGCAGCAGAGGGTGTCAGTGCCTTCCTGACACAGAAGAAAAGATGTCTCACTGCCCAGTTCCTCCACCGGTGGTTGTTAGTGGGCAGGCAGAAAAGTGAGGACTGAAGCTTGAGTGTTTATAAAGAGGAGGGGAAATGATTTAATCCTTTTAAAATTACTATTGTCCATTTTATCTGTGTGGACATCCGTCCTAATTTCCTACCCACCCAGTGGATCAGGGTATTTGGATCAGAACCAAACATCAGTTTGGTTTGGTTGGTTTTTTTGGTTTTGTTTTCTGGTTTGTTGGTTTTTGGTTTTGTTTTATTTGTTTGTTGTTGTTTTGTTTGCTTGGGTTTTTTTGTTTGTTTGTTCCTTTTTTTTTTGTTTTGTTTGAAATATTTTTTCGGAATTGAAGAAAATAGTCATATCATAAGCCTGACTTAGACGATGTTAACCCAGGCAGCGTGTTTTGCTGAACTGTGAAGGAAGAAAAAGGAGCTAGGCATGGGAAGAGCTTAAGGAAATCTATTGTTTTTAATAATAATGAGATAGGCAAGGGCTTGGGAGATTCTGGGGTAACTGTTGTTTCTCTGCATGGATTCAAAAAAGTATATACTTCTTTGTAAGCCTTTATTTCCTCAACAGCATTTGCACTTCAGCTAGTTACACTCTTTGTAAAAAGATTTTGTGTCTATACTCAAATTTTGGAGAGTGAAAGTTTTTTGGAAAGTCTTACTCTTGGTATTTGACTAGGTAAACTTGTATAATGTGGTATTATGGTTAGTTATAAAACTGTAGAAATATTTCAGTACTTTTTCCATCAACAGAAAAATTTACCACTGTCCCTTGCACCTCTCGAAAATGAAATTTTGCCAAAATCTCAGGCACAGTATGGACTTGCCTGTTACTCCCCTTGTACACATTGGTCACACTGGTCAGAAAACCATACAGCTGAACTGACATGGCACTTTAGACTAGGTAATTCTAATTTTAAGCTTTTAGAGCTATATGGCTTTCAGACCAAAAATTGGCTGCTTTAGATTCTACATGCCTCAGTTCACACAAAGTCATGCAAATGGTATTGAAGACCTGGGCTGACTAAGATTACCTAAAAATTCCAACAGTGGCTTAATTCTGTTGATTTGCAAATTCAAATGTTATATTATAGCAGGAATGAACAATTTTACCCAAATACCAGGAGAAGAACGGACATAAAGCTGAAAATGAAACCCAGAATTCTTGCCTCCCAAAACATGGCAAAAGCCACAAGTCAGTGGGTTTTTTATATTTGTAATTACAAGCTTTGTGACTTCTTCAGTGTTCATCATCTGAAACTCCAAATTTCCATGCCATTATTGAAATGAAACTGATTAGAACAGTGGTGTTTAATTTCCTGGATTAGTATTTTCTTTCTCTTCCACAGTTTTAAGAGTTTCTTCCATAGGGGTTTTGACATGCAGGCAGATAGGGACAGCTATGAGGATGCTCCACATGCATTTGTCTGAGTAAGGCACCATGAAAGCCTGATCCTAATTCCTTGTTGACATAAAACACTGAAGTGATTCTGAAGTGAGCTCCTGACTTCTGTTCTAGACATGACCAAGGAAATCTGATATGTATGTGCAGTGTTTTCTTATGTCATCATAGTTGTCCAGTACTGTTGGCATATGTGGACAACGAGCCACGCATAGGCTGAAGCAGCAGTGCAAAAAGTTATATGGAAATTGTGGTCTGGTGATTGCTGTCATCAGTGTCCTTGTTTTTAACGCTCAGATTCTTTCTCTATTTAAATTGCTGTTCTTGTTCTTAAGTCTTGCTGCTTTACCTCTGTGTTTTTCCGTTCGCTATCTTGTGTGGGTCTACTCTGTGCACATTCTCATTGTTCCTCCTCACAGTGCAGAAATTTCCTCAGAAAGAGGAGCTATGTTTGTCTCTGGGCTGTATCAAACTCAGGCTTCAGGTTTCAGCTAGGTGTATTTCAAGGAAGATTGGAGGAGACAGTAAGAAACCAGGACATAAAAGCCCCAGAGAACAGGACATTTGAGTTAATAAACTGGCTGGCTTAGAAAAGTGGAATCTGTTGATTATGATCTACTTACTTGATACATTCTTCATATCTGGAAAGCAAAATGAGAGCAGAGCAAGATGAAAAATTGCAAGAGGAATTTGTAGGAAGATAGTTGACCCCTGATAGCATTGTCTATATTGAAAATTCACTCTCCTTGCTAAGATGATTACAGAATTTCCCAGAACACTCAGCTGAAATCACTGCTATACATCAGTGAAATCTGATAGGTGAAACACTACTTCAGAAAGAGGAAGGACTAAATCAGAGAGTCTGTTAAGAGTAAACCTTTATCTTAAAGCAACGTTTACAATTATTTTCATCTTAGGATGCACGTGCATCATATCCCATTGTCAAATACGACTTTTTTGGTTGCTTCTAATACCTATGGGGTTGAAATGAATATTTTTGAAATTATAACTTTAACAAGAGCTCCTAGAGTAGCTATTCGTTGCTCTCTCAGCATAGACAAAATATGGAGGAATATGTTAGAAACTAAGTGTTTCTCTTAAGCAGTGGCTACAGCAGTAGAAAACTGTAATTTGCCTTTTCTTCTGAAAGAATTATTACACAAAAATATAGGAAAGGCAGAGTTGTACAGATTTCAGTCTTGCAATATCATGCCTGGATGATTCCTTCCTGTTTCAGGATTACTGCTGGTACAAGTTTGCAGCGTCAGCTGGCTTGCAGATAATAGAAAAGGGAAGAAATTGGACTTTTACACTGCCGCTCGCTCCACTTTGCCTGTTGCTGGGATAAAAAGAAGAGATAAACCCTTCAACTGTTACAGAACTTTTCTGCTATGCAGCACACAGTAAGAAATGTAAGCCCTAAGAGTTTAGAGCTTCAGGAGTAGTTTTAAGTCTTGGTAAAATGAGAGCAAAAGTGCACCCAGAAAGAGCCAGGTAACCCCTAGAGCTAAGCTGTTACACATGAGGGCATCTGCTCCACGCACTTTGGGGGCCTCACTACTGGATTTATATCAGTCATTATAAGGACTGTAACTTACCACTACATTCACTTAGCCTTTTAATGATCCTAGCTAAAAAAGGCATAGAATTACATCGAAGTGCCAATGCTGCAATAGTTAAATGAAATGGTAATTTCTTCCTATAAAATCCTTTTTCAGAAGAAAACACAGAAAGTCAGAAAAATCCACACATTTTAAAAAGGCTAATGAATGAGCTTTTCTTTTTCTAGCTTGTTTTGAAAAACACAGTAAAACACAGAAGGCTTAACATGAAAGTGTTCGGGTTTTTCCTATAAAAAGTTGTATCTCTTTCACAATGTCACTTTATTGTATTAAAGAAATTTAAAGTTCAAAATCTTGGTAACCCATCATTTTTGTAAAAGTATTTTTTGACTGACATAAAATGGTTCACTCAAAGTTAAAATCTTGTTTTCAACTACAATAATTTTTTTTGCCCTGTGTGCCTGAATTTGTAAAAAAAAAAACAGAAAAAGAAAAATGTGTCTATTTCTAAGCTTAAGATGATTTTTTGAAAAAATAATATATTGTACTTATGATCTCATTTTGCCTACTAATACAAGAGTTAAATAGTTGTTTCTTCCATTTTGTTTCACAGTGCAGAATCTCTTTGGGGTAAAAAGCAATAATGAAACCACACTCAAGGTATATCATGGATTAGTAACTAAGTGCTGTGCATTTTTCAAAATACTGTATCAGATATTCATAAATCTAGTTCATAGATGAGTGGATGGCAGGTCTATGTTGATAGAGTTTTAACGTTTTTCCTTTTCATTGATTTCCCTCATGACATTGAGCAGATATTCTTTGTACTATTGGTACTTTATCTCTGACACAGACACTGAGAATGATGTCTGTAATAATGTCACTGACCCGAAATGAAAATGTGAAACTAGAAGGAAAGGTTATGTAGAGAAAAATACCAAAACAAAACAAGACTGTTATGTTCAATCAAATGCCCTTGTTCTCAGTGTAATTGCTGAGGACTAAAATTCAAATGCAAGGAATTATGTATGCATTAAATAGATGCTTGCATTGATCTTGCCAACCAATGTAACTTTCTCAAGCAGAGATGAAAAAATCTTTTTAAGCTCATCTCCTGTAGCTGTTTCCAAAGAGTTTAATATAGGCTTATCTTTCATAAGAATGTGTTTCTGCCAGCCTGCAAAGTTCCTTGTCTTAACCAACTAGTAGCATATCATATTAAGGCCTAACAGGAAAACCCTTTTTGATATTTAATACAGAGTATTTTTGTTGGAATGGAGGTATGTGACCTCTTTAAAGAACAACTTGTTATGCAAGTATCTATTACAATCACACTTTAGAGAACTTGACTTCAAAAACAAAGTATTGCTGCAATTTTCAAAATGAAGAATGATATCTGACTTTATTGATTTGATGGAATTTTTTCTCCCTTCAATGTTTTTCCCTTTCCCCTTCCATCCTCCAAATTACAATCATGGAACTCAGCAGCTGAGCATCATTCTGTTCACATTATTGTTTCATGAAACCCAAGTAGGACCTTGGGTGAACATTTCTGGCCTGTAATTTGTGTTAATATCAGATATTTTGGAGATCAGTGTTCTATGGCCTGCAAACAGCAAAGTTGTCATTCTCTCTGTGTCGCAACTCATTTCACTCTTCTTTCAAGATTTTACTTGTGTACCTCCTTTGTATAACTAAAAATTTAATAATTCTTTACATGTAGTTAGTATTTATCTTTTGCTATAACAAACACAAATCTGGAGGAATAGGCTATCTATTCCTATACTTAAAAACTGTCCTCTACCTTCATGATCTTTTTATTGTTCTCTAGATGACTTCTTTGTTGACATTGTTCTATGATACTCTTCAAGTTATTAGCATTTGCAATGTAAAATTAGGTTTTTTAATAGTGTTCTTTATTAAAGACAGCATAAAAAATCTGCTGTAACCATATAGTTATTTATTTTGAAGCTTAAGTAGTTGAAAGGGGGCAGAAGGTACATTTATTGACTATGAAAGAATTTCTTTGAAGATAAAAACTGTTTATGACTTTTTTTCAAGTTAAGTGGGACAATGGCTAGCATGGAAAACTGATGAATCTAACGGGAGGTGCGACAACTCCATGCTAAGTGCTATGAGTAAAAAATTGTATCTGACTTTTGTAACTGCAAAATACTCTGAAATGTTCACTATTTGAAAGTTTCTTATACTGGCTATAAAGAAAATGAAAATACTTAGACTTAACATAGAAGCAGTTTTTGCAGGCTGGCCAATCGTAGTTCAGTTAAAAAGCCCAAAAAACCAATGAAAAAAAGAATCTCTGTAGCCATATTAAATGTATGCGTTCTGAATGTTTTGAATTTCAAATAAACATTTATTTTAATTGGAAATATTTGGGGAAAAGCATACTGGAAAAGTGGGCTGCACAGTCTTGGATAGGTTATCTGACAACAAGCTGAGAGGTGTCATTGATACACCTGAAGGATGAAATGCCATCCAGAGGAACCTGGACAAGTACAAGAAATGGGTCCATGAGAATTTATGAGGTTTAACAAGACTGAGGGCAAGATGCTGCACCTTGGTTGGGGCAACCCCTGGTTTCAACACAGGCTGGGGATGAACAGAGAACAGCCCTGCAAGAAGGACTTCAGGATTCTGGTGTATGAGAGGCTGGACATGACCAGTCAATGTACCCCCACATGGCTACAGCCTCCTTTCAGCTAGTTGTAGAGAGTGATAAGATTGTCCCTGAGTCTCCTCTTCTCCAGGCTAAACAACATCAGCTTTCTCACCTGCTTCCCATAGGATGTGTGCTCCAGACCCTTCACCAGCTCCTTTGTCCTTCTCTGGACTTGCTCCAGCCCCTTAATGTCCTTCTTGTGGTGAGTGGTCCAGAACTGGACACAGCACTTCACGTGTGGGCTCACCAGTGCCGAGTACAGGGGGACAATCACTGCCCTGGTCCTGCTGGCCACACTATTGCTGATATAGCCCAGGATGCCATTGGCCTTCTGGGCCACTTGGGCACTGCTGACTCGTGTTCAGGCACTGTTGACCAGCACTTCCACATCCTTTTCTGCTGGGCAGCTTTCCAGCCACTCTGCCCCAGCCTGTAGCACTGCACGGGGTTGTTGTGACCCACGGGCAGGCCCTGGCACTTGGCCTTATTGAACCTCGTACCACTGGCCTCAGCCCGTTGATCCAGCCTGTCCAGATCCCTCTGCAGAGCAACACTCCCATCCAATGTGAATTTACTAAGGGTGCACTTGATGCCCTTATCCAGGTTGTCAAAAAAGACATTAAACAAGATTTTCCCCAGTACGGAAGCCTGGGGGACACCACTGGTGTCTGGACACCAGCTGGATGTGACACCATTCACCTCCACTCTCTGGGCCTGGCCATGCAGGCAGTTTTTAACCCAGCAAAGATGCACCTGTCCAAGTCATGGGCTGCCAGCTTTTCCAGGAGAATGCCATGGGAGACCGTGTCAAAGCCTTTGCTGAAGTCAGAGTAGACGACATTCACAACCTTTCCCTCATCCAGCAGTCAGGTCCCCTGGTCATAAAAAGAGATCAGATTGGTCATGACCTGCCTTTCCTAAACCTGTGTTGGCTGCTGATGAGTATATTCCCTCATACTTTAAATAAAGAATGGAGGTTTTACTTGGCCCTTCTTTTGAACGTATTTATAAAAATGCTACTTATTATCCTTTACAGAAGTGGCCTGATTAAGTTCTAACTGAGCTTTTACCTTCCTAGTTTTCCTTCTACATGATCAAGGTTGAGGGAAGTGATTCTGCCCCTCAATTCTTGTGAGACCCCATCTAGAGTGCTGCATGCAGCTCTGGGGTCCCCAGCACAGGAAGGACATGAACACCTGGAGTGAGTCCAGAGGAGGGACACCAAGATGATCAGAGAATGGAGTGAGGAAAAGTTGAGGAAATTTGGTTTGTCCAGACTGGAAAAGACAAGTCTTATGGGTCACCTAATAGTGGCCTCCCAGTACCTGAAGGGAGCCTGCAAGAAAAATGGAGAGACTATTTACAAGGGCATGTAGTGACAAGACAAGGGAGAATGGTTTTAAACGGAAAGAGGGCAGCAGTGAGGCACTGGAAGAGGTGGCTCAGAGAAGCTGTAGATGCCCAGTTCCTAGAAGAGTTCAAAGCTAGGTTGGATGGGGCTTTATACAACCTGGTCCAGTGAAAGGTGCCCCCATAGTGGCTCAGGATTTGGAACTAGGTAATCTTAAGGTCCCTTTCAGCCTAAGCCATTCTGGAATTCTATGATTCTATGACATTGGAATTCTAAACTTCTAATTTTTTTTTAAAAATTCTTGACTGATTGTGGTTGCAGAAGGAATGCATGTCACTAAAAGTAATAGTACATGAAAACACACAAATACAACACTGGATTAAAAGAGTTTTTGAGAAACAGAGGAGAAATAAGACAGAGAAACCTCATAATATTTAGCTTGTGCATATCTCTATCTCAGAAAATAAATTTGACTAAGCTTGTTAATGAGATTGTGCTCGGAACTCTTAAATGACTGCACTTCCTTTTCTGGCTAAACACAAGTCAAGAAACCTGGTTTAAAAAAGTCACAAAGTTGTTACTTAACCTGTAAATTTAAGCTTAAAACCTCTCACAGAGACAGCTTTGAAAAGGCTACCCTGCCCTAACAAACAAAACATGTAAATCTAGACTGAAAATACTGCAAACTCTAATATACACCATCTTAGTGCAAGATAGTTTATGGTAGCTCCTTAATCTCATTACTGAGGGACTGTGGAAAAACATACGCTTTTGAAGCTGTCTGTATTATTTGCTGCATCAGTAATTTCTCTGAGTGTTTTTATATAAAATTGATAAAGTAACCTAATGCAAAATGTTGTGCCACCATCACATAAAACAACTTTTGTTGATACTGCTGCTCTTTCTGCTTCCTTTTTTTTATTAAAAAATTGGCTTAATTACTTTAATCTGCTCTTGAATGGTATAGGATAGAAAATATGTAGCAAGTTAAAAATAAAGTCTCTATTACCAGCAATATATGTAAAAGTCTATGTATTTTCTAAGGCATGTTTAGATTTGTAGTTCCTCTATGTTTTGAATTTTCATTTTCATGACGAAATGGTAAAAGACATACAGAACTCCATGTTTTGCCTACATTGTTATTGCGTATGTGCTGTGGGTAGCCTAGTGTTTGCTTTTGCTGCCCAGGGTAACGAGATTCTTTTTTCCTGTGTTTAATTTCTTAATTTATTCTTTAAATTTTTATTTTAAAGCATAAAGATTAACAAGAATTCTTTTATCTGACTCAATTGTTTGAAACTAATTTCTTAGTATTAATAACATAAAGTTCCTAAAGCAGATCATCTTTGCACTTCTTACTGCTAGGTAAGAAAAAAAGATGAATTAAAAGATGAAAAAAAAGATAAAAAGATGAATTAGAAAGGAAATTATTAGAGGAAGAAATACAAGACTGTGAACATGTTCATGAGAACTAGCAAGTGTAAGGAAGCAGGCTTCAGAATAATATAGTGAAATTGCTCTACAATTCAGTTGCAGTGAAATTGCTCATACAAAAGTATGTCACAGTATTCTTGAGAAGTAGAAAGCCGGAACGATATATATGCATTGATTCTGTTTCTATATTCCTTATGCTCTAAGATAAGGCAATGCCATCTATTTTAATGTGCTTTAAATGCTAAGAAAGGAGCTGTTCAAATGTTTTTGTGAAGTGTTTCTTGGGAAATCATTAGGCTGAACTGAAGCAGGAGTGATCTGAGAGGATGGCAGGTCAGTGCTTCTCATGTGGCTGTAAGGAAGGGAGGGGAAGAATTTGGTCAACAGTAACATTTGAAGATAAAGATTCCAATTTGACTCAAAGCTGAATCTACAAAAAAAGAAATCTTTTCACCCATGCTGTAATGAGACTGGCACAGCAGAGTTTATTTTGTGCCTCAGGGATCAGGTTGCAACGGGCTTTGGAGAGGCCAGACAGCTGATATAAATGAATGCAGTCTTCACAGATGTGCCTAAGTCTGACATGATGGGAAATTTCCAACACGTTTTCCATCAGGCCTGTTCCCATTGCTTATGCTCCCACAGTGAAGTGATAGTTCTTGAAACACTGTTTTCTGCCCATGAAAGTGCAGCAGGAACTTTCCACCCTCAGACAAGGGTCTGCTCTTGTGGCTGCCCGACAGGGCCTGACTGCAACCGGGACACCCTTTCAAAGGAGGGAAAAACACCACCTTCTTCGCAAGAGTGAAATAGTGGGAAGAAGAGTGTTACAGTGACATTACTTGCTGCAGCAGCAGGTCCATGACAGAGTTCACTCAGCCAGGTCTTCCAGAAATTTTTTGCATCTGTACTATTCATTGCTAGTACCTGTATTGTCTGCCTGTTCTTGTTGTGGGTTTGTTCATAAGAACTGCATTCCTGTCACTCCTATATCCATTGTTCTTAATTTAGTCCAGTTAAGTAGCTGTCATCTCAGGCTGTTTTTGGGGTTTCCAACACAGAAGAATGCATTAGCAATATGTGTTTTGATCTGACTATTATGATTATTAGAGAGATGTCTCTGACCAAATTAATGGGCAAACAAGACCACATGCCAAAGTCAATAGTATGCATTTTATTTAACAATCTAACTATCTAACAAATGTGAGAGAAAGAGGTAGAAAGAAACAGAAAGAAAAGAAAGGAGGGGGAGAGACAAAGACAGTGAGACAGGGACAGATTAAGTAGAAAGATAGCCACCCTCCCTGTGGATCCATCAGTGTCCCTTTGTTTCTCTTCACTCTGAATTTCTCGGTTCTGGGGGTCCCACAAAACATTAAGTTCAATATATTAATATATGTTCAGGTATATGTGGGAACATCCAGCACCTCCCCTGTGTGTACTGGGGGGAGTTTTACATTGTTTTTTGCAACAGGCTCTGGATCTGCTGTAACCCTTAGGATCACATGCAGTCCTCTGGTAGAAGACCTTAGAAATGAGTTTTGGGGGTGCTTCAGTGGTCTTTGGTGGTTTATGACCCCTTCTACTGCCTCTCACATGAATGTCCTTATGTGTATGTGACCACCCCGAAAGTGGGGAGTTTTACAGCTGAGCTGGTTTGTGTAAGGGAGGACAACTGGCATAAGGAAAAACATGATCCAGTCTCCACAGCATCTGCTTGTAGCCCCTGGTGGTGGGTGTTCCCCGCTTCTGTCTTAAGTGGATCAGAAGTTTTGCTATCACACCCCCAAAATCTCTGCTGCCCCATCTCAGCTACGGGCAGTGTGAGCAAACTCAGCCTCAGCAGATGAGTCTCTGGGCTATGGCCTCCCCCTGCCGAACCCAGACAGAGCTGATTTTCAGCACAGCTGCTGGGTTTTGCTTTCTTTGTGAATACATTCTTCTCTGCCAGCCTCGTTTACTGCTCCTTGGACCTGAGATAATTGGAGAATAGTGGCTTAACTCACAGTCCAAATTTCTGTCAGCAGGCATCTTTGGGAGTGGGGGGAAGATGGCTTCAGTGGTCACAGGTGAGCAGTTGCTTCTTTGCACAGTTTGCTGCAGTGGAAAAAGTCCTTTGGTGATTTTTACAATGTTTGAGCCAACAATTTTCAGTCTCTCACAATATGACAGTAACTCTGTTCTCCCTAATAGCTAAGCTGTTCATCATCTGTAACATGTTTCTCCTTCTAGAACACTACTGTCTCCCATGTAACTCAGTCCCCTGAGGCACAAAACAAAATGCTGGCTGTACTCTCACTGCTGTACCAGACCAAGCATTTCATTTTCTTTACAGGATTCAAAAACATCCATTGGATTGCTTTCAAGCTGGAAAAGTTTCCTCACTAGGGGTATTCTTTCACAAACAGTTGTCATATAACCTTTAAATTCACATCAACACATGGTGGTCTTTTAGTTTTTAGCTATTATCACACATTTAGAGCACTTAAGTGCCTCTACTAAAATACTATTTATGTTCAGTGACATCAAGACTCTTCATGTTATGCTCTACTCCAAGGCACTTGTTTGCCTAGAAAAAGTAATTTGCTTTGACAAATCTGTGATACATGAAATGCAATTCTCTGAAAAGGTAAAGGCTTTTTATTATTCTTAGATTTGCTTTTTATTATTCTTAGATTTGCATACACAAAAAAAGTCAACATTTGCAGCTAATGTTAAATGCTTGTCAAATATGTTAAATGCTTTTCAAATTAATAATTGTATATTAAACTTATTAACAGCACATGTCATGCTCTTCAGGGAAGAATTTAAATTTTTCCTGTGGTATTTGTTCTCCAGATGTTCCTGTTTTGTTCTTTCTGCTTCTTCCTAGTAGGTAAGACAATTACCAAAAATTTGTAAAAGGAAAAGACAAGCAATAACTGTAGGAAGAAAAATGAGCAGTTTATTTTCCTACACCACATCCTACACCACAGAGATTTTTTTTCATTTCTTCTTGCCAGGAATTTCTCAAAGGTTCCTATGGATGCAGCACAGAGTAGTATTCCTGAAACTACTGTTAGTATCACAGTTCTAGAACCAGTTTCATTATTCAATGGGCAAAATATCACACACTTTATAATGATCAGCATGAGTACCAGCTCTGATTAAACCTTAGAAATACGATTTTACTGGACTTCAGTCATGGTGAGGGGAGACACAACAAAAGTGTTGGGACGAAATTAATTCCTGGATATGAAAACTTATTTAAAATTTCTCATCTACAATTTTTTTTAATTTAAATAATGACATTTTTTTCAGCTTTTTGATCAGTAGCCATGGGTATTGATCTTGAAAATTCATATACTGAAACACAATAAAAAGAATATTATTCTGCATGTCTTACCACCCTCCATCACAGCTTTGAGTTGTAAAATTTCCAAAAATTGTATGAACAAATATGACAATTACCTAAGGATATAATACTGTGCTGTTTCAAGGCAGTAAAAAACTGGTATAAGATTTTGAAGCTTTGTACTGTTCCTGCTGTCTTAGACACTATTTTGGCTTTTAATATAATTAAAAAAAAAAATCTAAAAGTCTTTATTAAGATTTCTGTATTTGTTGCACCTTACATTATAAATAAATTGTTGATTCTAGTAAATTCTTTATATAGCTCTTCTGAGTAATATAAACTGTGTATGCTTGAAGTGCTCAGTGTAAGCTAAGGAATCAAAGTAAACCAAATAAGGTCTTAGAGTAATTTGAAAAGCTGATCTTCCTTCTGACCCCAAAACAGTTTTAATGATTTGGGAAGGAAATTAATTGCCGGGGAAAAAAGCTATCAACAAACAACAACAACAAAACACAAACAAAAATCCTCAAAATCAAACAAACTATCAACAAAACGAAACAAAAACCCAAACCTAAAAAAATCTCCAAGAGAAATAGCCATTTGAAATGCATATATGTTGTAGAAACATCAGTGTGGTATATCATAAAAAGATCTTCACAGTTCTCTGGCAGGATCGGTCACTGCACCCATAGAACATGAACTTCTGGCTGTAGCCCTGCTGGTGCCATCTAAACTCTTCTTACTGGGTGCTTTCCTGTGACTTGTATCAAGCTTTAATAGACCTCAGTTTTTCATTTATATGGGAAAAATCTACCGGAAAGAAGAATATCAGATTTATTTCAGCTTTTACTTTATAAATATTAGTTGAATATAAAAGATGAATAAAGTTTGTTTAAGAAGTCCTGACCATTTTTTCTCACTAGGCATGTGATAGAAGTTCTTCTCAGACAATAATTTTAAATTAAATTCATTCCTTATTTAATCATATATTTAATTACCTAGATTTATTTAATCTTTTTAAAAAGGTCATAATTTGCTGTATGCATTTGGTTTATTTTTCATGTGTATACTTCACATATTTTCTCTTGGACAACTGTATGTCCAGAAATACAGCAAGGTATAATGATATACAGTATTGCACTTCTCATGGTTACAATATATAGAGAAACAGAAGTGATAAAATATACTCAATAAATTGTTAAATTCAATTCATAAGCAATTCCTCACAGGACCAGAAAGACGATGAAGGTGACATTATCTACTCACTCTTACTTGCATTGCCTAAGAAAGAGACAACATTATTTCTAATGTCTCAGCATACAGGATGATGAATACAGTGGCTTTTTCTTCATTCTCTGTGAATTTCATACCTATGCCAGCTAATACAAAGACTGATTGAGTAGCATTCAAAATTGTTACTACAAGTGGCCTTTAAGGGCTATGAAGATGTTATGCTTAACCCCATGCTCAGAATACATCTGAAAGGAATTATAAAAAGTTTTCAAAATTATTCAGCACCCATTTCTGTCATATGTTCAGAGAAAGAGCCTCTTTCTACAATGAAACTGGAGATGGGAAGAGAGGGCTTACTGGTAGTCATTCATCCACAGCTTAGAGTAGGGCTGAGAAATGGGTGGCAAAACAACACAGATCAGTTTATTCAATGAGAAAAATCAAAAATATTAAAACCAAATCACGTCTCAGGTAGCACATACTTGTAATTTTTCTAATTTTTCTTTTCACAATTCAGATTAGACACCTTTAAAGCCTCTGAGGAAAATGTTTACAAGGAATGTAACCCAACCTCTTGCTAGAGGTGTATGAATTTTTTAATCCTGTCCAGAAAATTTTCAATACCTCTGACATAATGGTTTCTTCTAAATTAAAATTACTTAATCTCCACAACATTTGACATTTTATCTTACTCAAAAATAAAAACATTAAATGCTTTTTATTTTCCCTTCTTTCATCTGATCTATAGTCATTGTCTTGAATACTGTATACTGATTAATTTAATTAAGTGCTTCAATATGTTATAATAAAGTAACTAAATATTGTTATTCAGAAAACATTTGGACTTGACACATTAGGCTGTAGAGCTACTAAGTGTAATATAAGCCATTCATCTTGAGCTGACTGCAACATTGCTATTCCTAGTGAGAAACACCTCAATTTGTTAAAAGTGACAATGAGATAGTTATTATATTCCTATGGCTTCCTCAGCACTGCATAAATTCATCACAACCTCTTAGAATATTAAATTGGGATAATTTTAGATGGTAGACTGACTCCCTTGAAAGCAGAAGGGACCTATGGAGAGACCGTGACAGATTAGAGGGCTGGGCAATCACCAACCATATGAAGTTTAACAAAGGCAAGTGCCAGGTTCTGTACCTGGGATGGGCAACGCTGGATTTACAGACAGGCTGGGGAATGAGAGGCTGGAGAGCAGTGCCATGGAAAGGGACCTGGGGGTCCTGGTCAGTGGCAAGTTGAACGTGAGCCAGCAGTGCCCTGGCAGCCAGGAGGGCCACCCGTGTCCTGGGGTGCATCAGGCACAGCATCGCCAGCCAGGCAAGGGAGGGGATTGTCCTGCTCTGCTCTGCACTGGGGAGCCTCACCTCAAGTGCTGGGGGCAGTTCTGGGTGCCACAGAATGAGAAAGACATTGAGCTCTTAGAGAGTGTCCAAAGTCTCTCCAAATACCCCTTGAACACTGACAGTATTGAAGGATTGTCTCGTCGTCCAGATTTTTCCTCTTGAGTTCCATGAGGGGTTGCCTGTTCAGCCAAACTGGTCTTCTGTCCCATTTGCTTGACATTAAGATACGGTGGAATTGCCTGCTCCTGAGCTTTTAAAACTGGTTCTTAGACAATTGCCAGTAACCATAAGCTCCTAAGTCCTCAAAGGCAGATTCTCAGTATTCACTGCTACGTAGGTTCCTGAGTAGTTTAAAGTTTGCTGTCTTGAAATCCAGGGTAGCATCTCTGCTGACCTTTGTACTTACTAATTGCACTGAAAATTCTAAACTCAATCATTTCATGATAACTGTGACAAAG
The DNA here is from genome assembly GCA_013397865.1 of Struthidea cinerea. Lineage (NCBI taxonomy): Eukaryota > Metazoa > Chordata > Aves > Passeriformes > Corcoracidae > Struthidea > Struthidea cinerea. Next base: position 227,597 of record VZTI01002256.1, on the reverse strand, counting down.
CCAGCCAGCTACCACTGCATATCCCAGAAGTCCTTCTCTATTCACAAACTGGGAATATAGGAGTGCATCTTTCCTAGTTGACTCACTGGGTACTTGTAACCAGAAGTTATCTCCTACGGACTTCACAAATTTCCCAGATTTGCTTGTCACAGCAGTACAGTAGTCCTGTACGTCTGCAAAATTGAAATCCCCCATAAGGGCAAAGGTTGTTGATCTCTCCTAATTCCCTACAGAATATGCTATCAGTGTTATCACTCAGGCTAGGCCATTGGTAACTGACACCCACTACAATATCTCCTTTGTTTTTCATCTCTTTTCATACAGTCCTATTTCTCCACCGTGCCTGCCCTGCCTATCCCTTCTGAACAGCCTGTAGTCCTTGATGCCAGCACTCCAGTCGTGTGACTCATTACACCAAGTCTCACTAACATCAATGACATCATAGTTCTTGGAAGCAACCAATTATTCATCTGGCAGAGAACTTGCTGTGTGAATTCTGCAAAGATAAATTAGATGAAACAGGGATGACTAAGTTTTACAAAAGCAGTGAAATGTAATGCCCAAGGCAGTTCCTCTGATTTAAGGTTCTATAAAGGTGGATAATCCTTGCTCTACTCTCTTGACCAATTATGAGAGTAAATGCTAGTAATTATTTATATTGAATAGGGGACTGAGATACAAATCTTGTTGGAATTCAGTGGGGTTTACAGATAGTTAAGAATCTAAATGCCAAAGTATAAGAAGTCCCCATTAATACCTACAGGGTCTGAACTGGGCCCTATAGCCAGAATGTCATGTACTTGGGTAACAATTACAATATTTTAAAGCATAATGTAAGTTAGAGAAATAGTTAAAGAATTTCCTTAAATTATTCCTTTGTAAAAGCTTAAAAACCGTGGAACTTTGTTAGAGAATAAACAAAATATAGTAAAAACTGTCTTTAATTTTCCTGTTTTTTAAGGGATTATCCATGGAGTTTATAACCCTGAATTATTACTAAGTTATCAGCTGGTGTAAACTGCATTACTCATGCAATTTATCATACACAATCAACATATCTGAGTTATGGATCAGAGCTGGCTTGATAAGTTCAGTGTTGCATAGACTGCATGTCTTAGAAGCTGTCTTGGAAAAATCAGGTGGCACAAATAATGAATTCCTTGTTGTACAGGAACATATTTCAGGGGTTGTACAAATCAGGCATATGAATATATTTCTACAGTGGGTAAGAATACTTCTCTTCATTTATGTCTAACCTGGACAATACAACCATATCTCCAGCTTCTGTATTTTGCAGTGAAAGTGCAGGGTAGTGGTCTCATGCCTGGGTTTTTCACACATTCTATGCTGAACCATCTCAGATATCATGTACCTTTTATCGCTTTAATTGTATATAAACTTGTGACAGTATTTAAAATGACCATCCCATTATTGTATCTCATTTCCAAACTATTATCTTTAACTTCTCTTGGTTGTAGAATGAGAGCTGTTTTCTATTTAAAAACTTGGCTGCTTCCGTGGATATGTGTCACAAGCATTCAGACAACCAATGGCTCCTCTTCAGGTTTAAGGTTTTAAGAACACTAACATCTGAATTTATTTTTTTCTCTTGGAAGTATAGCAACAGCAGTACTGAAAATACTGCTAGAAGTCTCATTTTTCTGTATAATATATAGGAACTAAAATATCTAAGCATGGGAAAATTGGTCCATTGGTCATTGAATGATCCCGATTCCTCATTGTAGTTCTTCATTCCTCACACTGGAGGGTAAAAGATTAATTGGAAGGAAAGATGCATTGCTTTCGTGCTGCATCTGAATCTGATGTGCAATAGACTTCTAGTTCCAGGAGCTGAGGTTAAAGAAGTTTATTTGATTATGTGCTTCCAAATATGCCCAAAATAAAATGTCTCCATATGCTTGCTCCAAATAATACCTGTATATTTAAAGTTATTTCCAAAATACAATTTTAAGGATTACTTTTAAGATTTAATTCTGTAGACTTTCAGTACAGGAAAAAAAGTTTTTTTCAAATATTTGTGAAGCTTTAATTTAATTTTACAGTATCAATTTGGATAACTCTGTGTCATACACTCTTGCAGGGAGTGACAACATTTTGCACAGTAAAAACATTTCCAGTTGATTTTTAAACAAGCTGAAGGGGCAAAAAGAATAGGTATTGCTACATAAATGAGTAGTACATGTTTAAACAAACTCAGTTGTTCCCAGGAGGACACTACAGCAAATGCAATTGTCATTGGGCTCTTAAATTTGCTGCACACCTTACTCATTTACTATGTATTCCCCTGGAGGTTGATCTTCATCTTATTTTCAGCTGTGTGAGATGATAAATCTGTTACCTTTTTCAACAACATATAACACATAAGGAAGGATTAAGTTGCTCTTTTGAGGTGTGCTTTTATGTGTAACAGAGGGTAATAAATGGCCAAGGAATAAGATGTTTTACATGTCCTATTTCCAGAGACCTGCTGGCCATCTCAGTATACAAACAGGAGCAAGCTAAGATCCAAGTGGGATAAATAATCATCAAATAGCAGTACTCTATAGATTATTTTAATTGATAATTTTTTTCAGTCCTTTTTTCAGTTTTTAAATTTCATGTTGGAAAAATCAACAGTCCTTTTGAGCAATTTTTGCAACTTCTCAGGAAAGAAAGTACACTATCTGGAGACTCCTGTCTGGTGTAAAGTGCAGCAGCACAGTACAAGCCAGGTAACGCAGCCTCCTGGTTTGCATTAGTAAGAACATTGTCAGAATGTCAAGGCAGGTGATCTTTCCCTTCTATTCAGTACTTATAAGACACATCTGGGGAACTGTGTCCAGCTCTGGGCTGCCCAGTACAAACTCGTGGTCTTCCTGGAGAGAAGTTCATGCCAGGAAGGCAAATATGACAAAGGGACTAGCACTTTTCTTTCTTTGAAGAGAAATTGAGTGACTTGGGACTGGTTCAGCCTGGAGAAAAGAAGACTTAGATGGTATACTATCAATTCCTATACGTACCTGAAGGGAGAGTGCAAAGAAGATAAAACCAGGCTCTTTCCAGTGGTGTTTAGTGACAGCAGCCACAAAATAAAAGACTCTAAATCCATCTGAATACAAGTAAAAGAAAACATTTTTACAGAAAGTGATGAGAATGGAACAGTTTGCCATATAGAGATTTTGGAATCTTCATCCTTGGAGAAATCAAAGGTCCAGCTGAGAACAGACTTGGGCAATCTGTTTGTGGCTGAGTAAGGGATTGAACTACATGACATTTAAAAGAGCCATTCTGTGATCCCATGAATATGAGGGTCAGCTGGCATTACTGGTATAAAAGTGAGAAGAGAGAGCAGAGACTTCACAGTACATTATCTGAGTGTGGTATGCAGTCGGACTGCTTTCTGGTACACAAAGTGTCATATGTTGATGTTTACTGTATAGGGAGGAGAATTTAAAAAAAAAACAAACTGTACAAAGAAGAACTAAAAATCTGAGAGTTTCATAGGGAAGAATATCCACTGATAAAATATTTGCACTACAGCAGCTGTATATCTGCAGGCTTTGCTTAGTTTTCTTTTATTTATTTACAAGATTTAATTATCATAATAGCATGAGAAACACCTAAAAGAGAAAACAAAACAAACCATAAAGAAATCAGGGAGGATAGTCGTTATGAAATTTTTTTTTCTTACGTATGTTCTGTGACAGTTAAGCACTCAAATAATACATAACAAATACCCGAGGAGAATGAATCTAGAGATAATACATTCTTTTTATTTCAGTTCTGATATTTTCACTACAAAGTCAGTGAGAGTCAAGTGAAATAGATGCCTCTTGTAAAAGTAACAAGTTTTTAATGTGCCATATAATTTTGAGAATGTCTATGTAAGTGCCTGAATGATTGGAATTGAGATGTTCCTGAAAAATACAATACAAAGATATCTTTACAGATCATGCTACATTCTTGATTTTTGTGAATTTTTTTTGGCAAAAGGAAGATCCATGGACTCAAGGATATTTTTATGAGTTTTGGGGTTAAAGAAATATTCCGCATGTAAGTAATTATGAAATTAATTTATTAACCTTGCAAAATGGACTCTTTCACATTACTTTCACATTTAGACTGAGTAAAATTAATGGTTTTCTCAGTCAGTTAGAAATCCTCCTGGGTGTGCTTTTTTCTTCTCTGCCTAAGGACAATGCACTCATTGGTTATAAAAATACTTATTTTCTTGTTTTCTTCCCTTGGATCAAATTCTTTCCTTGAACGGGTTCAATGCTACAGTCAGTATTGAAGCAGTGGACCCGTTAAATCAGCAGGGTGGGAAGAGATGGCAAACCTAGGCCAAAATTTGTATTCAGTCTGTGCACATCTTTCCCATGTGTATACTGAAAATGTTCCTCACTTTTCTCAACACATCTATGGCATTTTTAAGTTACACACCTTAATGGTCAAGACTGATTCTCCATGAGGTTTGGGACAGTTCTCCACAAGAAACGACTCTGATGCCCATTCCAAACTGACATCCACTATGCTTGCTTTATACTGTTTGCATTTAATTCCCACACCTTCCTTCTGTTCGTAGAGTGGCACAGTGACAAAATCTGTCCAAAAGGTCGATATTATATTATAGTTTTGCTGAAAAATTTTAGGTTTTCAGAGAATTAAAAATGAGGACTAGCTTTTCTGAAGACATTTATAGATGCCTAAATTATTATTTCCCCATTTCTTTATAAGAACGAATTTTAAGTCTGGACTGCTGCTCAGATCCCATTTTCACCCAGGACAATAGGAAGTAGGAAGAAATTTGTATAGGTATAAGTTATTATGATTGCAAATACCCATGAAAGAGTATCAATCTGTGAAATTTGTGCTTTTGAAGTCTCTATAAAGGGGAAAATAGTTGTGTCAGAGATAAGAACCACTCTCTGCCCCAAGCTGTGGTCAAGTGCTAAATCTGTTCTGTTGGAATCCAGAATGCAGAGAATATCTCTCTGCCTGTTTTGAAGGATTCTACCCCCCTGGACAACACTGTCTTTGACCTTCACCCATGGAGAAAATTACCTACCCTTTGGGAAGAGTTGGAATCTACACTGGTGTGAACTAGATGATAGAATGTTATGTAAGATTATCACAAGGTGAAAATTTAGGGTCTTTGGGCTTGTTAATATAGTAAATAGATAAAAGTAAGAAACTTCAAAATGGAGGATTGTTGTTGTTCTCTAGGCTTCTTGTTCCTTCTTCTATTCCTCCATATTCTGCAGTAGAAGTAGTTTAAGATAATTGGATAGAAAATTCCGCAGTTCCGGTGTACGTGACAAAGTGATTTATTGAACATTGGTGGAAATGTGAAAATATCTTTCATTTTACGTTTTAATTGGATAATTTACCTTTTAAAAGACTGTCTAATCTTGATAGTGCGGACTTCTCCTGCATTCTCTGCCCTGTGCTGTGTCTGGGTCATGCTAGTGACTCTGTTTCTCTGATAAGACCTAATAAAAAACTATCTGAATGCAGAGGTTTGAAGAAGATCCCATTTGCCTCCTGAATTCCTGGCAAAGACACTAAACCTCTCCCCCATCAGGGGAGACATTAATTAAGGCACGGAATGTGTCATGTTCCAATAATGTTTTGTAAATGTCAAATATCAACAGGCTAAGTATATTGGCTCGCATTTACTTCGGTGTTTCACACCTTTTAGGTAGAGCTTGTGGTGACCCTTCTGAGGTTAGTTTCAGGCCTGCTGTAGAAACTGTATGTAATTTGTTGGTCCTTTAACTGTAGAAGGTAGAAATAAACAATCGATAGTACAGTAGGGCAGGAAGAATGAGGGGAAAACAATCCTTTCGTACTAAAGGGACAGAGTTGCCTGATCCCAAGGGTATGAATAATCAGAATAACCCAACTGTTTTTGAGTGACAATGGGAAGATACTGCAGGCAGCTGTAGTCTTGTAGCAGGTCTCCACATGCCAGCAGTGTGCATTCTTAAGGAGGGGTTAACAAGACTTGTTTGAAGAGGTACTTAATGTTAGCAGCTTCACAGATGGACGGGCTAATGAAAAGAATGAAAATGTCGTGTATTTCATTGGGTGTGGCTGTTGTTCCCTCAAAACTGCCGAAAATTGCATCTTTACAAACACACAGCTACATCACCATACCCCAGCACCCTCCAGGAATGTAGAAGTTATTTAGAAAAATGTAAAAGCAACAGTATTTTACACAGGCCCCCAAATATCTTGCATTCTTTTGGTTTAGTTTGAGGACTTTCAGTAGTTTATGATGAAAATGCAGGAAATAATTTTCATTTACATTTCATTTATTTTGCTAGAATACATAGTCTAGTTTAAATTACTGTGATTACATGTTAAGTTTAACATCTTAAGTGTTGTTAGGAGAGTGATACTAGATACACTGGGTGAATAGCTGCTAATGTGTGCAGTGTGTAAATCACAGGTTATTTTTCAGCTGCAAAGACATTACCTCTTTTCAATGTGAATATAAAATAATTGAGAGCAGGGAACTGGAATATCATATTTTGTGAAGGCTCAGTGCTGTGTCCCTTGCATATCCAGTTGGGAATATATCAGGCAGCTTAACCATCAGGGAGATTTACTGAAGCTAAAAAGATTAGCACAGCTAGCAGATTCAGTTTCAAAAAGTACTTGCATCCACACTGAGTGATTAGGGTTATGTAGAAATATACCCTGTGATATTTCTACAGGGTATGATTGGTTCTAGTGTATTTCTTTTAAGGAAAGATTATACTGTATTTTCTAACATAGTATTTCTGATTATGCATGGAAATGTATCTCAGTGACCCTTAGACTACAAGTACACTCATTTGTCTCACAGTCAGAGATCAATATTTATTAAGATACAGTAGAGTGAAATATATGTATGCTTGGAAGAAATAGAAAACACAACCACATTAAGTTTTGTGGTCAGCCTAAATCTGTAGCTAACATATATTAAAAAGGTGAAAAGGTGTTGTATATTAAAGTTACCTCTATCTTTGAGTCATACTCCATAGGGATTACATGAGATTGACACAAGACTCTGCAAATTGCTTGAAATCAGTTTTGACCTTTACGCTTGCTGTGCAGTGGGATGTTTGCATCCTAAAGACTCCAAAGGGAAAACAGGAATAAGTGAACAGTGACTTTGAGTTTTGAGTGCAAGAGTGTTTATTTTCTGAGTAGCTGAACTGAGTTAAACTGAGTGTGTTTGAGTCCTTTGATATCGTACTGTAGCATACGTGAACCCACATTTTTTTGATCCTCTGGAAAGCATGTACCCACCCACATCCATCTGAGTGCAAAAACAAACGAGCAAAAAACCTCCGCCCCAAACAATCTTGAATGTGCTTGGGAAAGCTGGAAACAATTCAGCTATTTCTCATAATTAGTTTTTATATGTACCGAATACCTAAATCTTACATGGTGGCCTTTTTACAGACTATTGTGTTATTCAGCAAAATTTAATTTCTACCTTGTGTGGCCACATTTTTTTAAACTAACTTTTAATACTTTTAATAGAAGTGGGCCACCACCTTTGCTGGCACAGGTAAGAGCAGTGCTGTCAGAGAGAGTGCAGCAGGTTTGGTCAGCATATGACAAGCAGCTTGCTCACTGCTGTCTTCCATGCCCCATAGCCCCAGTCAAACTGAATCAAAGGCCTGATGATTTTGTCAAAAGGCCACTTAGCAATACAAAAACTTCTTCAGCACTGCAGGACCTGTCCATGTTGACTTCTCATTCATCTTAGAAGTGCCTCCACATATCTACAGCTGGCATTAATCAACCTACCTGAGCTGACTTAAAAATAAAATGCTGGTTAAAGTTACACATCTACTGATATTACTATTTTGTAGGAGGTGGCTTAGCACCAGCAATTCAGTTTTTATGCTCAGGTGTACCAACTTTTGATTGGTACTGCCTTAACCTACAACTGAAGTCCAAAGGTTAAAAAAAAAAGTAAAACAGACTCCCCCACCATATTTCCGAAGTTTCAATATACTTTTTCTTGATCAAAAATCTTTTTCAATAAGTTAAAATGAATTGAAGTTCTAGTTTAAAAAAACACTATCATGTCATACACCCTAGGGAAAAAGCTGGTCTTACAATCTACCTAGCCTCTAAAGATACTTGTAGGCCTCCTCTCTGTGTCAGTACTACCAAAATAATTATGGCACCCAGACAATGACTTCATGTCCAAACGGTGGGGTTTGGATGTCATTATCCAATGTTAATTTGGATAGTTTTTCTGGAATGCCACCTTGCTTCCTTAGAAATCCAGAAGTTTAAGAATTTAGATACTTTTAACCCTATAATTAGCAGAAATGCATGTCAGCAATAACAATCTGTGAAATCCTTTGCTTTCAGAGATTACTTTCACATACCACTATTGAGTCTGCTGTCACTTGTAAAATAAACTTCATACTTCATGCACTGTTTGAAGACAATAGTGAGCTTCTGTGATGACAGTACTGTACACATACAGTGTAATTCTTTGGAAGGCTCTTCTTTAGAAATCAGTTTGGTGTAAACCTATCTCTGGAAAATGAGCAAAAGCAAGTAATAAGTGGCCAGATCATATGTTTATGATGTATATTTTCAATTGCTGGGTATTTGGAATAGTGTGTTTAAGAGTTTAAATACTACCTTTGCATCCAGCATTAATGAAATATATTTTTTAATTAGTGCAAGACATGAGTCATGCAAAAAAATGGAAGACAATATATGTAAATGAATTTACACTGTTGTTTTTTTCTCACCTTGCCTTCCCGAGATTTCTTTCACATGTCCTCTCTCCATACAAATATAATAGAGTAATTAATCATATATTATGCTTTTGACAGTTTTAGCCTCTTGAATACATTTATATCATCAGTCAGAACTTCCTTATGCCATATCCTTTGTCTTTTTGTATCATGTCCAGTATCTTGTCCAGTAACTTTAAGTGCCATCTACCATTCACCTTAGACAGCATTCTACAGCCACTTAAAAATGATTGTCTATCTGAGAAATCAATAAAATGAAGGTCTATTAATAACACACATTATAAGGGACATGCCAACATGACTGTCATATTCTCTTGTGCGAGAGCTGTCTTAACATAGAAAAAGCTGTCAGAAACCCATTAGAAATAAATCATTCTGACACCATCATTCTGCTTTTTTAATAGTGGGGTGTCAGCACCTCAATATTTTCCTGTGCTGATAGATGGGAGGGGTGGGGAATAAAGTTCTCTGTCACTAGCAAAAGACTTTCAGAGCTTGAGTTCTGATGTGACACAGAATTGAAACAGCAGACTTGCCCCAGAGTCACTGTTACAGACTAATGATGCAAACATCAGTTTGGAGCATTTGAAAGTATGTCCACTTTGTTACAGTGAGGGACTCTTGAAAAGATTCACATCAGAATAAAACTGAAAATTACTGACAGAAAAAAACTGAAAATCCAATCCTTGGATATTATACGTTTGCTCTTAGAACATGATGGCACAGGATCATATTGCATGCTGTAAGGAAAGTATTCTCCATCTGACCTTAATGATCATATATCCTGATGTGAGCAAAAAATCCAGCTCCTCACAGTCTACAGCTCTGTCATCCATTTCATGGACTGATATAACTGAAGAATTATGACTTCCTGGTCTGCTCTGAATATTACATGAGTCTCACAGTAGTCAGCTGCAATCCAGGGCAGGGGAGTCATGAACAAAACATGAACAAGTCATCCAGGTTGCCCTTTAAAATAAGCACTATTGGAAAAGAAGAATCTAGGGAAAGTAATTGTGATATTTTCAGTCATTGTTGGGTTTATATTTCACAGCAGATGATGTTACTTTTCAGATTTGCAGCCTGATTTTCCATTTTTTGCATTGTTTTTTGAGACTGAATGATGCAATCCTTCTGGAAGAAATCCTGCCAGTCAGCAGGATCTGTATATTTAGCTTATTCTCAGTCAAGGCATACACAGGAAAGAAAATATTGTCATTGGGATCCTTATGTAGCAGAGGCTTGTGCATTATTGTACCAAGCTGCATATATGCTCTCCATTCCTGGGGGAGAAAGCTCCAGAGGCCTTTCTGTAAGAGAAAGATGCAGGTACAGCATATTGTGTGAGATGACAACACCTACAACCCACAGGTGTCAATCTGTTTTGCTAGGTAAATGTGTTTGAAAATCACTGATCACAACGTGAAGAGAGAGAACAAAGCTGCCTCCGATTTGTGCATGAAAGTATCAAGTAACTCTGTGTCACATAACTTGAGCCATGGTGCTGTCCTCTCCCTACATTTGCTAAATTTCTACATGGAGTTCTCAAGGACTCAGATCAGTTTGTTTGAAGATCAGAGTGGAACAGACGTTTCAAACATTGTTGGAGATTTGAGTCCAATAAGTTTTGAGTAATGAATAAAGTAATTTATTCATTACTGGTAGAATTTTATGCAGAAGTAACTGCTTTTAAACTTTTACAAGTAGACAAGTGACAGTTTCAATGTCTTATGACATGGAAGAGGTGATGAAACCCCAGACTGAGACACAAGACAATTGAAACAAAGAAGAAAATTATAAATTAGTATCCACGTGTAGAACACAGGATGATTTACATAGTAATGAGCAATCATAGATGTTAGTGAAATAATAACTGCAATAGTGGAAAACCCTCAAATTCAAGAAAAGGGTTTTGGTAGATCATTTGGTGAGACATGGACTTTCACGGAGTTTAGACTCCCAAGTCCTTGCCTAGCTGTCAACTAGCTGTTATCCTGTCTCTCAGCTGTTGCAGTGAGCCATGATCAGCAGAACCTAGGGGACTGGAAAGTCCTCTGGTTTGAGGCTCCTGCAGCTCAAAACCCCTGAAATTACAGGGAACACCCCAAAAGCTGTGATCCGTGCCTTACCATTGGCTGCAGTTCTCCCCACCTACCCCTGACCCCATTTGCTGTAATTCCTTCTCCCTGCCTTTGTAACACCCCCTGGTTGACGTTCTACTGGTTACTGTGTGTTTTCCATGCCCATGTTGTCGGGGTGCAAAACTGGCCCCACACCACAGGGCTGGCAGATTGCTCCATGGTTTTTACCATGCTCCAATAAACCCTTAACCCCCACGGAGGAGCCCCTCCGCTTATTTTCCTGCTTCTTTCATGCATCGTAGCCATCGGGGGTCGAGGTGAACCCGATCGGGGATTCGCCCGTCCTCCGGCGCCGAGATCGGTCTCCGTCCAGCCTCCGCCCGGGGCAGGTGGAAGAGTGCTGGGTGCCAGGACACCGAGCTAGCCCGAGCAGCACCCGAAGCACTCAGCTGTGGTATGGATGCGATACACTTTTTCACTGGGGTGCTGTGGCTTCTCTCCAGTTTCTGAAGCTGACGTGTTAGACATGGTCTATTGGCTTGGAAGCTGGCAGTCAGGTGTGCATATTTTCTCAGACCTTGAAGCAGAGAAAACCCTGTAACAATGCACAGAGGCAGGTCAAATTTATCTCTTGCTGAAAAGAGAAGTAGAAGGTGGATGAGTTAATGCTATGCAAGCTTAATTTTGAATTCATATCCAGCCTTCTCTGACGTGCATATTTGTGCTTTCTCTCAGCAGCAATAAACAATGCATTCTGAGATACCACAAAACAGTTGATGTTAACCTGGGTTCACTACCTGTTTCTACTGTATAAACCCTACTGTAAATAAAACTTTAAATTTACATATTTGACATACATTTTGGGAACATAAGATTTCTTCCAGAAGTAAGTTAATATCTAGTTAATATTTGTGACTTTATAGTGCTTTTGTGAAACTTTAAAAGTCTGTTCAGTTTTGGCTATGTCTACTTGATAGGATGTTTACAAATGTGGTTTCTATGCCTCTGAATATTTGAAGGAGAACTCTGATTCCTTTCAGGCAATAGTACATTCACACGTACTGTGTTATACTTTTCTCACAGGCATCTCTGAGATGAGAAGGAAGGCCTCCCGCCATCCCTCCCCTCCCTCCCCCCTTCCCTCCC
>VZTI01002256.1:187040-214956 GCA_013397865.1 Struthidea cinerea | reverse complement strand
CGTTTCCTTCCTTCCTTCCTTCCTTCCTTCCTTCCTTCCTTCCTTCCTTCCTTCCTTCCTTCCTTCCTTCCACCGTTGGTACAAAAATACTTAATGGCATGACTGATACGGCAGATTAAGACCTATAAACTGCTTTTCCTCTTCATTGCCTAGAACTGAATAATGAAAAACTGTAGAAGCCTAACTAGTTCAGAACCTTCTCCAGATTGGTAGCTATATTAGCTGCTCATCATTTCCTTTTGGTTTTTTGTTTGCTTGTTTTTTACAAAGCAGAAAGTGCACATGCAGGAAAGGATTCTGTTTCTTGCAGTGGAAACTTCCTCACAGCAGAATTAAACAACTCAGGGCATAGCTAGGAAAGGTAGAAGAAGGGCTGGTCTGGCAGACTTTAGATGCAAGAAATACGTAGCCTTGGATTTACAAATTCAGAGTTTTTGAAAAATAATGTCAGCGATTGTATACTGGTATTTTTCATTAGTAAATAGATTTTGGTTTTGTGCTGAAACACATCTCTTACTTTGTAGAGAACCTCTCTAGATAGGAATGGGACTGATCAAAGTAAAATATTGCTTAGTTCAAGCAAGACAGCATGCTCTGTTATACACAGTCTGGAACCTTGGGCAAATCTGGTTTTGTTTCTTCTCTTGTTACTTCTGATACTTAAAAAATGTAGAACTATCATAAGACTTCTGTTTTTCAGAGCTATATCACAAGAATAAAGCAGGTATATAAGCACCATTAAGGAACGTTAACCCTGCTCTATTCCCAGGAGAGAAGTGCTGCTGGTGACAACTAAGCTGCAGTCTCCAAAGGAAATACTGGTTGGCAAATGTAGAAAGCAAAGATGTTAGAAAATGGAGCAACACAAAATGAAAAGAATATTAGCATCCTCACAGAACACATTTGAAAGGCAAAACAGACACGATGAGGCAAGCTGTGGCTGGACAGTAATGGGTAGGATGGCAAGCTGGATTTGAATGGGTGCAAGTACACGTTTGTGTGGGTGTGTGGGTGGGTGTGGGTGGGGGTGTGTGGGGGTGTGTGGGGGTGTGTGTGCATGTGAACACGCCTGCGATAACATTATTGGTCTGTCATTTGTCTGAAGTCTCAACTGGCACAACTTCAGAGAAAACAAACAAAAGTAGAAACAGTACTTTAGTCTAGTCAGTATCCAGTTTGTGCAGTTTGCCATTGCCTCTTTGATATGACACGGACATTTTTGCAGCGTCTCACAGTCTGTAAGGGGAATGTAGCATCACAGATTCCTGGAATGGGTTGGGCTGGAAGGGACCTTTAAAAGTAATCTAGTCCAGGCCTCTGCAATGAGCTGGTGATAAGTTTTCTTAGCCCACCTTATGGAGCTGGAAAACAAACAAGCCTTCAGGCACACTAGTTTGTTAAGCCTTCCATCATCAATATGTCTACAACAGCCTATTTTGTTTAATTCTAGAAATCTAACATTTAAAATGTGTATTTGCATTTGAAACAAACTACTGAGTCAGCACACAGTTTGCGGAATAAAATGGATTAAACAAATCTACTGAAGGAAAGATATTTAAAAGAAATATTCATATAAAACTGCTATACAAAGTGTGCTAACTCTAGAAGATGATTTTTCAAGTGTGTGAGAAATGTCATCTACAATTTTTCTTCTGAAATCATTAATATAAACATTTCAACTTCAATTAAAATTCATTGTTCTAACTGGGAAGAAAGCAGAAAAAATTGTATGTCTGCAAATATTTATGTGCATGATAATGACTGTCAAGGCCTTCACACCAGATGATACAAAACAGTTTTATGTTACTCACTGAAAAGCCTATGTCAAAAGCTCCTGTACAGCCCCAGATCATGCCTCTGTTTTAGATCTCTGCCTCTGTCAGGTTTGATTGAGCAAGAGAAAAACCTTGGGGGGATCTCCCATGCACGTAAGTTCCAATTATACAATCAGCCTTATCATCAGCAGTATGACTTTGGTTTTACACAATAACATTTAATCAGATGTTACTGAAAACATGCAAAGGATTGTTGAACATATTAAACAGGTGGAAAAACTGAAGTACTTGTAGAGTCACTTATTAAAGTTCAGCACAAACACTTAAGAAGTCATGTACTTTTTACCTGTATTTGTAACCTGTTTATCTCCAAATAGAAGATATAAGTTTCATGTCACATAATTGAGATTCTGACAGTCATGCTAAGTACATTACTAACATTGAGCAACTAGGCTGCATTTGTCTGCATATTATTTTAAATCTGCTTTCACGACCTTTTTGTCATATTTCAAGCTATATTTTTTATTTAAAATATTACTACTTCAAACCCATCTCCCTGAAAATTTTAGATCGGAAACATAAGCTATTCATGTGCCGACTGGTTTGACTTATACAAAGTGACTGAATTAAAGGAGAAGGTGAGATATCTGAGAACTAATTAGAGAGTATCCAAAGGAGAGCTACAAAAAGGGAGAACAGTCTACAGAGGAAGCTGTATGAGTAGCATCTGAGGTCACTTGGTCAGTTCAGCCTGGAGAAGAGGAGACTGAGGAGAGACCTCACTGCAGTTACAGCTTCCTTGTGAGGAGGGGCAGGCACTGATCTCTTCTCTGCGGTCACCAGTGACAGGACCTGAGGAAATGTCATGAAACGCTGTCAGGGGAGGATTGCATGTCAGGAAAATGTTTTTCCCCCAGAGGGTGGTTGGGCACTGGAACAGGCTCCCCAGGGAAGTGGTCACAGCACCAAGCCTGACAGAGCTCAAGAATCATTTGGACAATGCTCTCAGGCACATGGAGTGACTCTTGGGGCTGTCCTATGCAGGGCCAGGAGTTGGCTTTCAATCCTTGTAGGTCCTTCCAGCTCAGGATGCTCTATGACTCTATAATGTTGTTAAAACCTGACAGATTTTTTTCTCCTGTAAATTGATATATTGTCATTGAAGGCCAATCAGATCTCAGTTTTTAGGGTAATATCCTTTGCAGATGCAAGTTGGTGCAGATGTCATGGGCCAGATAGGGATAAGTTCATTCTGTATTGCCTTAGAATCTGAAACAATCATGACAGCTATGGAAGAAAACTGTGTTTCAGAACTTGAAAATTCAGAGGAAGTAGCCTTTAACATCAGTACACTTCAGAAAGAAATTATAACCTCAGCATATACATGTACTAAAATGGAAATCTGGAAGCAAAATTAACCCTCCAAAAGCTATGGAATTCCAAATTAAGTCTGCCTGAAGAACTTTATTGTGGCTTCCTTCACACCTGCATGCGATGCAAATTGCTGCATTGTCTAATCCCCAGGCACATGTTCACTGCTTCAGAACAAATCATAGTAAAAACCCCAGGTTGCTATGCTGCCTTTTGTGCTTTGCCCCATCAGTCAGTGTGTGGTCCAAGCCTTGTCTTCTACACATTGTTCAGCTGCATCCCTGACAACAAATTTGTTCATCTCCTCCTCAAACCTGAGTGCCTCAGTGATGCACGGTCCATTTATACTCACAGTTCCCTTGGAAGGTTATTACATCGCACTCCTGTGTGGAAAGGAGCACCCAGAATTCACAGATGGTTGAAAAAGAATGGGAGAACAGTACAAAAAAAGCTCACAAAGCAAACAACACATGGAAATCTATATATATATTTTATGAATAATAATAGTAATAATAATAATAGACAACAATAGAATAAAAAGAAAGAGAGAAGAAAGAGGCAAAAAAATAGAGAAAAAAGAAAGGGGGATGAGACAGGAGAGGAAAGGGAATCAGCAGTCTGGGGTCTAGCATTGATTCAGCCAGCAATGTGTCCAGAGTCCTGGGGTGTGCCACATGGCCTTTGTGGGAGTACCTTCCCGTAGATCAGTTTTCCCCCTGGGCTTTAGTTTCTCACTCTTCACATAAATGAGTTAGCAGGAGAAGTCCAGTCTTCTGTATCTTTCTGGAAATGGTTCAGGAAGTTTTGAGGGAGTTTTTGTGGTCTCATTCCCCGTTACCTGCTCCTTGATCACATTTTGGCGCTTGCACAGTATGTTGTGCAGTCACCATGGACCTGAACAGGAAAACTGGCTCCAGAAAGGTGCTGCCATACCTTCGTACATCCCCTTTCCAGGCACATTCTGTTCTAACCAGCCTGCTTGAATGGTCATCAGAAGAAATTTCTTCATGGAAAGATTTGTGAAACTTGGGAATTGACTCCATGGGGAGGTGGTGGAGTAACCAACCCTGGAGATGTTTAAGAAATTATTGGATGTGACACTAGTGCCATGGTCAAGTTGAAAAGGTGGTGATCAGTCTAAGGCAGGACTTGATGATCTCAGAGGACTTTTCTAACCGAAAAGATTCCATGATTTTGTCATTGGTGTTTGAGTAAGAGAAATGCATTAACTCCTTACTGCTCAGGCTTCTAGAGAGGAGAGATGGTATTACAGCCGTTTCAGGACTTCCAGCTGAGACAACTGAACTTTTCTCTCCTCACAATATTTTTGTTTAATTTATTTTTTTCCAATAATAAAAATGCTCTCTAAAAGCCTAACTGTATCTAGAGAAGAGACTAATATTTTGTAAAAGAGAGATCTAATGCCTCTTGTGGGTGCCCCTGACAGTTTTGTGACAGAAGGTATAAAAAATGGGTATCAGGCAAAAAATAAACCCACTCAGTCGCACCCTGGGTTTGGTTTTGGCTACCTTTCTTATTTTGAGAAATAGCTGCACTGGGCTTTTTTTGAAAAACTGTGTGGGATGGTTTGGCTAAGGACATGGTGTCCATCACTTGGGAGGGTCCCCAGAAGCGTATGTACTGCCACCAGGGAATCTTACTAAGGCATGTGACCAAACTAGCCCTGGTCCATATGTCAGCCAGGTTCTGCACTCTGGGTCAGGTGGGACCTTCTGAAGCTGTCTTTAACTTTTGATTGACAGCTCCCACTGTTCTTGGATTGCACGCTCCTCCCCAACATAGACAGACACCTTCTTCACATTTGAATCAACAAGGCTGCATCCAGAAAAGTGTGTGAATGGAGGCGGGGATATGTAGTCCAGCAATTATAAACTCCTTATTATCCTTCAATAGAGGTTTTCAATAATGAAACATAAAGGGAAAAGAACTACTGTACCAGATAAGATTATTCTAATTAAATTTAATTAATATACTCTTGCACTACAGTATTTAAATTCAAACTAATTTAATAAATACATTAATTATGTTGATTAAATGGAAATTAATAGGTAATTCAGTATGTCCTTCAGTTTCAAGAAAAGTGTTACATCTTTTACCAAATTATATGCCCAGAACAGAGGAGACAGGGGAAAAATAAAACCCTTTTCAACATTTCTGTCCTCTCAGAATCTTTCACGGTTAGTAAGTCCTTTTCTAGAGTTATTTTTCTTAACCTTTTATTCCTGAAGGACCACTTCACTTTTAAAAACAATCCATAGATGTCCCCAGTATTTTTCGTTAGCTTGAAGGGAAAGTAATTAAAAGATTATTTATTATTTAGGTATTAGAAAAGCCTAGTTTGTACAAAAATGTAGAAACGTAAAGATTAAGAATGACACAGTTAAGCTTCTGAATGGTTTAAAAAAAAAAGAACAAAAAAAGTAACCATATATTCATTTTCAGAATCTGTTATATATTGTCAACTTTCCATATGCATGTATTTTTTCTTCTTTTTGCATTTATTTCCAGTTCATACAGAAGCTTTTGGGAAGGAGTGCTGTTGATCCGTGAGGCCCTTTCTGTAACTGTCAAAAGACCGAGCAGTATTGTTTTAGAGAGTTCTTCTCTAGTCATGACATTAGTATGTGGGTATGAATCTAAATATTGAATTTGCATGCATTATTGATGTAGTTGTCTACTGGAAAGAATGTGCATTAACGTTCATTAACCCTGCATTCAAACCAGCCCAGATATTTGGGTCTTCGGTGAGTAAGTGACTAAATCCGATTGTATTAATGGTATTTGTGAGGCAGAGATGGTCCATCAGATAATATGTTCTGTAGAAAGCTGGCAAATCCGCTTAATCTATGTACAATGTATGCTCTGTTTTGCACCTTTCAGTCCTGATCTTTCCACTATCCAAAAGAGTGGGTATTTTGACTGACTGTGTTTGTGCGCCTAAGTTTCCTTGCATGGAAAGCAGGGTATATACAAAATGATCTTATCCAGCTGCGCAACCAACATGTGGCCATGGTATCTATACCAGAAACATGACTCTTGGCTCAACAAACTTGCACCAGCAGAAGCCTTCATCACTAAGTTAACGATTTTTAACATGCCACCTTTGACCTATGCAGTTTGAATTATTCAACCCATAGTATATTTCAGGGACTTGCAGACTGGGGACCATGTTCCAGTTCTGAAAAGTGAATGCGTGTCTCATCAGGTGGTCTTCACAGAGAGAGAGAAACATACAGTTTGTTCTTCTCTTGGTTATCTTACGCCTGACAGTGAAGTGGAAAATGCCAAAACTCACTTCTGTACTTTAATAAACAGTCTTCTGTCTTCCATAATAGCTCACAAATTGAGCTAAGCAATCACAAAGATAAGGGTCTCTTTGAAGAATCAGAAATCCTTCTCTTCTTAGATAACCTCTCTGTGTCATGGCCAAGTATTGCCAGTATGCTGTGGAAGAGCCTGAGGCTGAGACCCACTAGACAAAGGGACCTGACAGTGGTGTGACATAGCACTGCATAGAACTTGTAGCAGGAAAGCCAGCAGCACACCTCTGCCAGATGAAGGCTTTCCTATCTCTTCCTCTGCCTTCAGGTTGGTGGTTTGACTGTTTTTACATTACAATATGACAGAAGAAATCTTTTAAGAATCATCCAGCATTGTTTTCTTTTGAGGTACGTGCCAATTGTCAGGATGATTGTTATGAAAAGACTGTTGCAGCATTCTTTTTCCAAAAATCATTGGTCAATATTCTAGATATTACAGTAGGGTTCATTAATAACAGGAAATATAATACTTCCTGATAATCTCATTTTTAGAGGTCATGCTGTACTGAAAATATTCTTAAACTGCTAGATTCAGGCAGCAAAACTCTTTTTCCAATTATTTTCTTTCATGTGAAGATTATTTCATAAAAGAAATATATGAACAGCTGGGTCAGTGAGAACCAGAACATAGAACTCTTTCTTTCCGAATCACTGAGTCATACTCATGTTGGTCTTTTTTCCCCTATTAAAACTAATATTCTTTGCTGCACAAATGATACTGCTTCAATAGGAAGGATTTTATCTTTTTTTTTTTTTCATTTTTGGTGACCAAGCAGAGCAGTAAATCATTTCTTTTCAGGGATGAAGAGAGAGTATATTATCTGCCAGTCAAGAAAAGACCCTGGAAGATGGACAAAGAAGATCAATAAAAGAGAGGATGTGTCATCTCTCTCAACAAAATGTGCAAATCTCAGAAAAAAGCAATTTGTCTTTTCCTTTCACTAGCTGTGAAAGGAAATCTGTGACTGGGATGCTTCCATCAACTTCTTTCTGTTCTACTAGGGTAACAACCCTGGCTACAAGTTTAATCATTCTTCAGGAAAAATGACATCCCTTCATTTAAACAACCTTTTTCTTACTTTAAAACAATCTATTTTCTATGTGGCAATAACCTGTCTTCTTTCCTATTAGTTACAGAAAGTACGAAGGACAAAAGCTGGGTGGTGTCTCCCCTCTAGGGAAGGGCAAATTAAAGCTTTTTCAAAGGTACTGCAGCCACTCAGGACCCTCCAGTTTATTTCAAAAATAATACTAGAAAATTTTAAAAACTAATTTTTCTCAGCTTCTTAGTGTTTTGCCAGATTTGAGTCAAAAGCAATTTTATCTTATATATCACAACATTAAGCTCCCAAATGTTACTACAGACAAGGGTATATCAAGTGCAGAAGAGAACCTGAAATGATGTCTAAGCTTTGAGCAAATAAGTACAAATTTAAGTCTGACTCTCTGAAGCTAGAGGACAAAGCATAACTCAATTTTTTTTCATAAGGAAATGATAGTTTTTTTCCATGCATGACAAGAATACTGTGTTTCTATGGCGTTCTGGCTTTTGATTCCAACTTCTGGACTCACTTTAATTTTCAGAATTGTATTGAAGACTGATTTTATGTCAGAAATATATGGTGGAGAGAAAACAAAATGGCCTAGAAATACTGGATTATCAAAAAAGCAAAATAAAAAATCAGAATAAACAAAAAAGCAGAGATGCTCCAGTATATTTCTTTTTTTCTGAAGACCTGGTAAGCAATATTTAGTTTTGAAGGTTAATAATTGTTATTAAATATGTGTTTCTCTGGCTCATGATTTTTCAGATAGCTGTTCCTCCAGATTACGGCTTATGTCGTGCTCTAGGATGACCTTGCTTGAGCAGAGCAGGGAGGTTGGACGAGATGACTCACTGTGGTCTACCTGGTCCATCTGGTTCATCACTTCCAACCTGGCCCATTTTGTGAATATGTGAAAGGCACAATTATCAACTGGTGTTAGCTAAGCGCAGTTCAGTTTGCTGAAGTTGAGGTAGACATTATCCACTGCTCTCCCTGCCAGGTAGTTGTTTCGTTATTGGAGGCAATCAGGTTGATCAAGCATGAATTATCTTTATTGAATCCGTGTTGACTGCTCATCACCTTCTTGCCATCTGTGTAGATAAAGAGGGCCTCCAGAATGAGCCACTCCGTCACCTTTACAGGGATTGAGGTGAGGATGACAGGCTGGTAGTACTCTAGGTCCTTCTTCTTCCCATTTTTGAAGGCTGGGGTGACATTTGTTTCCTTCCAGTCCTCAGGCATCTCTCCTGATTAATAATGACCCTTCAAAGATGTTTGTGAGTGGTCACTAATATGGTATCCACCAGCTCCCCCCATCTTTCTGCTTCTCTTTATAGATGGGCAGGCTGTAGTCCACACAGGCATCTCTCCTCACCTCTGCATATACAGACACTCCTGTTAGTCACATTTGCATCTGTTTTCAGTCCGTTCCCCCAGAAGGACCATGTAGACAAACCCGGTCAGTAATGGCGTTTACTCATCTTGACCTTTATGGTGTGGTGACTCATTGATGAAAGGATTCTTCCTGTTGTCAGGTTTCTTAGTTATCTGTGTCTTGTCTGGTACCAATTAAAAATATTAAGCTGCCTTATTTCTCTTCTGACTGATTGAGGAATTTATAGTGTGTGCAACACTTAATAGAAAAAGGTCATCCTCTCAGACACAGAATTATACAATGTTTTGCAGACAAACTTAAGACTAAACATGTTTTGCTTGGTTGTTGCATTCAGAAAAATTTCATGCTAATATTTCTATTCTGAATGTGTTTCAGAAGTTGAGGGAGAATGTATGCTGTGTGGTGCAGTAATGTGTGTGTATGTGTGTGTGGGTAAGGAGAGAATTCAGCCTTAAAAGGAGTACAACATGAAGGAGGTACCTGCAAAATGCATGATACAGAGTGAGAAGACGTATTTTAACTATGAGGTTAAAGAGGACTAAGAGGACTTTACTTTTTAAGCAGCACTTTTAAAGCTAAGCAATGTAATTGTTGTGTCAGTTATGGAATGGATGATGGTGTACTTCAGTCCTGGGAAAAAGAAATCCTTGCATTTGTTCCTTCTCATGGGTATTTACAAGGGGGTGGGGACAGGGCAATGGAGTTGGATATGAAGAACATATGGGTCAGCAGTCCCCAGAAATGAAATCAACTTGGGGTTTGACTGAAAACCCCTTTAAAACCAAGTTATTTTCCACAGACGTCGGCTCTATAAAATATTAATTAAATTTGGTATTCACTGAAGAAATAATTTCTCAAGATTATGGGAACTAGCTAGAAAACTCTCATCTAAATTAGTCCTGAAAACAGAATCAAGTTCTTCTGGTTCTTTTAGGGTGCATTTCAGCTGGTGTCTGAGACCTTAAAGTAAGCAGTGTTTTATGTACAACAGTTTGCCATTTGATGAACTCAGTAATAAATAGACAAAAGAAGTATTTAATAGACACAAAGATGCCAGTATTTCTCTCTTTTGTGTTATGCCATGAGGACAGGACCATGGTCTTTTGAAGAGTGGTATTTTATACAGCGTGAGATTTCTGATCAATGAGGTTTGAACTTTTAATTGTAGCATGCTTTGTGAAGTTTTTTTATACTTGTGGAAAGCGTAGGCCACCTATGGTCACATAGCACTGCTGTGCACAACTTCCCAAGGGACTGCAACAGGCTGTGATGGTTGAAACCACCAAACACTGGCAGCATGGGACTATCTTCTGCATTTAAACCCTCTTGCCCACCACATAATCCTGCTCCTAGTTTCTGGGATGTGAAAGATAGCAAAAGTCACATGCAGAAATTAAATATAAGGATCTTGAGATTTTGAGCAGCAGCAGTGTCAAAACAAAATAACTGGAATATCTAACCATCTCATGAGAATAACATGGTACTATTTTGTATGGTTTTAGACCTATTAGGTTTCCTTAGCACCTGTTACTGGAGCTTCTTGAAGTGCTCCAGGATGTGAAGCCCACAGGCAGATGAACTGCTTGGATATACACAGGTTATCATGTGTGGTTGTTTGGAAACTTTCTGCACTGTGCAGTCAGTGCCACATGGAGTAGAAAAACCTCTGTGACTTGTGCAGCTGCTTCAGAGAAGAAAAGAAACTTAGTATGGGTCACCTTTCACCAGTAGTTACAAATTTCAAATACTCTTAAGCTTTGATCCTGACTCAGATACCAGCTCTTCTTGCACATTTCTATTAAAATCAGTCCACTTCCACCTCTCCAATGGCATAAAAAAATCAAAACCCCTTGCTGGATCCAGGCAGAGGGAAGACAAATTAGCTGGTATTCTTGAAATATTTTCCAGAGCATTATGATTTCAGAGGAATATTTAGCAATCTTTTATGATTGCTAAATATTCAGCACATGTCCACATTGTTACAGCAACAGGATTATAAGTATTTGTTCAAAGGAAGCTTGGGATAGAAACAGTTTAACAGGTCTGTCCAGGAGGAAATTAATCAAGTCACAGTAAATTGTGCAATAACAGAAGTGCTAGTATTCATCAATTTTGTGGTGGATTTTTGCTCTGTAAAACACATCATGTTGCTTACCGAAAGAAAATAGAGCTGCATGTCTCCAGAGAGCATCTGTGTATCTCTCACTAGCAGAAGATATACCAGTGCACTGACTACTCCCTAAAGATACAGGAGATTATTTTAGTATAGTTCTCTTTTTTATTAAGCACAATAATTAATAAAGAACCTAGGATAACACAACAACCCTCAACATCTGTTCCCTAACCTCTACAGAGCAGTAAAACACGAACTACGCTAAAGTTAAGTATTATCATCAACACCTGCAGTTCCCTAGTCTTTCAATATAAAAAGACATCAGCCAGAAAATAATTAGAAATGCTAATAGAAAAACATGAATGATACTCTGGTAGATGACTAATATGGGATAAATCATCAATGAGACTCTGCTTAGGACAGGTTTAGGACAAATGATGGGAGAAGGTGAGAAAAGAGAGGGAAAGAAAGTGGAGAATTAAAAAAAAAAAAGTTCATTGTTCTAAAATCCTTTTTTTTTTTTTTTAACAAAGTGCAATGTTTGCTTTAAATTACTCAATGGCTTACCTCCAAATTTCCAAAATGGATTTCCTTCTCTATAGTAATGTGAATCAGCTTTTTTTCTTAAAAATATAATTTCTTAAATTACTACTCAAACTGGTAACTGAAAAGCAATGGAAAATCTGTCAGCAGTTAGCCAAGCTTTTCCTTTTTTTTTTCCTTTGGGAAAATGCTGAGTCCTTAGGCTGTAGATCTTCTAGAAATTCATGAATTGTGACTGTGATAAATCTTATTAGAGATGATAAATTAAATACACTTACATATGTGTGTAAAAGACGCTAAACATATAGGCTATTAAGTGTAAAAATCTATTGTCGAAACATAAAACTGAAATCATAGAAATGGTATTAAATAAGAGACAAATGCATTATTTGGACTTTGAATTTGTTTGGCTGTGTCACTGTACTTGGTCTTATCCAAGTGCTTGTGCATTCCGTTTGTTCATATGGTCACTGTCAAAGGCATGTCCAGAGTCAGCAGGACACATGCATTTTGAGGGAATTTTTTTTACTTTGTTTGCTCTTCTGTTTGCTTTTAGCACTTTTCGGCAGTATGATCTTTTCTTCTGGAACTGATCACCACAGGTTGCATGCATCTCTCATATATTAGTAGCCTATCTTAGATTGCTGACACTCTAGCTGTAGTGAAAAAGCATAACATATATGAAAATTATGGTTTAGAATAATTTATTTGTTTAATTTGATCTCTGTTTGGAGGCAGATGGGGATAATATGCTCACAGAAAAACTACAGTTTGCTTGGGAGGTAGTTAATAAGAACACCCTCCCTTAGTGGAGAAATGCTTGACACAAGCTCTCCTATGCTGATAGCCAGAAATAACTTTGTTATTTTTATAATTTGTATTGGCCTTTTTGTAGATTAATTTCCTGAACAGACAAAGCATACTTTAAAAGCACTGGTCTTCCCTTGGAATGAAACAGCTCAAAACATTTAGGAAAAGTCTACAGAAATAATGGGATTGTAATGGGAATAAAAGCAGGAGCTGTGTGACAGTTTTGCTAAATAATGTTGGTTTTTTTAAATTTTATTTTATTCAGGATTTACTTTTGAACTATTCTTTTTCTATGTGAGCAAATCACATTTCATAAATACAGAATGCACTCAAAGGCAGAGTAAAAAGTGATCAAAGATACTGTGCTATTATAATGAATAGTGACATAATGGTGTTATTACAGCACGGGTGCCTCACTCCAAGATCTTGTCAGTTGTAAGAGATCTAACTTTTTCACCTCTACAGGGATTAATAGAAAAAAAAATCCATCATATTAAAGTTGTCCAAGGCATCTTTGTTTTGTTCACATCAATTGTACAACAACGAACATTACTCTGTGTTTGGATTATTATTTTGCCCTCATTTGTGTGATAGCATCAGGTTGAAAGTTTATGTGTGCGTCCTGTGATTTGTTCCATTAGTGTCTTGCATGCAGGTTGATTTTGCTTTGTTTTGTTGAGTCAGATTTGCAATCAGACTGTTTGAGAAGTTGTTTCTGGATGCCCCATGTTCTGAACTTTACTGACAAGCATACTTCAAGAAACAGCTGTTCTGGAGAGTTGTCATGAGACTTCATCTGTACTTGAAAAGAAAGAGTTACCTTTCATGAGCACAAATGCCAACAAAAAGAGGGAAAAAACCCACCAAAAACCCAACATCTGAGATATCTCTTTTTCAGATGTTAAAAGGATATGTTACCCACTGAGAAACTTAAGTATTTCACAGCTACTGTGGAGACAGCACATATAAATATACTTCAAAGGAGAAAATCCCATACAGCTCTAAGATTTCTCATGTATTATTAATACTCAGGTCTGGATATTATTTAATCATAATGTGAATCTGAAGTACTAAAAATACTTTTGATTTTAATATTATGCGGGCTTGCAAAGACATTGCACTGTTCAAAACAAGCTTTTCTTATGTCAGTTCCTTGACACAGTTCTGTTCAGGGTTTTGCTGCTGGTTTAAAACTTATGGAAATTATAGCTTTTTACCCATGAAAGCACTGCTGGATTTATTTGGATAAAGATTGTGACCCCCTCATCCAAAATTTTATAAAAAACCTACTTAATATTCTAAAATTTCTCCTTTGAATACAATTATACAGATAATTTAGAAATGAATACTAAGAAATAGACCTTTATTTGGGGATGTCCAGGGTTAGTTTCTGACTGGACTTTTCTACCTGTGGTTATTTCTCTGTGTGACTTTAATAATGTAACTATATCTTCTCATGATGCAATCATTCATTGAAGCAACTCAAGTCCACCCAGCTCCAAGCATTTGTATTTGCCATAACAAATACTCTAAGGCTGACAAAATATGTGAAAGCTAAAACAGAGCACCTGGAAACAGAACTATGCTCTGTACACTGATTTTTAATTTTTTTTTCTCTACAGAGCTTTTTCTGGTTGTTTTTTTCAAGCACCTTAGATTTCCAAAGATACTGAAGGTCTTTATAATAGTGACCTTTTTATTAACTGGAAAAAAAAAAAAGAAAAAGAAAACAACTTATGGTTGTAGTACCTATAATTCCATATAAGATCTAATGCCACAAAACATTTGCCCTAATTGGAC
Organism: Struthidea cinerea; assembly: GCA_013397865.1. Lineage (NCBI taxonomy): Eukaryota > Metazoa > Chordata > Aves > Passeriformes > Corcoracidae > Struthidea > Struthidea cinerea. The sequence goes on along the minus strand of VZTI01002256.1, from coordinate 200,761 downwards.
TAATACCTCCTGAAAGTACTGAGGATGTTGTTTCTCACTAGAAAAAAATCTTCGTAATACAAGACATGTAGACTGTCTGGTGATGAAAGAATTTAAATGACGATAATTACATTATCAATTTTCAGTTAATATGTTTTCCCCCATTTTTAATGATAAAAAATATTTAGGACTGAAACCTTATATGTGACGAAAAGGGCAAAGTGGTGCCAGTTTTTGGATTTGTTTACTGTTGGAAGGCACGGCAGCACACAAACAGTATTGTAGAAAGAAAATCACTGCAAGTTTAAAACTTCAGTTCAGTGACAGTCTTCCCTCTTCATGAAGACATGGATTTCTAGCACTGATTTTTTTCTTTCTTTGTACTGCAGTATTAAGATGAAGACCTGGAAGACACATGGTTGCTAGGGGCAACTCATTGCTGTAATGTTTATAGCAGACCTAGCAAAATTAATCCCTATTTCAGAGTAATGTCTTTAAATGTCAAGGGCACTTTGATATGAATGTATAGGCTTAAGTACATAAGAATATCATAAAATCATGTGGACTTTTCCTTGTAAGGTTTTTTTTTTCCTTCAAATCTCTAGCATACCTGGCTGAAATAGAGCTAATTTTCTTCATAGTAGTCTGTATGCTGCTGTGGTTTGGGTTTGTGACTGAAGCAGTGTTCATAACACAATGAAGTATTTGTTACTGGTGAACTGTGCATGCACAGTGTTGAGATTTCATTTTTCCACACTCTCCACCCACAATGAACAGGATGAAAAGACACTGGAGGTTGGGAGGGGGCACAACTGAGGCAGCTGACCCCAACTGACCACAGGGATACTCCCTATCATATGATGTCATTAAATATATGTTAAACTAGTAAGTAAGAAAAAGAATGCATATTTTATTCAATAGGTGTTTTTGGTACAATATATTTTTTTATTGAGACCATTGCATTTTCTTTAAGCCTGTATAATTTCCCAAAGTGTTTTTTCCTGCACCAGAAAAATCTTTTCTCCATCATGCAAGGTCAGGTAGAGGAATTAACAACTTAATGCCTGATTATAACACTGTACTGGACCTGGCTAGCATAGAATTATTTTCCTTCATAATAGAATTTTGTTTATAACATAGAATTTACTTCTTTCATAACATGCTAGTTTGTTTATTTTATATTAAAATGTTTCCTTTCCTTTTCTTTAACTTACTGGGTATGGAGGAAGACATGATTGAGTGGCTTTGGGATGCTTAGGTGCTCACTGGGGTTTACCCACAACAGTGATTCTTAAAAATTGAAATACTATATGGGAGGAATAATATGGGACAGCCTTGACTTAAACACAAAACTGACATTTATGAAAAATGAGTGACTGGTTGGTCAAACACAACTTTGGGAAAAACCCCCCTCACAACAAACAATCAAACAGAAATACAAAAAAGGAAATAAATTATTTAATTCTCCATATGATTAGAGTCATACTCACAGGATTAATGGACCCATTTTAATAGCTTCATAGAAAATATTTTTACAGGAAGGTAAAAATCAATCTAAAATAGAGGAAAAAACAGCCTGTCCAAATGAAATACTTTGTAGGTTTCCCACAGTAGAAAGGATTGTTAATAGATGTTATTTTCAACTTCTGAAAACTGACTATTAAGCTGTAAGTCTAAAATGTTTACGTAATTTTTTTATCCTTTCTTTTAATTTGAGAATTCTAGATCCTTAAGAGTCTTGAAATGTTTCAGAAGTGTAGCATCTGTGCTTGATATTATATTGTTCTGCATTACTCATCTATGTCGTCCAGATTTTTTCCTCTAGCATCTTCATTATTGCTGTACATATTAGAAATTTGTGCAGATTTAGAAGATTGTCACCAGGAAATGCACTACTAGGCAGCAGGATGATAAATAGGCAACGTTTTTAGGAAAACTGTTCGGTTTGGGGTTTTTGGGGCTTTTTAGGTAAATTTTTTTAGGAAATGCCATTTATCTTAATGTTTTTAGGAAAAAGTCAGTGTCTTGATCTTTAAAAAAGCTAAATTGTCATTGCTGACAATATGGATGGTATGAAAACGTTGTGTGAGTGAAGTTTAGTTGGACATTAGAAGCATGCCAGCACAGGCTGATAGAGATGATTTTCAGGCTCACAGTAGGTAAAATTACTTGAGTAAACATTTATAGACACACTTTACAAATGTCAAATAGATTTTATAATCCAATACATACAGATCTATTCAGGTCAGACGGTTACTTTTTGCTCAGTGTGGGAGACAAATTCTTGGGCTATAAAATCAAGATTTTTAAAGAGCAGCTGTTTCAAATCCTTCTCATCTAAGACAGCATATTTACTGAAAAAGTAAATTGAGCTGTAGGAATGGAAGGATGTGGAGCAAATTCCCTCAGGGCTCTGAAGAAACACAAGAATACTGGTATGGTTTTTCAGTGGCTCCCATATCGCTTCCTCAGTATTTTCCTGTCCTTTTGTCACCTAAAATAAGGACTTTCTTCCTGGAGAAGAACAGCAGTGTAAGCTTCAGAGACTCGCCAGAAATGGGAAATGTTCTGTGATGCTTCCGGCCTGTCATGGTTGGAGGCTGCTGAGTCCTCTTGGAAAGCATCCCAGATAAGGCTGCTTCAGCTGGCACCGCACTGGCACTCAGCCTCCGCCCAACAGAGCTGGGCTACGCCCACAGAAGCCATACGCACGTACGCCACTGGATGGCTCTTGAGTGCGTCACCAAGAATAAAGAGACTGGCCCTTCGCGTAGAGTTCCATGGGAGTTTATTGCCAAGCGCGTGGAGGGTTCCAGGGGCAAAGGGCCAGGAGGGTCCAGGCTATAAGTATGAGGGTGACAAGGGGCGGAGAGAGGGCCAGGGACCAATGGAGAAAGAGCCAAGGGGAGGAGCATAGGTGGGGCCAGGCTACACAACCCAATGGGGAAACATGGAGGGAGGAGCCAAGGTCCAAGAGCTAATGGGAAAGCGGGGAAGGGAGAACATTCTATGACATGAATTTATAAGGGGTCCAGGGGGTGGAGGGTTAGCAAACCAATTGGGGTAACAGATCTGGGGTACATTAACATAAAGTGACAGAGCACCTTGGGAGAGGCACTTTCGGTTACCCTGCCTTAAGGCTCACCCAAGGGGGTTGATTCAAACTTCAGACCTGTCTCCCCCCCCCTGGGCCCCCTGGCCCACAGGCCGCCCCCGTCACAGGGGCAGCCACCGCAACAGTTCCGAGACCAACTGAAAAGCTAGACTCTTCCCATATGGAGAGTCCATTTCACAAATGAGTTTGCCAGTACTTTTCTGCAAAATTATTACCTTTTCCTTTCATTAAGTTTTGTTATATTTTCTACTTCTTCTTTCCTGAGGCTATGGCCTAACTTTGGTTTCAAGGCTTAGCTCCTGCTTAGTATACTTTTTCTTGGCCCCATAGATAAAAAAACACCTTACTGATTTTTTGGTTGGTTTTGTTTCTTCTTGCTCTGTGGAGTGCAATGCTAATTTCAGATGAATAGTCCTTCTGCAGTTTATGTGTTCAGGCATATTAGTTACATGGGGGAGTTAAGTTCATTGTAATTATTTCCCTTTTGCCTATGTGATATGTTCAGCTTTTCTGTTTTGAAGGAATAGTTTCCACTGGTGGTCTCTCAAAGCACTTTTTTGCCCAAGTCCATTTAAGAGAAACAGAATACATAATTCATTAAAATTCCAAAATATTTCCTTTTGAAACCAGAATGATAACAGAAAAATATGTTTTTGAAAATGATCTAAAATCCACAACAAAAACAAACCCTCTACACTCAGCTTCTTCCTTTTTTTATTGCTGTTAGAGTAATAATTTACATTAAATCAAATTTTGCCTATTTTTAGGTTTAATTATGAAAACTGTGGACTTAGGACTTTGCATGTATTGTCCGGACTTATATGTGAAGAAAAGGGCAAAGCGGATTAATTTTTTCACTCCAAGTTTTGTAGATTATCTTAAGCTTTTTCCAGATTTTCCACTTGATCTCCTGGCATGTATTTAGAATTCCCTTTGTGACAAGATAACAATTCAAGATTTCAGAGATACGTACCTTTTACCTGCAAAAATGCAGCATTGCTGTCCTAAAGCTTGGAGTAAACAACAGAAGATTTTTTTGCTGACTCATTTACACTGTTCAAACCTCAGAGAGCATTTTGCTTTGAAATAGTAATATGTATTATATACCCTCACACCTCTGTCCCAGATAATCTTACTGATGAATAACTGCTACCAGTGGAGAAAATAAAGGTAAGGTTATTTCAATTGTGAGAAAAAGGATTCATGTAAGAATGCAAACAAAAGCACAAAAGTTGAAAATTGCTACAAGATATCAGTCTGGATTTGATAAAATATTGCTTTGTCCCTGGGATACAGTCACAATGACTTTAGATGTGATTCCTTATTATTTGCCAAAAACCAGTACTTAAAACACTTATCTTGCCTTAGTGTTGCAGTGCATTGAACAGAAAGGGAACACATACAATTATCTTTTTTTAATAAATGACAACTTTGTCTTTGGAACATCTATTTATATCTTCAATCTTCCTTACTCTCTCTGTTCAACCGAAGTTGTAGTTACTGTCCTTCTAATTGCATTGCAGTGGTTTTCTATAACCTACTTAGTCATACATATGCCTTGTTTTGAAACTACAAAGCTATTAATGTTGAATACTTGTGAGAACCGAAGGCTCTGCTGATGAACTGGAGCATGCATGACTAAAGATTATATTAAACAAATGTAAGTTACTGAGACAAAGTAAGATAAACAGATGCAAAGATCAGAAATTTTAACTTCTCTGTAAAATAAAAAGGTCTTATTCTGTAAGAGGAAAGAAGTTGGCTTTAGAAGTCTGTATTACTGACAAAAATTGGATGCATAAGTGATACAGGAAAGAAGTGAAACACAAAAGACTATTAGAGAGCTTAGAGTATTTGCACGCTCCCAAAGCCTACAGTATTGACAGTCATAGCAGTATGCTACTGGGATATTTGAGTTCTAGAGTGGTACTAATGATCACTAAAACATGAGAGATCATGACCTTTGGGCCTACTTATTCTTCATTGAAATGATGACCAGGCATTGGAATAGGCTGCCAAGGGAAGTGATGGAATCACCATCCCTGAAAGTGTTAAAGAAAATGCATGGATGTGGGATCTGGGATGCACTTCAGTGGTGAATATGGACATGCTAGGTTAATGTTTGGGCTCAATCTTAGAGATTTTTTCCAACCTTTATGACTCTATGATTCTATGATTCTGTGATATCCCTTGGGTCATTTGGCACCAGCTGTTGCTTTTGTGTCCCCTCCCAACATCTTGTGCACCCTCAGTCTCCTCACTGCTGGGTGGGGTGAGAAGCAGAAAAGGCCTTGGCTCTGTGTAATCCCTGCTCAGCAATAATGAAACCATCCTGTGTTAGTAACACTGTTTCCAGCACAAATCAAACCCCTAGATCCATCCTAGCTACTATGGAGAAAATTAACACTATCTCAGCCAAAACCAACACATTCTCCACCCCTTATTCTATACCACTTACATCATTCTTACATCCCAAACCATCCAATAACCCTTCCCATTCTTTAGTGGAATACACAGTTACCATTCCCTTAATCTGTGGACCAGCCCCATGAAATATCAATAAAATGTCCATGAATGTCCATATGTGTCCACAAAAAATCCATTGAGTTAATTTAGTTCATGACTTCAGGCTCCATCTCTTATGATGGTCACTCAGGACAGGAAAGGTCATGTCAAGTAGACTTCCTGGGCACCAAAGCTAGCTCAGGTGAGATCACTGCTGCACTTGCTCTTGTTCTTGCAAGGCTTCTCCTCCACTGATATGGGTTGCTCCTATTATAGTAATTTGAATAACATGGAGTCTTTTGTGGACTTAACCATGGCCACAGACTTTGATGTGTTTCGGTGTATCTTCATGTACAACCACTGATGCTTCTTGTGTACCTGATGCAGCATGGACATCCCTAGCCACAGATGTTTTGAGATGTCCTTCTTCAGTGTGGACTTACCATTGAGCCAGAATAATTTCAAAGCTATACCTGCTGCCACACAGACACAACCATGGCCACAAATGCTTTGAGGTGTACCTGCTGTGGTATGGACTTATCCACAGTCACAGATGTTTCAGGATGTCCTGCTCCAATGTGGACTCACCCACAGGTCACAGTCCCTTCAAATGAAATTCGTACTGGAATTGCAGCCAGTTCAGTACAGCATCACAGGTACAGCAGTGATGTCCTGGCCACTTGCCAGCCCAGGCACGTTGCCGCGGCTGTTGTCAGAACGTTCCCAGGCACAGCAGAGGGAGGTGATCAGCAGCACAGCACTGCAGTGAGTGGAAAAAGTAAAAAGCATCTGCTCACAAGCATGAGAGTCCAATGTACAGCCAGGCAAGTGAGCCCCATGGCAAGCACAGGAGCTTGCTGATTTACTGCTAATCAGCAACAACAGACATAAACTCAACCCAGCACACCCCAAACAAACCTGTCACTATCCTGAAGCCGTGAGCCCCACACTGGGTGCCAAAACCGATTGTTCTCAGCAAAAATCTAAAACATAGCCCCATACTATGGGGGCTATGAGTTTCATTTTGAACATTCATATGGGACTCTGAAAACTTAGTGAACAAAACAAGAATAGACCAGTTAATTTTTGCCTGTACTGTTTCGATAATCTCTTTATGCTACTGTTACTGTTACTTCTTTGACGTCCAGAAACAGTAATTTCTCTCCCCTACTCCTTTGTCTCTATAGATTTCAGTCTCTCTTGTAGGTACTGTTTTTTACACAGTTTTTTTCACATATACATTCTTTAATATGGCTATGGCACTAATGGTCTGTGTTCCTCTGAGTATATTTTATCAGTATCTGTTCTTTTTACCTCATATTCTGTATAGAGCATGAAGAGAGGGCAGATCATTAACCATCACTCATCTTGTCTATTAAGCAGAATATACCTGAGAGAGACATACAGGGCACACAGGTCACACAGGTGTTACCTACATAACTTTCCACCACTTGCACAAAGCTGATGACCAAGAGAAGACCAATATTTAACACCTCAGCTCTTTTTAGCATTTGATTTGTAGTGTGTATCAGGATTATGATGTTTTGCTTCTCTGATACAGCGCACAAGAAACCCTGGAAATACAGCAGCCACAGAGTGCCTTTGGAATAACATACTCACCACCCAGCTCATGAATGCGAAGCCCTGCAAACTTTTGGCTTTTGTTTTTACTGTCCAGTTTTGTCCCTTAATACTGCTGACAAACATGAGTTTATGTTGTTGTTTTAATGATTTCTTCATGGAAGTTGGAATGTTGCCATGATAGTTTTTGTACCTGTCCTTTATGTTTCTTTATTCCTGACTAGAACACCAATAGTCACTAAGATTTTTTATTTGCAGCCTGCATGTCCTGCAACCTAACAGCTTGGCTTTTCTCTTTCCAAAGGCCATGCTATATAGACTGTAATAGAGAGTAATTCTGGGATTATTTCTAAGAAGAACATGATGCTTTATTTGGGACAACAAACTGTGGTCTCAGATGAAGTATTCCTTCCTTTTCTAAGGAAAGAATACTCTGCCTGTTTCTCTCCTGTTATCTCAGGCCTTTTAATCTGCTTGCATTTTTAATCTGAAAAGATCTTCAATCTATTTAAATACTTCTTTCTTATAGATCTTGGATGAATTTCTCCCCTTGCTCCTACACTGGAGTTAGGACCATAACTTAAAGTTATGACCATAAAGTTAGGAGTATAATTTAAACACAACTTAAAGTTTGCAAAGTCATTTTTACTAAAAGAAAATCATTACAGCTTACAAGACAACTTGTAAAGCAGACCAATAGAAAGATATTTTGCTGTCTCTTGTTGTCTTGCCAGATATTTATTGCTTAGATACAAAATTGTAGCAAATGTACATCAGCCGTATCCTGATGGCTGATGAAGTCAGTTCCATTTGCTTCCACTGATGGAGGCACTGGATTTCATTACTCTCTCTGTTTTACTGTGTTATAGCACTGAATCAGCACCTTAATTTTTGAACACTAACTTCTCAAGGAACAGGGATTCAAACAGACATAAAAAGATGAAGAGAAAAAGAGAGCATTGAATTTATTCTGTTCAAACTGAGTAGTATCTGATTTTCTGTCTTTGGAGAACATGTGGTTTTGGTCTGGAAGCACGGTGCCAAGTTTTCAGTCTTCAAATATTAGAAAGTACATTATAAACACCTTCTTTCAGCAGACAAAATATTTTCCTTAATAGAGAAATTCCCTCAATATGGAAAATTATCCCCACATGTGAAACAATCCTTGTTGCTTGTCTCTTTTCTTCTACACTTTTCAGCTCCTACTTGTGTCTTTCAGATCCATTTATATATCTTTCGATATATTTAACTGTCATGTTCAGTTATGAACTATATAACAAATAGCACTTGTTGAAGATAAATTCTCCCCACATGGGGAATGCTACCTGGACACAGATACATTTTTCTTTCTGAAAAAAAAAATCCGAATTTTAAAGCCTGAGTAGGGTGTGGGGGAGAATTGCTGTTTTGCTTGATTTGGTTTGTGGGGTGTTTTTGTTTGTTTTTTTTGTTTGCTTAAAAGAATTTGTGGAGTTTCTTTCTCCCAGAAGTCTTCTAAATGGTAACAATTCTACGACTTCATTCTACAATTCTTCTCTCCTGCTTGCTTTTAGTACTTGCTGAACTTTACATCCTGCAAATGATTTTGTATAGTGCAATGTATGTAGCATGTTTACTTGCATTGCTGCTTTGCTACATGCTCGTCTACAAATTGCTCTCTACAATTACCTGAAAGAAGGTTGTAGGAAGGATGAAAGGACATAACCTCAAGTTGTGCCAGGGGAGGTTCAGTTTGGTCATCTGAAGGAATTTATTTGCAGAAAGGGTTGTTAAACTTTTGAATGTTCAGGCAGGTGGTGGAATCGCTATCCCTGGAGGTGTTCAAGAAATGACTGGACGTGGCACTTAGTGCCATGCTCTAATTGACAAGGTGGTGATCTCTCAGAGATTGGACCTGATGATCTCAGAGGCCTTTTCCAACCTATATGATTTTGTGGTTCTGTGATTCTGTGATTCTGTGATCTTACAAAGTGCTAAATCTCAGTTTGATAAAGATAAAAGCAGAGATATTGAAATACTCATCACTTTGACTCATTAAAAAGAAGAGATTGTCCACTCTGCTGAAAGATTTAGTGGGTATTTCAGAAAATAGGAGGGATGTTCTCAAACTACAAGAACCAAATATATCTCTGAAAAATTAACAATACCTTCACTCTGAAAAGAACAATACCTTGACTCTGAAAAGGTTCTTCTTTTTGCAATTCACCACTAAATGGAATCTTGTAAAGTCTTTTACTAAAGCAGTATTAATTACACTCCAAAAGAATATGTGAAAATGTCAGATGTCAAAGCAGAAATATTAGCAAAACTGTTAAATTCATGAACTAAAGTAGGAATAACTCTTATTAATAAAATAAGATTGTGTGTTTAACTCACTGACAGAAACTGCAGAAATTGTAGGTTTATTTTTTTTGAAGATCTGCCTTGGAGAACTGATTTTGCTAATGGAGGCTAGAAGTCTTTCCATAAGTCCCAAGAGCAAATCAGTATATAATTGTTACTGAGTTTTTAAGGGTTTTTTGATGTATTTTTCTAAAAATGCTGCTGCTGACAAAGAATTGAAATTAAAACCCCTGCAGGTAATGCAGAATACAGGAAAAGTCAAATCTTAGTTAGACATAAAAGTGCTGAACACCAAAGGAGCACTATGCTTAATATATAATATCTGCACTAATCTTTTTTATAAGGATCTGCAAATACTTTGCCATTACCAGTTATCCCATTATGATTTCTTAAACGGAAATCCTCAGTGTTCACCATGCAGGACTTCTGTATGCTCTTGTACCATTTATCTTTCCAAAAATTTACCTGTCTTACTCACAGAGGGATAAAATTCTAGGGTTGCCACCTTTCACATAGATGACATCTCACAGAAGAATAATAAAAGTAAGAATGTGACCCAGAATTCTGCCTGCTTCAGAAAATCTCTGCTTCTTCAAGATCATTGCTAAGTTAGGGCGGTCCTCTCAGAACCATACTCAGAAGCCCCTGTATGAGTTCACTCCATCCATAGACCTGTTTCTATCAAAAAGGATGTCTACACAGGTAAATCTTTGTGGAGTCTAAATCTGAGATATTTCTTTATATCTTAGAGTAAGTAGAGGATGACTAAACCCCAGAATTTTTCATAGAACTTTACATGACCTTACATTTAAGATAATAAAAACATGTCTAGCTAATCGTATTTTGTGCTTGACCTTTACCAAATACCATGTAAGGATCTGAAATACAAATTCTGTCTGTGAATGCTCAGAGAATTAGAATAGAACCATTCACAGAATGGCTGAGATTGCAGACAGTACTGGTCATTGCGTTGTCCAACCCCTGCTGAAGCACGGTCACTGTGATCATGCTGTCCAGGATTGTGCTCAGACAGCTCTTGCCTCTCCTCCCAGCTTTGTGTCATCAATGAACTTGCTAAGGAGGCGTCTGCTCTCCACCCAAGTAATTGATGGATAAATTGAACAATGCTGGGCCCAGTATTTAACTTAAGGAGATATCACCAGTGGCAGGTCTCCAACTAGACTCTTGTGCCACTTCTGACGTGTGCCACTGATCACAACCCTCAATGGCCCCACTATTCAGTCATTTCTCAATCCACCTCACTCTCCACTCATCCAGCCTGCATTTCCTGACCTTGCCTATGAGGATGTCACGGGAGATGGAGTTGAAAGGCTTGCTGAAATCCAGGAAGACAACATTGACTGCTCTCATCTTATCAATTCAGTCAGATGTCCCTTCCTAGAATGCAATCAGGTTAGTTAAGCATGATTTCCATGATTCTTTTAACCACTGGAACAGGCTGCTCAGGTAGGTAGTGGAGTCAACACCACTGGAGGTGTTCAAGAAGCAACTGGGCGTGGCACTCAGTGCCATGGTCTATTTAATAAGGTGGTGATCAGTCCAAGTTTGGGTTTGATGACCGTGGAGGTCTTTTCCAACCTAAATGATTCTGTGATTTCTTTTTGGTGAATCCATGCTGAATATTCCTGATAATCTTGCCTACCACATGCTTAGATATGGCCTCCTGGATGTGACTTTACATCACTTTTCCAAGAACAAATGTGAGACTGACAGCCTTTCGCTCCCTCTGCCCTTCTTCTGTCTCTTTTTGAAGATGGGGGTGACATTTACTTTTTTTTCCAGTACTCAGACATCTCTTCTGGTGGTCATGACCTTTCAAAGATGATTAATGGCCTAGAAATGGTGTCATGGTGCTGGAACAGGCTTCCCAGGGAACTGGTTGCAGCACCAAGCATGCCAAATTTATGAAGCATTTTGTCAGTGCTATCATGCACATGGTGTGATGCTTGGAGTGGTCCTGTGCAAGGCCACAAGCTGGAATTCTATGATCCTTTTGGTCTTTTCCAAGTCAGGATATTCTATGATTCTATATCTGCCAGTTCATCCAGCACTCCCACCAGGGCCCATGGTCTTGTTGATGTGTAGTTTAACTAAATGGTCTCTAGCTCAGTCTGACTCATCAAGGGAAGGTCTTCCTTTCTACAGACCTTTCCTTGGTTTTCTGGGTCAGGTAGAAGTTGACTCAGTCAGCTGGTCTGACCCAGTCTGATCTAGTGCATGGAATTTTTTCTTCCCAAGAGCAGGATTTCTCCTTTCCCTTTGTCGAAAGTCAGAAGGTTACTGCCAGCCCATTTCCTCAGCCTGTTGCAGTCCCTTTGAATGAAAATATACTCATCTACTCTGTCAACTCCTCCTCTCAATTTTTATCTGTCAGCTTGCTGAGGCTACTGTCTGACTCATCTTACACATGATTCACACAGAGATTAGGCAGTGCAGGCCTCAGCATCCTCCTCTGGGATACACTAGTGACTAACCTCCAGCTGGACTTTGTGGCTTTGATCATGACCCTCGGAGCCCAACAGTTCATCTAGTTTTGAAGCCACCTCCATGTCCAGTTATCTATCCCATATTTCCTAAACTTGTAGGAAAGCTAAAATAAAGAAGAATATTAGGAGTAAATTTTTTACAATAGTGAATCAACTTTAGGACTCTTTCCAACTGAAATCTATTTTTTCAGGGGTTTATAAATTAGCATAAGGATTAACATATTAATATATATAAATATACAAATCAGATTTTAGAAGCCTTTTCTCTTGGCATTCTGGGGGTTTGTGTTTCTTAGCTAGAGCTGTTCTATGTAGTGAACAATTTTTCAAGCCCTATGTCTGAGTCTTGACATTTGTCTGTTTTGCAGCACGTATGATGTATTTCTAGTGCAACCAACAGATGCTGAGTAAAGTGTTCTTCAGCAAACACTGCGGTTTCCCGAGCCAGTAGTATTGCATTAACTTATATGATTAACTTTTAAGAATTCTTACAGCAGAGCTTGAAATATGAACCTTACATTGACAGGCATGTTATGGGAGTTCTGTATATAATATAACATTGTCTAATATACTTAAGTCCTTTGTACGTTTTGGGGAATGCACTATTAAGTATTTGGATGGAAATGAAAATTCCCCTCATTACCATGCACTTCATGGGACTATTACTATTTCTTTCTTTAAAGAATAAAGAGATAATTTTTCTATGGTGTTATTTAGTCTATTGTACTAAGGGTGGACAAATCTTTGCATTCTAAAATTTAGATGTAGTATTATTTTTCTCTCAAGTATTTACTGGATTGAGACTGATTTGCCCATACTAATTTTCTGCTGCTGAAGCACTTATTTCTGAACAGAGTAATATGACCTTGTCAGTTGAGAAGAACACTGTTCAGCTTAGAATCTTTTAGAGCTTGTTGGCTCTGAAATTAAATTACATATTGTACCTGAGAGTGTTGTTCTCACATACATTACAGAGGAAAAATTGAGAACATCAGAGATGCTCTTTATTTAAACTCTGAATTTACAAATGTATTTCTGTTGTTATGGTGATCAGTAATGCTTCCACATGGAGATTTACTTCAAGTCTTATTTCTCATTTTTTCTAATAAAGCCAGATCTAAAGTTATGTGAAGAAATGACTTACGGTTATATATTAAACAAAACAAAACCAACAAAACCAAAAAAATCTAGCCCTCACAGGTTGTTATTAAAGAAAGAATATACTGGAAAGCCTTAACTGGGAGGTTCTGTTGCGATAAGAAGCAACCCTCAGGCAGGTGCAAAAGGGAGTTCGTTTATTGCAAAAACCAGGCCTTTTTAAGCAATTAGGCCTTTATAAGTAACATTCCATTAAAGCAAAACAAATATAATTCAACCGACCACCACAGACCACAATGTGCACATGTGATGGTTATATAACTTGTTTTCTATGGTTACGTAATTTGTTTTCTACCTCTATTCCAGCTGAGTCATTACGCAGAATCCTTTTCTACTTAGCCGAAGTAACAGGAATAGGCCATGATTTTACAAAGGCAACAAGGCCCTTATTCTGTCAGGCTTTGCCTATCTGTACCAATGTTCCAGTGGGAAGGTGTGATAGATAGATGCTATAATATTGGCTTTCTGCAAATGTTGAGTGATGTTAAAGTAGCTTTTGTAATAGATATTATAATAGTGGCTTTCTACAAACA
>VZTI01002256.1:120794-186184 GCA_013397865.1 Struthidea cinerea | reverse complement strand
CAAGGGAGTCCTCCTCCTCGTTATTCCTTCGCTCTCGTGGGCCACAAGGGAAGGGCGCAGCCTCCCGTTCTGCCACCTTCGGGGACAGCGAGCGCCCGTCGTCCGGGCTGCTTCCCCCGGCAGCGGCTTCCCCCGGCAGCGGCTTCCCCCGCGGCGGCGGCGGCGGCGGTTCCCTCCCAGCGCCCCGCGCGGGTCCGGAGCCCGCAGCAGAGATCGCGGGCCGACACTCGGGGGGGTCGGACGGAGCCCCCGAGACGGACAGTCCCGACCGCAGGGTCAATTATACTGATAAATTTAAAACCAGATATGTGGTACAGGGTCATTTGATTGAAATTATTATGTGCTTGAAACTGACAATAGTGATTATTTAAAAAGAAAGATTTTAAAAACTACATTTCTGTTGTGCGATTCTTTCACTGAACAAAATGCATGCTTGCTTAGGCTAAGAAAAGAGATGAGGGGCAGCTTATATAACTCTGTCCTGAGGTCCAGTGCAAATGTTTGGAATAGCATTGTGGAGAAAGGAATGTTTCCCCGGTTTTCTTTCATGTTAAAACTAGATAATACGAAATGTTTTTCAAAAGATTCTCTGCTGAAGCAGTGCAGCAAATAGCTTTTGACCTATTGTACACTTTTTTGTCAGTCTGTGTTACCTGCAATTATGACAAATTCCATCGATTTGTGTCTACAAAACCAGATCTAAATTATTTTATCTTATAAGTTTGATTTGTCAATTTTCTTGGTTATGTATTCAAAATTGTATGGCAAAAGTTAGGTTCTTTGTTTTGTTGCATATACTAGAAATGCCAGGCATTGATAACCTTAAATCTGTATGGTAGAATGATGAGAAGTAATTCGCTAAAAATATTTAAAAAAAAAAATTTTTGTTTCACTGTATGTGCAATATTGACCCACAGTATTTTTTAAGGATGTAGGCTAGCACTTCAGGAAATAGATGGAAATATTTCCAGTACCATGGATATTGAATTGAGCACTCATTTGAAAGTCAGCAAGTATCCAGGACTGTCTAGATTCATTATACTCTGGATTGTATATATTTGATGCTTGTTTTGTTACAGAAATAAATCAATGCTCATTTAGTGCTCGCTCCAAATTCTACCAAAGTTAATATAACAATGATATTGTCTTCAGCATTCTTTGACTGGGAGCCTGGAGCACCAAATTAATCACAGAACCAGACAGGGTAACTGTGAATCTCCTTTACATTGGGGGCTCTTTTTAGATGCTAAAAACATCAGATTTTTGGAATGAAACAGTAATTTTAGGCTTTAAGGGGCCAATACAAAGAACAGCTAAGTAATTGCTAACTTTACTTTTGAAGTGATTTGCTAAAATGAGAATTTTACCTTTCCAAAGACGGTGTCTCCAGTCCCAAGTTGTGTCCCACTGTTAAGTGGCAATTCCTCCATTTACTGGTTTTCTTGCCATTGTTTTCTAGAAGATTTCTTGTAATTTTGTGAGGCTGAACCTAGGTCTATTGGATCAGTAATTATCTCATACAGAGGGAGTCAGTTTCATTTTCAGTACAATTAGTGAATGACACCAAGAGTGGATGCAGTTTCCACCTAAAGCAAAAGACATCAGGTTACACACTTGATCAGTTTTAGCCTTTCTTTGCCTCTGGCTCTGTGGAGCTGAGGGGAGTAATGGACCATGAAAGAAAGGATGTGACACACCAGAAAATGACAAGATTTACACTGTTTCCTGTGTCCTGCGTCCTGGCAAATGTCTATCACAGTAGTGATGTGCACCTCCTGCTAGCCTGTAAAATGTTCCCTTGCTAAGGCTTAAAAGTCTCTAAATCAGTATAGCATGTCTTAACTAACTTGAAGGCAAGAAAAAGCTCCTGTTTAAACAAGATCAGCAGCCCGATCTGAGGCCTGTAGTGACCATGCTGTTCCAAGATTTCAAATTTCAGATAGAAGTTCACTATCATCTGCCTACCTGGCTCAAGACAATATAGGAGCAATATATGAGCATTTACCTACACACACACACACACACACAAATAAAAAGGTGTAGCTAAAATTAAAAAAATTGAGTTAATGGATAATTAAAATCACAGTTCTCTCTTTAACAGGAGTGCAGGTGGATTGACAGTATGGTGAAGTTAAATTCCCTCTTTTCCAGTTGAAGCATAAAAGATGATGACACAGGCTTTAATTATGTTGTTTTGCCATCGCACTTCAAATAAACTCATGAAAGCTTGGAAGCTCATGAAGCATTTGGAAGGAAATGTTCATTAGCACAGTATAGATTTGCACTGAATCTGTGTGATTAGGACTGATAATCTAGCACTTATTAAACATAAAAACCTAAAACTGCCACTGCTGTGGAAGTTGTATTTCTACAAATGTCTCTCTAAAATCTGTTCCGTATGGAAGACAAATGTCTATAATAAAATGAATTATTTTTCTTCAGAAAGTCCCTTTACAATTTCCTCTAAACTCACATGGTACATGAGCATTTTATACAGGTTTAAGTATTTGCTTTTTCACATTTATTCTGTCCCTTTTACTCTTTGCACATTGTAGGCACATACTTTAAAGCACGTTTTTCTCCATATCCTTCTGATGCTGTGCCAATTCATCTCAGAAAAATCAACATTTCTTAGGAAAAAAGTGAGTAAGGGGAAAATCAAGAAAGCCTAAAAGATTCTGGAGTCAATATGGTACAACTTTAGTCTGTACCATCTTTGTAGCGGTTCTTAAACTGTTCTTATGTACCTCCCAATTTTGACAGCTAGAGATAAAATTTCATGGCAATATGTGTGTTAAAGGTGATAGTAAAAAGATGGAGTAGGGAGGCATGTGCTATGTCTACCTGATTCCACAAAACAACTTACATACTAAATCCAGATCTCAAGGCAGGGATGCCATAGGTGAAGGGGAAAATGAAGTATGAAGATTTCTGTTTACTATAATTCAAGAATTGATTCATTTAATTTCCAATTAAATAAAATTTATTTTAAGTATGTGAGGGGGTCCTGTTATTCTTTGGGGATCTTGATGTACAGAGGAGGTGTAACCAGTGACTCCATCAGTCCCTGACCAGCTCATTATCCTATCACACAACAGCTGCTCTCAGTGTTAGCATAAGTCTGAATCCTTAAACAGGGATGCTGTCGCAAATAGTTGCGATAAATAGTTTGCATATTTGCAAAAGCAAGATGAAGCATAGCAAAGTTTACTCCTGCAGAACCTCTAAAAGCTGGAAAAAAATGTTCATTATCAATGTCCCTCTTGTTGATTCTCTAAAGGGGAAATCTTGTAGAGAGAGGCTCAATCCCAAGAATATGAATTTTTTACGTCACAGGTGGAGGTTTTTTCTTTTAGGCAGCTAGTGTAACAAAAGGAAAATGAAAGATTATTCAATCTCAAAGAAGTCATGTGATGGCAAAATGACATGTTGTTACTTTCCTTGAGGGCCTTTTGGCTATATTCACTCAACTGTATCAATTAGCATCAAATCAAAACAAGAAGGTCAATGTAGTAGGCACATTAAGCTCAAATGTAAAGATTCCCCTGTTAAATTTAATGCCTTCAGACTCAGGTCAGATCCCTGGCTCCCTATAGAACATTTCCTGGTGGCACCCATGGGAGAGGAAGCAAACAGAAATTTGCACAATGGTACTTTTTAGTGCATAGTGCAAAGATGTTTCCACTAGCACAGTGAAAGGGTGTGCCAGCTGGATCCACAAATCTGTATCTCCTTAGCTCCCAAAATCCACACTGGTCTTCCCAGTACAAGTTCCCATTACGCCTTCACTCATCAGGTACTTCTGGAGCATTTTCTTCATGCCTGTAGATGAGAATTTAGAAATTTCCAGAGAGCATAACTAGTGCTATTATGTGGTAGTGCTGTGAGTTTGAAGTGATGGCACCTTTCACTGCAGGAAATTGACCTCAAATCCTCATAAGTTCCTCAAAGTCCTGCTCTGTTCTTGCCACATACTGTAACTTACTAGATTTTCTCAGAGTAATAGTTTTGTGATTTCAATGTTTGAAACGCTACAACTTCCTCAAATGTGAAGTCTGTTGATATAAATTAAGGATTTGTTTTCTCTTATTGTTGGTGTTAAATATGTGTGACGTTCCTGAAGATGTGTGAATGTAATGATCCTGCTTTTTGTTTTAGTTATGATCAAAGTGTTCTGTATACTCTGTTGAGCCTTAAACTTGTCCCGGATAAAGTATGGAAAATAAGGATAGGTAAAACATAGGACCATATTAATTGCTTGCTTAGAAATCTAAAATTTGCAAACAAAATGGTACAAAGTATTACTTAGAATGGCTCATTGCATAAAGTGATGGAGATGTTAGATGTGATGGTTATTTTTTATGCTAATCACTGGGGGAGAAATAAACCCAAAGACAATGGAAATACAGTCGAAATATGCATAAGAAAGAAAGGTTTTGTGTAAGACAGGCAACATGCAATGGATATGTCAAATGGCTTCTTTACACACCCTGAAATTTCTTAATGTGCTGCAATTCTGTGACAGAAACATTAAAGATGGTGAAATACCCAGAAACTCTGGTGGTGAGTACAAATGGAATAAGTGGAATATTTGGCTTATGTTTAAGAAAGAAAAAAAACAAGTCTGATGCACAATAGTGCCTTTCCCACAGTTCAGCGGATGATGTCAGTATTTATGAAGACCTTCCTATATGTTTTCCAAATACTGTTCTCTCAATGACAAAATGTTTTGCATGCTGAAGGAGTGAAAGTCTTTTAAGTCCACAAATATTAAGGTAATTCTGTAATTTTGGTGTGAGTGGGATATAAGTATTGCGAGGGAGCACCTCGTGCCAACAATAAACTGATGTTGATGTGCAACTGGAATTGTTCAGTGTTTGGGATCCATACTATTTGTTTCCCGGAATTACCACATGGACCAGCAGGACCTTTTAGAGCAGGACTTTTTTTCTGGGAAAGGGAGTAACTGCTACCTGCGCAATACAAAATGCTTCTATTTGCAATTCTGCAGGTGCCAGTAATATGTTGTAACTCTGTCTTAGAAAAAGCAATGAGTGGACTCATCTGAATAAAGCACATATATAGCTAGCCACAGATTAGGATTCCATTGTCAGCATGGAAGACCTGGAAATGTTTTTCTTATGACATAAAGGAAATATTTCCTGTCTGTCACAGTACTCAGCATATCATATTCTTGACAGAAAAGTACATCTGAGGCTCAAATCTAATGAGTCTGTCTGAAAATTAACATCAGTCTTCTGGCATTGTTTCTTATTTGCAAATAATATTTTGGGTGTTGGTTGGGTTTTTTGGTTGGTTGGTTGTTTTTTGTGGGTTTGGGTTTTTTGGTTGGTTGGTTGTTTTTTTTTTTTTACCTTTTTCTAGACAGTACTCATTATGGCATTTTTAAGATGGGATTTGAAGTAAATTTTTTAGTTCTCTGAATAAGCTTGATTTCAGCCACATTTAACTTTCCTAGCTTTCACCATTTGTTTGGTAGCTTTCTGGATTTGATTTATATACAGAAAGGTGCTATATGGAGTTAATGTAGAAATGTAAATGCTTTGTAATCAGTGCAGGTCCACACAGAATGCACTGGATCTGCTTAATTTTGCCTGAGTAAATATTGTAAGGTCTTAGTCCGAAAAGGCACAGTCTTGTAGAAGTGCAAATAAAGTTACTATCATGTTCTGTACAGACATCTTCAAATGTCAGCCTGAATAAAACCTGAAAGTTTTAAAGGAAATACCAGAATACTATGAACACCTTTGGACAATTCTTGTTTCTTCTATTTCACCAAAATCACCTTTCCTTTCTAGTGCAAAAGTCCCAGCACTCACAATCTTTCCCTGAATGCTACCGTGCAAAACAGACATGTTTTATTTCACACCTGTCTGACTGAGACAAGTTGTTATTAGATATTGAAACCCTGCAGAAATAATTTTAAGAAAGCCTGAGGGTAAGGTAACAGTTATAATAAGACTCATTGTTTATGTGATACACAGTCCAGCTGAGGTCTTAGCAAAGTAAACTGTAAAACTATGATGTCTAAGAGAATTGGGTTTGCTCAGCCTGGAAAAGACAAGGCTTCAGGGTGACCTAATTGTGGTCTTCCAGTACCTGAAGGAAGCCTACAAGAAAGATGGAGAGACTATTTACAAGAGCATGAAGTGACAGGACAAGGGTGTTGCAGCACTGGAACAGGTTGCCCAGAATAAATGGGCATGTCACATCCTTGGAAGTGCCAAGGCGAGGTTGGATGGAACTCTGAGCAACCTGATCTAGTGGAAGGTGTCCCTACCCATGACAGGGAGGTTGGAACTAGATATCTTTAAGATCCCTTCCAACCTGACCCAAACCCTACTATGATTCTATGATAAAAATAGAATGATCTATTTCAGGGTGGCTGCTTTCATTTGCTGATTAAATATCAAAAAAGTTTAGAAATAGGAAAGTTCATATCCCTTTGGAAAAAGAAGCTTGAAAATAGTTGACATGAACTTGAAATTTACATTGATGTAAACATATAGAAATATCACATCATTTAAATTGAACATGCAATTTGTAGATGATGTTGATAGGCATTGCAATCAACAAAACTCAGGGTCGATGTTATGACCTCACTGGTTTTCCACAGAGCCTCCTCTGATTCATTTGCATGCTAGTTATCTTGTCAGCAGACTTTTACTGGTCTGTATTGTAATACAAGTTGTTAGTGTTTGTATTTGCATTTATTAAAGTGTTTTAAGGCATCTACAGCTTATTAATTACTTTTTATTAACTGAGTTGGTTCTTTTCTTCACATTCCTTCACTTTGCCTTCTAATTTCAAAATCAGACTGTTGATGAGGTTAACAGAAATCTATTCAGTAGTTTTGTTGGGATATTTTGGAACAGTTTGTATCTTTTTTACAGCTCAGTATAATTTTAATATAGAAACATAGTTTCATTTGAAGCAAGTATGTTTTCCATTCTTAAGTATGCTGACATTGAGATAAGGTTTCTCTGTTCACTACAGCTACAGGACTACAAGAGACACCTGAAAGAAATACTGTGAGAGGGAAATAACACAAGCTGTGTGTAAGTCATTAGGCTGATAACGTTATCTGAGAAGGGACCTACTAATGAGAAAATTTTACACAGTAGAGAAAAAAATCACTTTTCTGAAAGTTTAGTAAAGATGAGATATGGCAGCAGATCTTGACATGACAAAGGGTCAAGAAATAGAGAAGAAATTGAATTGTCAGTACTGTGACAAGTAGTGGAATAAAATTCTTAAATTCCTGCCTGTGAATTTCTGACATTCAGCTGATTTTCCACATTTCTGTGGCCCCAGACTCTTCTTCAGTTGTCTAAGTTATGCCGGTGTGTTTGCCACATTTATCCTCCATTTTCTCAAGCAGTTTACTGCCCAAAATAACAATACACATCAAACACTTCAAATCTGCAATTTCAACAGGTTTCTCTGTCTGCTACAGGTTGCATAAGCTACTGTTGCCATGCAGCATGTACCTTAAAGGACATTTGCTAATAAGCACATAGGCAGCACCTTACCTGCAGTATTCTGAATAGAACTCAGAAGTTTTGGCATTGGTCATACTTTTGTAGTGGTTATTATTCTGCATGTGTGTGATGTCATGTCACATTGAGTTGTCAAAGTTTTTGGAAGTAATCAATTGATTTTCAGTAATCTACCTGAAAGACTTACTAATCAAATAAAAAGAAAAAAAAAGAAAAAGAAAATTAAAAGATTTCTTCATTTCTTCATCTCCGTTTGGTGGTCTGATAAACAGCATTTCCAGCAGTGCTTTTTTGGTTGCCATAAAAGCCTTGTTCGATTTATGATAAATGTTAATTGCCTTCATATAGCTTCCAGCCTGTCCAAGTAAGTGTTCTAGGACAATAAATGCCATGCTTATTCAAGCACACTGTGTACAGAATATTATCTATTAAAGCCACTGTGGATTAAATGAAGCAGATAATACGTGATGAAACGTTTATTTTCTTCTTTTGGCTCACAAGACAAGTATGCATTACTACATCGCTAGATATCTTGCCTGAAGGAAGAGAGTTCCTTTGCAATTTTGTGGCGCTAATGCACTGCTTTGTTTCTTTACACTGCATGTACGTTACTTTTTTGCTGGTGGAGCAGGAAAGCACACACTTAGCTGGAGAAGAAATAAATTTTCTTGGGGCAAAATATTATTGCAACCTGAGGTGAAGCAAACTGGGAAAGCAATAAATTCAAATGAAGAACGCTCTTTTAAAAATCCACAGCAGTGCCTCTAAAACAGATATTATATTGTCAGTGTATTTTCTCACCCAGTACAGAAGAATGAGAAACTTTACTGTATTTGACTAAATACACCAAAAATCCTCTTAGAATTGTGAAAAGTCATACTATGTTCCTTTCATGTCTATTTTTTTTAAGACATTTTGCCTTGAGGGACTTGGTATCTGGTAAATCCATCACAGAAAAGTATCAGCAGTGACACCTCTGTGGCTGCATTACAGGATGAAAGATTATAGGTTGTGATCATTGCAGCTTCCTCAGTGTTTTACCAACCTCCCTCAACCTCAGGCAAACGCTGAAATGCCATTTAACCTCACATTTCCCTATAAGGTTTACTAAGAATATTTTAATACCTTTGTTCTAAGGAAGGCACAGAATTTCTGTGTCTGCATCTGTACCTATATCTGCATGATAGCTATATCCCCTCCATTCTCCTCTATCTCTCTCTCCCCTCTTCTAATCTCATCTCCATATAACCTGTATCTAAATCTATATAATCTCCATGTCATCTATAGAAATAATAATAGAATCACTAAGTTTGGGAAGGGCCTCGAAGATCACTTAGTCCAACCATTAACCTGACATTGCCATGTTTACCACAAAACAATGTCCTAAAGTGCCACATCTACATGTTTTTTTGACACTTCCAGGGATGGTGATTCCACCACTTTCCTGGGCAGCTTGTTCTAATGCTCAGGATTCTTTCCTGATGCATATTAATTATCTTACGAGTTATGAAGAATCCACAGCCTCTCT
Organism: Struthidea cinerea; assembly: GCA_013397865.1. Taxonomy (NCBI): domain Eukaryota; kingdom Metazoa; phylum Chordata; class Aves; order Passeriformes; family Corcoracidae; genus Struthidea; species Struthidea cinerea. Next base: position 177,136 of record VZTI01002256.1, on the reverse strand, counting down.
GGGCATCTGTTCCAGTCCTCAGTCACCCTCGCAGTAAATTTTTTCCTCGTGTTCACTTCCTGCGTTCCAGCTTCTGCTCATTGCCACTTGTTCTGTTGTTTGGCACCACCAAGAAGAGTCTGAATCTACCCTCTTGACATCCTCCCTTCAGATACTTATAGACATTAATGACCTTCACTCTCAGTCATGTCTTCCTAAGCGATCCCCCAGCCTTTCCTCATAAGAGAGATGCTCCAGTCCAATAACCATCTCTGCAGACCTCCACTGGACCCTTTCCAGTAGTACCTTGGAGTATTGAGGAGCCAATGCTGTACACAACACTCCAGATGTGGCATCCTTAGGGTGGAGTAGAGGAGCATGTTCACCTCCCTCAACCTGCTGGCCCCAATACTGAGCCTTGGGAATTCAGCCACCACCTGGGTGTGACGCCATTCACCACCACTCACTGGGCCTCACCATCCAGCCAGCTTTTAACCCAGCAAGGAGTGCATCTATCCAAGCCATGGGCTGCCAGCTTTTCTGGGAAAATCTGTGGAAGATGCTGTCAAAGATTTTACTAAGTTCTAGGTATACCGGTACATGTATAACTATCCCTATTACTGTATGCATGCATGTATGTGTTGACGTATAACTATAGCAACTCTATCTCAACCTCTACCATTGTCTTTATCTGTATCTCTATAATCTATATCTAATCTATGGCATCTTTTTTTATATTTTTATCTTCATCATCCTTATCTCTATCATATCTGTCTCTATCATCTCTACCTCTACCTCATCTCTACATGCCATTGTATATATATTTGTCTACATACACACACACATATGTACCTTTAGCATCTATTTTTATATCTATATATCTCTTTATATTATCTATAAACATCTATCTACATCTATCTATCTATCTATCTATCTATCTATCTATCTCTGTATATTCTACTTTCTTTTCGAGTCTTCAAATATTAAGACATGTTAAGGAAGCTGAAATTCAGAGAGATTGGCAGAGAGAACAGGCAAGCCAGTTTGGCAAGTATCTCTATGAGAGATTATAGTACAAAAAGTATTATTTATTTCTAGGCAAGTGATCAAAATTGGTCTTCTTTTTAATCTCTCTGTTATTTCTTCAGAACAGGCATGCAAAAATGAAATAATGGTATTTCAAATGCTGAATATCATGTAGTTTGTGGTTCACCATGGCTGTTACCAAATGAGGAATGCTGGAAACTGAGAAATATGCAAACTTAAGTCTACATTTAAAAAATATTTTAAATAAATGGAAGCAAAAAATGCACATGTAGAATAAATGTTAATAGTCTGAAATGCTCTACATGTATGGACAGGTGTCCTGGCATTGGTGGAAGCAACTTAATTGAAAAGCAACTTGATTTTGCATGCAGAATAAATGCATCCTTATTTTGTATTTATGTTTTAATATATCTCCCATTACGCTTTTCTGCCTGATGGAAATTCCCCCCAAAAAACCCCAAATCCAGTCTTTAAAGACTGTGGTATATTCCACAATCTATTTTCATGAAACAATTAATTATAAGCCTTTTCTTTTAGCTACTTGAAAACTTTCTCCTAGCTACATGGGAAATGGTGTGGTGGTTTGTGTTTTTTTAATTCAGATGGGAATTGCCACACTGAAGCATTTGTGGTTTGAAGTTTTCCTTTTGTATATTTATACCTGCGTTTACACTTTTTACAACAAATATGTGATACCTTTAGTTACTATATCCAGCTTTTTTCATTTCCCCTTCACCTTTATAGACTGAAGTATTTGTACTATATTGAGTTAATTAATGATACAGATCTGTCCATGATCTTTTTTCCCGGTTCAAGTTCTTTCTCTATGCAAATGTGTTCAAAAATTTTACAAAAAAAAAAGTAATTTTTTTTTTTCTTTCAGAAAGTGTCTTGCCATATGCAAAGTCTCCTCCTGTGAGAATTTAACACTGCAGTCTGTGCTCAGAGGTTCAAAGTATTATAGCAGAAGTTATAATGATAGATCTTAGCCTATGCCGTAGTCACTGCAGAACGTGCTTGAGCACCTGGTCTGTACCAGCATTTACCTTGAAAGCAAAATCTACCACACACTTTCTTTTCCAAAAGGTCAGACAAAGTATCATTTAACTCAATCTTTCATACAAAAGTAATGCTATATTTTCTTTTAGACAGACACATAGCAGCTTTGTCTTCTACTTTAATGGTGTGCCTACTAATGTCATAATTTTTTCCTTCTTAGTAAAAATATGCATTTTAATATGAGGTTTGGGAGTTTGTCCATTTATCACTTTTTTTTTTTTGAGTGAAAATGTATTTCGTAACACTTACCATTTTCAGATGAAGAGAATATATCATATGCTCAAACTCCAGCTGTTTCTGTGGTCCACTGACCTTGCAATAGGTGTCAATGACAGAGGAAACCCCCAGAAGGTTTTGATTGATATGTTTTGTCAATTTTCTCATAAGATTTGCTGTGTAAGATTTTCCAGTGTTGACATCCTGATGTTCAAGGCTTGGTGAATTGAGATTTCTTTACGAAGTCAATTCAGTTCTCTGGCGTGGTCAATAGATTTAGAGAACCTACTATTGTTTTCAAGCTTTGGGTCCCATTCCTCCCATGCCTTATTGTACAACAAATGTATTTCCCTATAAATCAACATTTGTCTTTAAGTCTTTGAAAAACATACGTTGTTTTTGCCAAAACTAGTTATTGGGCATGACCAAAAGTATTTTCACAGAATTTTTTCATGCCTTTTTGCAATGTGTGCATAATAAGATATAATTGATTCTTGGTTTTGGAATTCCATCTTCTAACCAGATTATATCAAAAATTTATTTACCTATGCTCAGTTTTAATCATGCTGTGGCAGATGTGCTTGAAGACAAGCTCACATTTGGGGGTTTGAATGCTTCAGGACAGGTAGCCTAAAAGACAAAATAATTTTTACCATTATTAATATTATCTCAAAAACTAATGCATAAAATGAATATGCATGAAATCTGTTTTTATCTTATTCATAAGGCTTTTTAACACTTTTGAGACCTTAATAATCTGGGATTCTTTTTATTGGAGTTTTTTGTTTGTTTTTTGGCTTGACGGTTTTGGGGAGGGGGTTGGTTGGGGTTTTTTGAAGGATTTTTTTTGGTGGCACATGAGAATAGAACCGAGATATGTTTTTAATTTCTCATGGAAAAATAAGAGTTAGAAATGTGCTTTGCCCCCAGTTCTGCATCTGGATTTGAGTTTGTAGCTCAACCCAGACAGCATAAACCTGTGTCCTAGACAGTATAGAACACAGGTTCTTCTAGTCTCCTTAACAGCCAGAAAACCTTTTCATATTGAGTTTAATGGAACTGTTGTGAAGTCTTGGCAAAAAAAGACCTAATATGATGAGGACAAAAAACAGCTCTTGTGAAAGTTCCCAGTAGGCATAGCAGTACTGTTTCTTAGACCAAGTTATGTTGATTACTTTGTGTACTCGGGTTTAAGAGACTGGTCATAAGGCTTTTAAATTTTAATGGCTAAAGGGAACATCTAGAATGTAGGGAGCTCTTGAAAGAATTTGTAGATGTGGATGGAAAACTTTTTGGAACCAATGTTTGTCACAGGTTCTGTATGGAATTTTTGACTAATGAGCTAGTTTGTCTCTGAGTCTTAATCCAACAATATTTGTAATATTTGTCATATTATCCTTCTCTTATAGACTGATTGAATTTATGTATGTTTTTGAATTGCTTCAGCACTATATGAAGGAAGTGAGAAACCTGTACTGCAGTCTTATTAAGCAGAACAAAGGAATGGCAAAAATTTCTTACCTGCCAGGAGGTCTGAAGTATATAATCTTTTTGGAAAGGAATATTTCTCTCAATCTCCAAAAAGCCGAGTTTACCTACACCAACTAATTTTCCTTCGTGTGTGTATCTAATTCCCAGACTGTAAAATAAAGACCTATCTGTTCACTTCCAGTGGAAGCCGATTGGTACTGAGCAGGTGAACCAATCCAGTAATCTCTGTTCACTAGTGAGTAGTTTAAAAGTGAAGTAGCTATGCCTGCCCATACATAAACAATAATCTAAAAAAGATCTAGTGATCTCAGGGTCTGAACAGCTGTGGAAAATCAAGATTTTGGTGAATTGACTTTTCACAATAGCACTGTTAATATCATTACTCTATACGATGAAACCTTTGGGATTTTTGAAAATTCCATTATTTGGTAATTTTCTTCTTCCCGATTGATTTGTACATTAGCATGATTCTACAAAGGACAATGTTTCTCAATGTAATCAGGAAGGATTTGTGTATGTATTACATAAGTAGCGTCAGTGTAAATCCATTTATACCCCTAGTTACTCCTCCTGGAATGTACTTAATTTCCTATACACACATACCAATATCCTATTTGCATGTGCCTGGAGGTCTTGGGATGTGCACTGGGGACATACATAAGAAAGATAAAATTGGGAGACTGCTTCAACACACGGGGCTATGGTCCATAAACAAAACAAAGTGTGAAGTATACTCAGCCTGGTAAACTTTCCATTGCAAGATATATGAAAGAAGAGAACAAAGCCAGGCTCTTCTCGGTGGTGCCAAGCAATGGGATGAGAGGGAACAGGCAGAAACTGATGTACAGGAAGTTCCATCTAAAACCCAAGGAAAATCTATTTCGCTGTAAGGATGAGAGAGCACTGGAGCAGACTGCCCAGAGAGGTTATGGAGTCTCCTCCTTCCCTGGACATGTTCAACACTTACCCAGAGGCGATCCTGTGCAACCTGTTCTAGGTGAACCTGCCTTAGCTACATGATCCCCAACCCTTTTCTGTATTGAGGATATTTCGTGTCATCAGAAAATTTAATTGACACATGTCACTTACCAAAAGACTACTAATGAATTCAGGCAGGGCTGGTTTCAAAGCAGGCTCCAGAAGCTCAGCTGTTGATGGTGCTTCACTCTTCCCACTCCATTAGTTTTATACTCTGTCCTTTTACACAGACCTTTACCCACAATTTGGTTCCTTAATTAATGTCTTCTAATGTTCTCTTTATATGTTTCAGTGAAGATATTGAAAATTCCCCTTACGCTGGCCTTCTTAGGCATATGCAGATGCTGTATAGCTGAGACTTAAAGAAAACGGGCTTGTGAGAATACTAAGTACACAGAAGAATAGTTATACCTTGACCATGGTTAGAACAAAGAGGTACTTAACAACTGAGATTCTTCAAGAACAGCTTCAATCCCACCTGTAAAGTTATTAGCTTGGGATTTTTTTTCTCAGTGAAAAGAGTTCTCTCTCACACAGTGACCCAGTAGAAATGGAAAATAAGAAAACTCAGCCTTTACTAGTTGAGCAAGAGAGAATTTTCAGAGTTTTACAAGCAGAACAAGTGGAAATGTAGAGGTGATAATTGGGAGCTAATTATTCCCAGTAACACTTTCTGTACTCTCTAAGATGCATGCATGGCAAGAGATTGGAAACAAAAGATATGGTTACTTCATTTTGACCCTTAAGTAAATGTGCAAATTAAATTATCCCAAAGGGGATATAAATCACAGTTAAATGCTCCATTCCTAAAGGAATATCAGTTAACATTGGAGTTTTATATAACAAAAGCATAAGGTTGATCTTTGTGTATCAGTTGTATCTTCTCTTTTTTTTTTCACCTTTGTGTCCAGAAGAAAAAAAAGAAAATAATTTTTGCATTCTTTTGAAGCATATTTCTTTAATATTTCACTCATGCATTTAGTTTTGTGGATGTTGGTAAATCAAAAGAATCTATGTAGTGCATTAATCAAATCATGACATGTAGATAAACTCGGGTGTGACAGACAAACTCAGTGTTAATCTGTAAGCATGTCTATTCTGTTAACAGAAGCCCTGCCAAAAATATCTGTTTTCTAAATAATTTTCTTGCTAATCTGTGCAACAACACCTACAGTTGACTGATCCTTTGATTTTTCATGGTGTACTGGTTTTGGCTGAGGAAGAGTTAACTTACTTCACAGTGTTGAGGATGGGGCTGTGTTTCAGATTTGTACTGAACACAGGCTTGATAATATAGAGATGTTTTAGTTATTGCTGAGCAGGCCTTACTCAGAAGCAAGGCCTTGTCTGCTTTTTGTACTGCCAAGCTGGTAAGGAAATTGGGGATGCTAATATATATATATTATATATATATATATTGCCACATGCCAGAGACTTCCTGTTTAATATTGAAAAGCAAGAAGTGCTGAAAAACTCATAGGTTCACTACTAAGTTCTTTGATATAATCACAGATGGGAAGACTTGAATGTATGTGGTATCATTCTGGAAATTTAGGCATGTAAACTAGGAAAAGGCAGCTCTATAGTTCCTAAGGCTGTGTGATATATTCATATTGTGCAATGCATCTCCAAGGCCTGTTTTTCTTCTATTCTCTTGATATTTTCACTGACCTTTTTCTCTAAGAGAACTCAACAAAGTACTTTTTTCTTGTTTGCTGAAGGAAATATATTTTCATTGTGTTGCTTTCAGATGCAAAGTGCTTTATCAGGGGAAAGAATATTTTAAGCCCAAATTTAGACTTAGAGAGAAAGAAACAATGGGAGGTTAATGACTGATGTTTCAAGGTGGTGGTAATCACAGAAGTCAAGGTGAGAAGTGATTTCATTTTTTACAGAGTAATATAGTTGCATCTTAGAGGAATATGGACTCACGTGATATCAAAAATAACCTATTATTCTTTGAAAAACGTGGTTGAACGCCTCTGTCTTTCTGATATGAGAAATCTATTCAGATGTTCTGCATTTTGTTTAAGGGCAAACCTCAATGCAGAAACTGAATAATTACCTGGTTTTTTCTTTCTGGAATATTGAAGGGAAGGGATGAGAAATACAGAAAGAAAATGAACAGAGCAGCAAAATAAATTAATGGGAAAAAACTGTTCAAATAATTTGCATATTTAGCTAAATGTCAATTTTGTGAATATTTAGCCCAATAATTTTAGACCATCATCAAGGAGTGTAATGCACATTTACAAGAGAACACATCTGACCTTCTGGATAATATCACATTTTCTGTCACTGTATATACACATGCCAAAAAATACATCTACTTCAAATTATATGTTTCATAATGAGACATGAGAATTTTATTACTTTACAGAAACATAATACCATAATAACTCATGCATCTGTAATCTCAAAAATGTTGAGACTGGTGGTTTTATTTGTTTGTTTGTTTGTTTGTTTGTTTTTAAAATACTTCTCTTAAATTTTGGAGTCTAATCAATGGGAACACACCCACGCAAACTCTCCTTTCAGAATTGAGGAACACAGTTTTGGTTGACTTTAACTTTGGTTAGCATGATTTTTTCTAACTACTTTGACTAGAGTACACTTAGTCAAGTTGGAAAACTATAATTCTTAACTGTAGAAGAGACTGAACAAAACCAGTTAAACTGCCATAAAAATTTAGAGACAGTATTATATGTCAAAATTTAATTTGTCTGAGCTTATAACAAAAAGCTTCATAAGTATTTATTTGTAAGAGAAAACTATCTGCTGCAACCCCGACTACAATACAAGAGTTCAGTCTAGAACATTTCTATCAGTTCTCAGTGACTTCATGTAGTTCACTACCATTCAGAATAAGCTTCTATACTGCCATGGATATGAATGAAAAAGCCACTTAATTATGGGCAAATAAGCCAATGCTGCTTCTTGTCTAACTTGTTCTCCTAAAATCTGTTGATGAACTGTTCAAAGACTGAGACAATGTGTATCTAGATATGCAAGATCCTAAATATGTGGTTGGATTTTTATGCATGTGCTTCATAGAGAAAACTAACTTCCAGTACTGAAGTGATTCCATTTTGTTTTTATTTCATTTTTCTTTGCCCTTCCCAAACTGGAAAGATTCAGAAAAGCCATGTTTCATCAAACAAAAGGTTTGATGACCTTCTCTGCTGAAGAAAGCAGCATGTTTTTCCCAAAGAAATGTTTCTCTATCCATATTTTATAAAAATTTTAATTTGTACAGAACGGTAAGTGACTGAAATTATGAGAAACTGATTAGGTTTGTACTCCTGTCTCTTAAGTGGTATTGTGTGTGTGGAATGGAAATGACAGAAAAGAAAAATTTCAAGAATGTCAAGATTTGAACTAAGGTTCTACTCTGCACAATTTTCAAGAGATTTGAAAGACGAAATTGTATGATGCGTTTCAGGCACCCACATGGAGATCAGCCTTCTATTCTAGGATCAGGTCATCAGTCTTAGCTGTGTTTGCATTTCTGTAGGCTTTACTTACAGATATTTAAAAACTTTTTTTTTAGTCCTTGTGTGGTAGTATTCTTCAAGTACAAACACAATAATTTTTGATGTTCAGAAAATCAGGACCCCAGGGTTCTGTCTGTTGTGGGTCCTGTCCTGTCCTTATTAATGACCTGGAAAGCTGACCGAATGTATTCCATTAATTTTTTAGTTGACGCCAGGTTTTCTGGAGCAGGTTCTGTTGAGAAAAGGGGCAGCTTTGGGACATTTAATGCCAGCCCAGTGTCTACAGGGAGGGAATTGACAGGACAGGGATAAACAGTAGTGTGAGACTGCTGCTGGGACACATAAGGTTCAGACTGCACATATTGCAATCAACACGTCACCTTGAGGTTAACTAAGTGGTGGAACAGGTTGACCAGAGTGGCTTCAGACTCTCCATCTTTGGAGACTTTCGTATGCCCTTGGGACTTTCATACACCCTTGTGCCTCCCCATCTCAGTTCCCTGCTGGCACTGCTTGAAGCAGGGGATCACAGTTGAGACATCCCAATACCCGCTCCAACCTGCATGATCCAGTGATTCTGTGTACGAAACAGAGACTCTGAAAATAGTTTATGCCTTTCAGCAGTGGTTTTGAGATGACATTTATAGGCTGTATAATGAGTAAGGCGTAGTGTGACAGTGAAGCAGAGCTCTAATCACCCTTCCTGTTTTGGGGCTTCCTTTGCTGTTTTTAGTATTCGTGTAGGCACCTGTGTTGAACAGATGGGCTTCTTCATATGTGATTTGTGAGTGACCTTTCAGTTTCATCAAATTTCCCATACATTTTCTATTATATTTCTTCCTTTTTTTCAGCAGTTTTTTCTTCTCCCAGCTGCATAGGTTTCAGTTGTGAATGAAAGTCATTAATAGACAAAGACAGATGGGTTTTATCTTCCTAGTCCTTGTACATGGCATTCTCTGGAACATACATTTTCAGTAAACATTCTTGCTTTCTCTGCCTTGTAACTATCAGAAAATATTGGAATTTTACTTTATTAAGATTATTTTTTATACTCTTTTGAAAAAACAAAAATCAAGTATTTTATTGGATTTTTGTACTTTACTGCAAAGGAAAAAACAGAAGTTCTGAAAAAAATTTTTTTTCAACATATGAACAATCATTTAAAGCTAGACGGGATTTTCTCTGTTTCACCATTCTTTTTCACTCTGTAGCACTCAGTTACAAAGCCTTAGGAAAAGTGCTACCATAAAGCAGATCTGTGTCTTACTGCGTCAGTTGTGAAACTTGGCATACTTACGCACTTTGAGCCAAAACCTGTATTTGTGCCTTTCTGTTTACCATTACTTTGGGGTACGTTATTGGGTTAAAAACTGGCAGGATGGCTAGGCCCAGTGGACATCTGGAGGAATTTCTTCATGGAAAGGTTTGTTGAACATTGGAATGGACTGCCCAAGGAGGTGGTGCATTCGCCATGCCTGGAAGAGTTCAAGAAGCAACTGGACATGGCACTTAGTGCCATGGTCTAGTTGATGAGGTGGTGATCAGTCAAAGGTTGAACTCAATGATAACAGAGGTATTTTCCCAACCTAAGTGATTCTGTGATGCTGACAAGTAATTCTGTGGCACTTAGAATATCCAAAGTTGGAAGGGATCCAAAAGGATCAACAAAGTCCAACTCCTGGCCCCGCACACAGGACAAGCCAAAGAATCAGAATTGCTCAAATGGTTCTTGAGCTCTGTCAGGCTGGGGAGCTGGTTCCAGTGACCAGCTACCTTCTGGGTAAGAACCATTTCCTAATATCCAACCTAAATCTGCCCTGACACAACTTCAGGACATTTCCTCAAGTCCTGTCACTGTCACCACAGAGAAGAGATCAGTGTCTGCACCTTTTCTTCCCCTCATGAGAAAGGTGTAACTGCAATGAGGTCTCCCCTCAGTCTCCTCTCCTCCAGGATGAAGAGACCAAGTGACCTCAGCCACTCCTCATATGGCTTCCCCTCAAGGCCCTTCACCATCTTTGTTGCCCTCCTTTGGATACTCTAACAGCTCAATGTCTTTCTTACACTGCAGCGCCCAAAACTGCCCCCAGCACTCGCGGTGAGGCTGCCCCAGTGCAGAGCAGAGCAGGACAATCCCCTCCCTTGCCCGGCTGGTGATGCTGTGCCTGATGCACCCCAGGACATGGGTGGCCCTCCTGGCTGCCACGGCACTGCTGGCTCATGTTCAACTTGCCACCCACCAGGACCCTGTGGTGGTGTGTAGCGATATGGAGCAGTGAGGAGGACCCAGGTAGGTACAAAGGAGGAACTTTATTTACAAAACCCCAGCCTTCTTATGCTGTTAGTCAGTTGTTAGTTTACATAGTTTTAAGGCACAACAAACCTGATTTAACCAACTACCATACACCACAGTGCGGGCATGAGGCATTCATGCAGCAAGCCTCACTTCCCCTATTCCAGCTGAGTCATTCTCCCACAGTCCATTTTTACTTCGGCTAAGTAACAGGCCGGAGCCATGATTTTACCAGGCCTTCCCTTTACAAAGCTTTACCTATCGGTCACAGTGGTGCACTACCCCCACTTCCCAGCCGCACTGCGATCTGAGAAATGCTTGCTAGGCCTTGGACTTGAAAACAGCACCGGGGCTCAGCTCTTCCGGAGCTTATCAGAAGCACTGTCTGCTCCCAGGATTTGCCGTTGCCTAACGAGCTCCTGTTTTCCTTATGAACAGCCTTAGAAACAGTTTTTCTTGCCTGAACAGCATAACATTCCTGTTCTGACACTTTCAAAGAAAGTGCTGACCCAAACTGTGGCCTGGATGAAACACTGTTATGACTAAAGCCCACTCTCTTGTGACCCTATGAAGAGCTGTCCAAAATGAGACCCTTGGAGCTCTCCTGGACTGCAGTGAGCTGCAACCAACAACCTCCCCCTCAGCAGGACACATCTCAGAGGTAGTGAGCTCTCAAGTTTGCTGTCGTGGAGGATTGCTGAAACACGACGTATCCTGGGCTGTTACCCTGACTCCTCGAGGCCCAACCCTTTGCCTGTCAAGAGATGCAAAGGCATCCAAAGTGAGTACTTCACTGACCTCTGAAGGGAATTTTTCACAGGTACCTTTCTTGCACTGATACTTTATGTCTGCGTGCACCTGTGCACATGCTACAGCAAATCTGTGAGAAATGATTCTTTCTTGGATGTTTAAGTACCTTACATATCTAAGTAAGTTAGGCCTGTAAGTAAGGTTAAGTCATAAGTTATAAGCTAAGTTAACTGTTGCTAAGTGTTCTTTAGTAGCTAAGTTGCGAAGTTTAACTTTGAAGTTGTAAGTTAGGTTAAATGCTGTTAAGCGTTATTCCTCTGTTAAATTGCAAAGGTTACATTTTAAGTTAAGATACAAATTAAGGTAGGTATAAGTTAAGTGTTGTTCCTTTGTTAAATTGTTACATTTAAGGTATAAGTCAAACTCTAAAGTTTGAGTTCTGTTAAGCTTTTAGGTTGTGTTCCTTTTTATCCTTTCCCTGCCTGTCTGTATGTCTAGGGTTTCCCTACCTCAGACGCAAAATCCAGCACTTTCCCTTGTTAAACTTTATACTGTTGGTGATTGCCCAGCCTTCTAATTTATCTAGGTTGAACTTGAACTTTATGAACTTGAAGTTTGTAAGTTTGAACTTTACGTTTATGAACTAGAAGTTTATGAATTTGAGCTTTAATATACCTTTAAGTCTCCTGTTCTATACATATCCTATTACTAAAAATGTAACCACATGAAATGACATCTTATGTGGTATGTAACTTCTCATGTCTTTATGTGTTTTAAAAAGACCAAATCAAACCAAACCAAACCAAACCAAACCAAACCCAACCCTTCTTGCTGGTTACAGTCATATTATTGACACCTTGTGTCTGCCCCACAGGTAGTTTGAAGCCATCTGAAGGATTTAGCCATTTTCCATATACTTTTTTGTCTAACAGGGATTGAAACAGGTAGTCTGTGTCTATAGTATTTTACAGTACAGTTTCCTTTAATAGAAATCTAATCTTTGCTTTTCCTTCCATGTAATTTTTTTTTCAAAGAGATAGCAATCCTTAGAAAAGGGTGTGAGGACTATACATTCTCCTCTAATTTACAATGCCACATGGCTTTAAAAAGAATCATAACCAAATTTTTAATCTTTATTCCTTTTTACTAATTCCTTACATCTGATTTTCTTCTCTTCTGCTGCTGTGTCGTGAGATGGTATTTCCAGTGAACTATCCATAAGGACACCAGAATCTTTTCACAGAGTGACAACAACTCAACAGTGTGTATTTACAGATAGCTTGGTTTTTCCTCTTCTTTTTGCTTTACTTTACACATAAGGACACTAAGTTCCATGTGTCATCTTCTGGCCAGACCTTTGGCACAGTAGGAATCTTCAGCATGCTTTCATATAAATTTTCATTTTGCCTGTCTTGTAGTTGTTTTTTTCACTTAGAAGCTTTGTCATGGTAAAGTTGGTCTCCTTCTCAGGACTTTTAGAATAATTCAACATTAACTGTGAGTGAGACAAAAATAATCTTTCTTCCTAGTTGTGATACATGGCCATATATTACCACAGAGTAGTAATAATAACAGGAATGATAGTAACCTATATTTTTGTGGCAAGATTAATCCCTTTTTCGAAGGTTTCTAGTGTTTCTAAGGTCTCTTGTTGAGAAAGCTTTCTAAAAATTCAGGTATATTTTTGTCAGACGGATTCCTGTAATCTCTCACCTCTCTAAGTCCTGTGAGGTACACCAACATAGTTATGTGGCACGACTTCTTTTTATAAAAATCATGTCAACCCTTTCCCGATACATCATATTTATGCATGACTATCACTTACAGATGTTCTGCAATGACTTAAAAGTGTCAAAGAAAGTTTCTGGTTGGACCATCCAGGAGGCACTCTGGAAGTCAAACTTGCATCACCTGAGCTGACACCAAGGCCCCTTCCCAGCTGCACCCCCGACTCTCACGCAATCAGACCACAATTCCTTACCAGCTCAACCCCAGGGCTCCCTTATCAGAGTCTCAGTCTGGATCCTTAAAATAATTTCATCATGGTGCAACAACAAAATAACAACTCAAGCTGGTGTCTCCAAGGAGGGACCCTGAGCAAAGGAAACCCTGGCCTTTTATACCCTCACAGTCTAAGTGTGTGAAAGTCTGGGATTTTCCAGCTGATTCATTGTCTCCTGCCATGTCTCAGTGTCTGCTCACCTGGCTGGCCCACAGGGCCCTGTGTCTTTTGCCGTGCAAAGTGTTGGCGCCAGTTCCTGGCCTCTTGCCTCAGGCTCCCGTAATCCAGACCTCTGGATTTTGCAGCTCTCACTGCAGCTGCACACAGCTACCTGCACTAAATGTTCTCCTCAACAAAAGGTTGGGATAACTTTTCAGCATTAATAAACCACTCTGTTTTCCTCACTTAAATGTTTAATTTTCAGTAATGTCTCTATCTTCACTTAGATCAACATTTCCAGCCATTACAAAATGGAAGAATTAATTTCTGCTTAAAAAGTTCAATTTTAGAAAGTTTAAAAGCAGGATCTCAGAATAACTAGTATACTGACAATATTAATGGGGTATTCTAACACTTCCTAACTTGAGTATCTTCTTCTTTGTCTCAGAGAAAACAAAGAGGAAATACTTGGCTTTAGAGTACAAAACTCCTTCAGCATGTAAGGAAAAACTTTATCTGTCTTTCTAGATGGGTTTAATATACTAAACCAACTGAAACATTCAGGTGTTTTCAGCTGGTTTTAAAGATGTGTCTTCAGTTAAGAAGCTAAAAAATAATAATTTTTGCATATATTCCCTGAATAAGAAGTTTAATAAAAACCAATACACTAATTTTTTTCCACTGAAGTTGACTGCCAGGTAATTAAAACTGGTTTGTAAAGAGACAAAATTCTGCCATGAATGGAAAATCAGAAAGTGCTTGTGACCTGGTTGTAACCAAAAAAAAAAAAATTTGCTTTGCACTTGGCTGTTTCTGTGAATGTTAAATATTCATGACCAGATTTATTCATTATAGAAATTCTCACTCATATCATTAAGTCATGTAATGAATTGCTTCCCCCATTGAAAGTAGTTATTATCACTTGTATCTCATCCAACCTCATATTAAGTTCTCCCTCTTCTCCACTTCCATACCTCCTTTTGTTATAGTTATAGGCGCCTTATATTACATATGTTAGGCATTCTGAAATAAAACAGCTACATAATGTGAAACTCTGCCTTTTCAAATGAAAATGATCAATACTTTCCAAATATCCTTCATAGAATTAACTGTCTTATAGAGTCTCTTGTCACAATTTATTTATAAATTTGGACCTTGGGCTTTCTTCTGATGAGATCCCCTTTTTGTCCCCCAGGGTTCACTAATTCCTCTGCATTCTTAGAAAAGAAAAAAGCACAGTTTCTGGATTTTGGTTCAGTGATATGACATTGCCGCAGGAAATGGAGGAGAAAGCAGGAGGAACAGAAGTCCAGACTGAGGTGGATTACTCTCTTTTCCTCCATTCTCAAGAGCAAGGTTCCAAGGCTCCAACCTTAGCATTTTCACATTCTGTGAACAATTGTTGTCACAAGCATCAACTAAAGCCATCTCAGTGATTTCAATATGGCTTCTGCTTTTCTGCTACTCACTTATAAAGTTATAATGTTATGAGTAGTCACCCTCCAAGATTTACATTCTACACAGACTGCAGTGTTTTTAGGCGAAATTCATGGCATTCCTGTTCTTTGTCCTATCACTAATTTTATGATCTGAAAAAGTGGCTAAGTGTTGCACATATCACATTGTGGGCAAAGCTATTTATAAAATGTACAGTTTTAAGACTGAAATGTACAACAAGCTACATGTGTAATTCTGACTCTGTACGTGGAATGATTCTACAAGGATGAAGAAATTTGCCAAACATCTGTATTGGTTTACACTGCAAAATCAACAATCTTAGGCAATTCAATAATAAACCTGAAAAACAAGCTCTTTGAGAGATTTCTTTTGTCCTCTCCTTCCTCTAATATCATCTAGAATTCATAGAAAACTACGGAAATTTTCAGGAAAAAAAAGCACTGAAAAAACATGTAGGTGCTAAAAAGTTAGAAGTGGAGAAATTCTTCAGCCTTTTCTCAATATTCTGTGAGCAGACTGTCTTTCGCATGCAGCTATTTTAAACAAGGTCACAGTTTTATAAACTTCTTGCACCTGCAAGCTGTTTTGCAAGATTGTTATGGCTTTAACTTTGAAAATATTTTGGAATAGGAATCTTAAAACTTGGCCAATCCTCTCAAGGGGTGGATGGCCGAGGAACCAATTACCTATTGCCACTCAACACACTTTTGTAATCTATCCTACAAAAGTAGTTAGAAAATTATTAAAGCGCTTCCACTTGTTCATAAGCCTGGACTCTGTGTCGTTTTGTTTACCCGTTTTGGACGTGACAGTGACAAAAATGTATTCCACTGAGCAGAAAACGTAGTCTTTAGACCTGAGTCATTATGTTCTCCTTAGCAATCAGAGAGCAGTAGTAACATTAAACTTCTACCATTGCAAGTCCCTACAAGGAGAAGTACACAGCACACACATAGTCCTGTCAGATTCCAGGAGGTCTGTCTGACACCAAGGGGTGTTAGGATAACATGTAAATAGCCCTCCTACCTTTTTGTGTGTGTGGCTAATGACCTGACACAAACTGACTTGGATACCAAATTATGCTACATATTGAAGGTCCTCAAACTTACTTCTTCCATGCTACTAATCAGGATTAGGAACTTCCGAGACAAAATAATACGTAACAATTTGAAAAAGGATGTTTTGTTCTAGATTTAATACAGGAGTTTATATAAATATATTTATGGACAATTTATAAACTCAATTATAAGGAATTTATGAAGAAATAATAAAAAGGACTTATTTTTCCTTTAGATGTATCAGTTTACTAATTTCTAAAACCTACTGACCATTTTTACTTCAATGAAATTTTTTATTTACTTATGATGCTGGAATCAGTGGATGTGTGAAATAATTATGGAGTAGAGAAACAGTTTTAAACACTGTTTGCCAGTATTATCTTACTTACAGTGGTTTAGGCAGAAATTCTTCCAGCTTCTATTGGTGTAATTAAGGGGAAATTTTCTGGTCTTCTGTTCTCACCTTCTCATATCCATTTTCTTTCATTTTACCTGTATGCAGAAATTAAAATTAAGATATTTCTATATGATTGTAGGTTAAATACAAGGTCTTATTGAATATTGTCTTTCAAATGACATCTCACAAGGCTCTAAATTCCTTATAACCTAGGAGGAAACTGTGCTTTATGGTTTATTCATTCTGAACATTTAAAGTTTATGTAAAATTACAATTAAAAATCTGCAAGGAAGAAATTATTCTACTCATAATATTGCATTCATCAGTCTGAGAATTAGTGATGGAAATAGTTACCATATTAACCAAAAATTCCCTGTGCCAGAATTTTCTATTACTATATTAATTATATTATTTAATTTAATCTTTGTTTAATGTTAAATGAAATAAGACAACTGCCATGAAAGAAGATTTTAACTATTCTTTGCTAATTGATGTCTTCAAGGTGGGGAGAGTTTTCCTCAAGGGATTCAACTCAGTAGATATTTGAAACGTAATCCATACTCTCCCAAAACAAGTAATAGAATTTATGGAAATCAAGAAATACCTGGTTTATGCAAAGGTGTGGTGATCTCCTCATGGCACACCTAATGACAGCTTTTTGTTTAATCTCGCTGCTCCCCTAGAATCATAAATGGCATTGATTTTCTTAAATATCCACTATTAAAGATGCAGTCTATGAGAGTGGAGTTTGGGTTTTTTTTAGAATAATATAAGGATACACTGAATGCCTCATTGCATGTACTAAGAGTTGCTATTTTTATTTTGGATGACAAAGACAATTTCATTATCAACAATTTCTTCACAAATTATTGAAGCAACAGAGCTTCCAGCCCAGCTTGCACAATTGTGGGTATTAAATGCTGTCAGTCCAATAAAACTAAACTATTGAGAAATTATTTGCACATAAAAGAGAAGTAGCCACAATCCAGTCTTTTCAATACACACATTATCTTTAAGCAAAGCTCGTTGGAGAGTGACGACCCAATATTATCCGTTCAAATGTCAAACTTTGGATTTTGAAACAGGTAGCTTTACTGAATATAGAATTAACAATGACAATATACTGTATTGTTGCTCCAGAGTTAGTTGGTGTATATGAAAACACTTTTGCCTGAAGAGCGAAGTAAATAACGAGTTTGCATGTACTGCTGGTTTAAAATTTTCACTAAAAGCTTCAGCAGAATTAAAATATTGAAATCTCAGACTTTGCAGTTCCGCTGAAACTAAATGGTATTACTCAAACTCAGTATCTCATTATGGGTGTAATATTGCTTTTAATCCTGAAAATTAGGAATCTTGTAAAATTAGAGTATTTTCAAAATCAGAACTTAAAATTTGAATTTTATATTGTAAATGATGGAATCACTTGAAAATAAAAAATCCTGTGTATTGCTAAAACTAGCCAAATTAATTATTAAGAATACACAGTGTGCATAAACACAAGTATGAATATTACTGTAAACATAAAAATAAATATGGTTCCCTGAGATTAAAAAATTTAAGATCTTCGGTTTAAATACATACTGGAATACTACTTTGTTGTTTTGGGGTTTTTTGGGGGTGGGGCGATGATGGCGGTGGTCTTTTCTGGGGGAGTGGTATTTTGTTTCCCATTTTGTTTTCACTGTCTGTACAGAAATTAAAGAGCATTTACAAAGCATATGACTTCAGGTAGAAAGTGGGAACCTCAAAGACATCTGTGGTTACTGTCAGCAACATTTCCATAAATGTATTTCCTTACATAAATTAATATATGACCAGGAGATGAAACCTTTTTTCATTATGACAAGCATTAACTTTCTTTTGCCACTTAGAAAGGTATGTGTCATGACTCCTATCAGACAGCTATGAAGATAAAATGATTCTAAAATACATTTATTACCTCAGAAGAAGTAAAAACATTAGATTTTCTACCCAGCATTGCCATTCTGTTATTTTTCTTCTTAGGGTTTCTAAAGTTCTAAAATTAATTTTCTTCTCAAAATAAACTATCATGTCAATACTGTCATTTTTTCAAGTATTAGTTCAGTAGAGTAGAAGTAGAAAATAAAACGGAATAGTTGGTAATGACTGAGGAGTGACAGGTCAAAGATTTCTTCTCAGACATTTTGATTCCTAATATATTTCTTAAAAAATAATTATTCTTTTTGAAGAACTTGTATTTCTTCCAGAAAAAGAAAAGTAAGAAATGTGCTTCTTAAAGAAATAAATGTCTATAACATTCTAAAGTTTGAAGAGACAAGATTACTGCATACTTGCCAAATCCCTAATAATTAAATAAGAAAATGTTAATATACAGAGTTATCTGTATGTAGTCTTATGTAACGGTTTTGACTTCTTTTGTAAGTGTCCTGGGGTCACTTTATGATACTGTAGTCCCTATCATCTGCCCTATGCCAGACATAAGTTCTGTGCCTTTAAAGCTAGCTCCGGGAGAGGGGGGAGAGCCACTGTAATTCCTTTAGCGCTGTGTTCAAAACACAGATAACTTGCTCGCTTCTCCTCAGCTCTCGGCTCTCTGCAGCCGGCAAGAGAGTTACATTCCTTTTGCTTTTTCGATAGCTTCTTGTTCGTTAGCTAAAGCATGGAGCCCTGGGACTTTGGTTTCTTCTTCTTCTTCTCTTCTGGACTGTTCAGCAACACCAGAACATTACCAGGATGCCCTACAGCTGGGCTGGAGGGGTCCACGCCGAACCCCAGCTCCGGAGAGGGCAGAGCCACCCACTAAGGACTCTGAAATCTACTCAGGTTCTCTCCACAGCGAGAGGTTTTATTACTTAGCATTCTTTTATTTTCTTTTTTTCTTCTCCCCGCCCCCCCCCCCCCCCCCCCCCCCCGCATGTGGTNGTATGCATTCTGCTTATTAAAAAAATAACTTATTTCCGCTTTCCTCTGAGGAAAATTCTTTCTGAGCCTGGTGGGGGAGGGGTGGCAGTAACCTGCCTTCTGTCAGACGATGTTCATTTCGGACGTTCCTCCGAATTCGTCTCAAACCGGGGCAGTAAGTAAAGGGGCTGCTCATGATGGTGAAGCAAAACCAAAAGCAAAAGGAAAGACAAAAACAAAGATAAAAACAAAAGCAAGAGAAAACTGTGAATTAAAAGAAAGCATAAAATAAGAATTAGGAAAGTGGGAAAAAGGAAACTAAACTAAAGAAAACTTAAAGAAAAGAAAAAGGTAGAAGAAGAAGAGAATGAAAATAAAAATGAAAAAATTAAAAAGAGAAAAAGAAATACAAGAAGAAAAAGAATAAACAGAAAAAAAGAAAGAAAAAAAGAGAAAGGAAATGAGGAAGAAAAAAGAAAAAGAGAAATAAAAAAGAGAAAATTTGGTCTCTGATTTTCTGCTTGAACTGTTTGTTTTTAGATCAAGTCCTCATAACATTTTCCTAGCCAATTTTACAGAAAACTACAAAGTTGAATTCATACTAAATAATATAAATAAGTAGGAGCTCACATATTGTCATGCTGCACTGTAGTTTCCTCTTGGTGGAATTGAAGAATATGTGCCAATGGATGGAGCAAATGACTGTTGCAACACAGGAAGTCTGAGCAGACTGGCTGCCATGGAATATGTATATTATCACAAAGCCAAATTTCAAGAACAGCCAAAAGTCAATTGCTGTTTTAATATATGATTCTTACTTGTAGAAAGATTCCTACTTTCATGTGTGTGTTGAATATGCTTTCGTTCTTTATAATTGAAATAATTAATTTTGGCTGAGTTTTTAGAATTAGCACTATCCTGGGCAGGAGAAATAGATTTATTAAAAATATCATTAAGCTGATTAAAGTTCTAGGATTCACTGTCTTCCTAATTGAGTTACGTACTAGTGATCTGCCTTGTCTTTAAATGTTTCATTGCCTGAACAATCCCCAAAGGAAAATTTCTTCTTTCTTTCAATGTAAAATAATGTAGTAGGAATAATAAGCTTTTAATGAGGCAAGAAGACAGTCTGATTTTTTTACATTCCTACTTGATCTCTCACATGCCAGACTTGTGTAGCTTACAGAATTAGTCTACTAAATTAGGTGAGAAAACTTAGATTTGAAAGATTGGTAGTAGTTTCAAAGGCTAAATACATAATAGAGTCAAAACAGTGACACATGTAAATATAAAATTTAGATTCTCGGAAGAACCTGGTGAATGTTACACAAATCTGAGTCCACAAAATACAGTGCTCATCAGTATCATCCCTCTGTCTGCCTCAAGCTGTTGTAGTAGACACACACAGAACTGCATAACCTCACCTATGCTGAACAGATTCACACGTGTTCTGGTCCCCATGTTGCCTGACTAATTTGTGTGTGGGGTAAAAGTGCAAACTGCAGCTGTCTCCCAAGGCCCATTTTTGAAAATCAAGCAGGGTTTGCCCGATACACAGTCATTTACCTGCTCAAGGGACATCCCAAACAATCATCAGTCGGGTATTTATTGTACTATTTCATGATGCGGAGATTTGGACATTTTCTACAGATTTTGACTGTTCCTTCCCTGCCAGCAAAAGCTGCATGAGTTCCTCACTGAGGTGATGGCACCAAAACTTAGCCAAATGGCTCCCTTCTGTATGTGTTGTGGAAAAAAAAAAAAAAAAAAAGAGAATTATAATTCTAACTTGTCAATATTCTGCTTGAACTCTCTGTACGTACGACGATGAAGTTCAAACAATGTATACCCACTTCCATAATACATTCTCCACTTAGAATCTGCTGGGTTTGATGCTTTTTTTTTTAAGCTTTTCACACAAAACAAGGTAAGCTGCCACAAAATGAGCCTATTGCCAGCTAAACCATCTACTGTTAATCACTCAGCCTTTGTGTGGTTATTATTTGTCTGCAGTCCATTTCACTCCTAAACTATTGTTAGCATATAATTTACTAACGTGTCTCACCAACCATCAAGGCTCCTGGCAATTTAATATATTTTCTTGAATCAAATAATTTTTAAAAGACCCTTCTTTTCTTAAATTTGCTTGGTTTGTCAGCAAAACTGTTGTTATTAAGTCTTTGTTAGACCACAGCATGGGAAGCACAGTGTGTTACAAACTCCTTGCAAGTATCTTTTTCTTACAAAAAGCATGGTTTATAACTATATAATTATATTTCCTGCACTGTGGGTAGACTAATAATTTCTCACTTATTTGCAGATTATTTAAAATCATAAAACCTCTCTGTAGTATGTCTTTGTTGTTGTTTCACAGAACTAATCCACCTCTCTTAGCATTTTTGTAATGAACATAATTTGAATTGATTGTTAAGCCACAAAAACATCTTGGCGTCAAAAGTCCTACCCATGTCATTTCCAGATGGATTATTTTTTTATACATAACAACTATCAGTGTATGTCAGCTACTCTTATGACATTAATTGTATTCCTTTCTTGTCCTGGGCCGAATGGTTGGATGAAGCTGAACTCTGCTTAAAACTAAAAAAAAAAAAAAAACAAAACAAAACAAAACAAAACAAAACAAAACAAAACAAAAAAAAAAAAAAAAACAAACTAAAAAAACCCCCCAAAATCTTTATTTTATTTATAAATTAATTTAGATTCATCTCTATTTATTTTAGGATTAGTTTTTAACAGCAACATCAAGTGATTTTACTGCTGTCTTGAGAATTTAACACGCATCTAACAGAATTTTGAAGCAGTATTCTGTTCTTAATCTGTATAATATTTAGTATTATCCATATAACACTTAGTATTCACATGTTCAGATTCTTTCTAATGTCCTTCTAATATTTTGCTCTGAAAATTAGCATATTATAGTATTGGAAGATACACCAAAATTAAAATCAATGAAGTATATATCTGGATTTTCCCTTTTTTTTCAATCAGAGGCAAAACCATAAAGAAATCTCCAGTTTAGCACATAGATATTATTTACATATCTCTAAATTGCTATGCCATTAGCCCTAAAATCCCAGCATGGTAGACAAATTGCATAATTGAATGTAGAGTTATGACATAAGTGATTCTCATAGAAAATATTTAATGTCTATATTTAGCACAGATACATATAAAAAATCTTATTGAAACACGAGCATTTGCTTCCTTCTTTTGAAATCAATTCCACAAAGCCACTCTGCAAAAATGCAACATTCAGGCCATTCTATTTAAGTGATGCACAGGATGACATTTTACAATAAAACCATAAAATCTTTTTTGATACTATAATTATTGAAGTCACAGGGTAAGACATTATAATTAATAGTTAATATAGTTAATATTTCACTCATCTCAACCACAAATTGCACTTTTCTCTATATGTCTACTACAATGTGTTAAGGAAAACATTTTCACTTTACTCATTTTATTAGTGAATCAATACATTAACTTAAATTATTTTTGCTTGGTTCTTCCTGGCAGAAAATCTGCCAGGATTTACTTGTATTTTTCTCAGAGCATTCAATCCAAATCTACAAACAGTGAACAGTTCTACGTGTAAGTGAATTACTTGTACTCTGAAAAACTAATGCAATAGTATCCTTCTTTTTTTCCCAGAAAACTACTCTATAATTGTGATATGCAGTTAAGAACACATAAAACGTCCAGGAGAGTTTTTCAATTACATTTTCCTAAAACCAAACCAATCCAAAAGAAAATGAAACAAACCAAAAAACACCAAAAACCCCACAACCCTGCTAGGCTTTCAAGTTATTTAACTTTCAAAATACTCAATTAAAACTTGACAGCAGCATAGGTTTCTTAAAAATTCCAAGGTACAAAATAAATACATAGACAGTTGACATCATTTGCAATATTAGAGGGTTAGATGGTTAGAGGATTTCTTGAGAACTCTTCTGAGTGAACTTGATATGTAACAGGTGTCTATTTCTCCTGTTCCAGTTGTACATTGTGCTTGTCAGAAGCACACATTAAGCCTTTGAATTGTGAAAGTTTGAAATACAAGTGCATAAAACCACCTAATTGAGAAGATTGACATTTGGGCTTTTTTCTTTATCCATACCCAAAATCGGAGGAATTTGAAACACCTCACTGGAAACTGATCATAGTGGGAAGTCAGTCACCTACCTTCAGATCCTTCTGCACTAGTGCAGGATGGATAACTTTATAAGCAGTGCACTGGATTAATATTAAGGTATTCTGAGTGCAATTTACTTCCCTGCTTATTTCTATTCTCTCAGGGAAATAATTTAATTTCTATCTTATTTCCCTTTCTGCAAAACAGCAATAATATTGCTTTATGCAGTTGGACGGAGGGGAAGTTCACAGTTGTGTGGGACACAGATGTTTGTAGTCATTAGGCAGGAAATGTTTCACATGTGTTTCAGACTTAACTGTGAATACTTGGAAAAGAGATATGTTATTTTTGTTATTTTTTCCATGTGGACATTGATCTCACTTGTGGTTTTGACAGAAAATTAATCCCTGCTGATGCACATGTATCTCTTATCTACTTGTTTAGAATTGTGTAGGATTGTATAACCAAGGGAAAAAAAGGTTAAATTCAGAGAGAAGGCTTTCCTCTTTTAAAACTTCAGAAGCTGCAAAACAAAATATCTTTTCAATGCACAAATGGTTTCTGAGTTCATTTATGCAGCACAAGAGAAACTGAAGTTTTAATCTGATCTGAGGTACTGCTCATACAGAACGAGACAGCAATTTTATAATTCAGCAAAACCAGGGACCTATTTAATCAAATAACACAGATTTTTAATTTTCATATAAGTGACGAAGAACATATCCAAACTGTATTTTCCTTCATCTGCAATTTTATCCCTTCTTGCTGTTTACAGAGAGCAGTGATATTATCTTCCATCTCTGTCATCCTGATATGAAAACAAACAAGCACACGTAGCCTGTGAACTCTGAATGGAGAAAGACATCTGAATGTAACCATGTCAGAGTAGACAGCCTACTGGGCCAGAAATTTAACTGGGAAAGAAATAACACTCCTGTAATAGCACCAGTAGTACACTGCTGTGGCTTGTGTTTTCTCAGAAATACTCACCAAAAACTTGTGGCTTGCAGTGATTACAGCCCAGTTATTTCCTTTCAGCAAAGACAGTGCACCTTTTTGCAGCTTTCCACATCAGTACACAAAGACAAATAAGACAAATATCTTTATCTTACAGATCCTGCCCTATTCCATTAGTATGTTATTCTATTACACAGCTTCTAGTCTAGAATCCAGCCCTTCAGGGCTTTAGTATCTCATTGGGACAAAATAATGGAATAGCTATTTCCTGAGGCTAAATGAAAAAAAGTCTGATATTTTGTGCTTCTCTTGAGTTCTCGGCCTTTTTGTCATTGTAGGGATTTTTTGTTTTTCTTTCCCTCTACAGAATAAATAAAAATGTGGTTCTAGAAAGCAAAAGAAGTGATTTCACCAGCACATGAAATTAAAAAAAAAAAAAAAATAGGAAAAGGGAAAATATCCTTACCTATTAAAACCTCCTTGTACTGTAACTCTGTTTTTGGTGATTTCTAATTTACTGATTGATCAGAACAAATAAGGTCCAATAGTTGGTCTGCCCGCATTGGTTTACTACATTGAAAACCAGAACTAAGGGATCAAGGTTAATGTCAATGTACATAAACTCAGTTCCCAAGACAACCCTTACTATGTGTTTGGCTTTCCTTTTTCTTTCTTTCTTTTTTTTTTTTTTTTTGGGTGCAGTATTGGTTGTTTATTGGGGGGGCGTTGGTTTCCCAGAAGAAAACTTGTTAGTTCTTTAACCTGCCTTCATTCTACTCCACCTGCAAACTGTGCTACGATGATGCAGCTTTCTTTCTGAAAGGATGTCAGACTTTTAGATAAAGAGATTGGTATCACCTCTGCACTGTGATTTTTTTTCAGCATGAGTATTCTAACAGCAGGACTGTTTAAATAGTAAGCTCTTGGTATAAGTAAATAATATCTGACCTTTGATTAAAATACCTTTTACAACTTTATCATAGCAAAAATTATTACACTGCTACATTTATCCAAGTGGTATATTTGAGTATTAAAACATTGATTGTAAATCAAATTAATTGTAACAGATTATACAAGTGTTAGTTACTAAAATGGTTAACAGAAAAATCAAAAAATTCTTCATCCCAGTCTCAAACTAGAAACTGGCAAGGGGTTGTCAGATTGAATTTTTTTTTACTTATAAAGTTTACTGTGCACTTCCCATACATTATTAAAACACAAAGCTAGTTCTCCATATTGCCTAGGAGCTAAAAATGTAACGCATACATTTAAAGGCTAGAATGAAGCAACTCACCCAAATAGTAGAATAAAACCCCGTTTTGGTGATGACAAGTTATGGAGACTGATGATAGAGAATAGACATTAAATCTTGTTCTCAAAACTTTAATTATTATCTATGACAAAGGAAAACACACTGCCTACTATTGCAAAGCCTGCATGATTTGCTGTGCTCCATATATAGACGCGCATGTTACTGTTTCCATACTTCCTAGAGAGGAACCCATTACACAGCTCAGTATGTATTTCACTCTGTCTGTGTGAAATTTAGACTTTTAATTAGGTATTGCTAATGAGGGAAGAAGACCACAAAATAGAAATAAAATATTTCTGTTCCTTTTATTAATCTTCCTCATATTACTGCCAATGTCATGCTAATCCCAAGGCATTTCTGAGTGCTGCAACTGTCACTGACTTCTCTGGCAATCACTTTGAAGTAGCACTGTTTTTGATTACCTACTTCAATCATAATTAGAGGATAAATCAATTGACCACAGCAGTGGACAATTGCTTAAATGTATTGCCCAGATAGCACTGTTGGAAAAGTGATATTGAAAGTGTAAAGGGCTAGTCAATTTTTTTTTGTTTTTAAAATTAAGATTCTTTGCGATACAAGATTATCAGGCTATGCTAATGATTGAGAGGGATAATGTACCAGGATCTGGAAATTTTCCTAAGGTTTTCATATACTGAAAGGAGCAGCAATCTGTGTTAAGCCTGATATGTGGATACATTGTGTTAATTACCATTAATGTGATTTTTTTCCTACAGAAGAAACATGGAGAACAACTTGTTGGGATATTATTAGATAGCCTGTGATCCTTTGAAAAAAGGATAAAATGCAAGTTATGTTATTTAAATGGAACATCAGTGATTTACTACAGCTGAAGATGTAGACCTACAACCTCTAAAATATTATTATTGATTTAAGACATCTGTTATCTGCACAATGTAGAAATTATAGTAGACTCACAAGATTTCAGAAGACAGATAAATAAAACTATAGACAAGAAAAAAAAAATTATTATCTCATCTGATAAGTCCTCAAGAGATACCCATATTGTGTAAGAGATCAATCACTGAGGGACAAATGGCAACCTTGTGGTCTAACCTCGGCCTGGGAAGTGCCTGGATATGGTTTTATCGAGTTGAACTTGAAGCGTGCCACTGTCTGAACTCTACTTCCACTTGGCTTCTAGCTGATATTTTTTTGAAAGAGAAGGGAAAAAGGTCAGGATGATCTCAGTTTTTCCTCTTCTATTTGCAATTATTATGTTCTAGTTCAAAAGCAGGTAACCTAATTCTAGATGAGAGCATAAATGTCACATCAGAGTTAGGGAAGAAAACCAGTGTCCTTTACAAGTGAAAAAAAATAAAAGCCCCAAAAAATCCCAAACAACAAACCAGGTTGTCCCTAATTACAAATGAGACAATTACTGTCTTCAGGAAAACACCTGTCCACCATTCCCACTTAATTACATTTTAAATTGTTCATGAAGGAAGGGAAAAGATGCAATATTCTGCCTTCCGCAACATTTAGTACTTCCAAACAAATTAACAAATTTCTGTCCATGAAGCCCACTTAATTATGGCTTTTTCTTCATTATGTTGGGTTTTTTTGCCTTATCATGGTGATGATTAAAGTAGGATCTGATTCTATAGTAGTGTAGTCTGGCATAATTGAACAGAATTTTTTGGACCTGTATCATTTTATAGTGCTGAAGTTCACACCACGTGCTATTTACTGTAAGTTCCTTAATTTATTTTACAATTTTCTATCTTATCAAAATTGGAAGAGACATCCAGTCTTTGCCAAAAATTCCTAAAATTATCTGGTATTCTGCTGATCCATTCTTGTAAACACTGATTACATTGCATGTGTGACCCTTGCACCCTCAAATAGAGCATGCTGGAAGGACAAGATTTAATTTCTTTAGTTAGTGGAATTTAGTTGGACTGAAAGTATTAGTAGAAAATGTTCATATAACCTATTCATTATCTCTGTCTTATCTGCTGAAGTCTTTATAAGCCTGCAGCACTTTACATTCACCCTGACCCTTAACAAATAACATCAGTAGGCATAATTTAGCAGGAAATCAGAATCTGGTATTTCTTCTTGTTTTCATAATAGCTCACGATATCTGCCCCTATCAAATTCCGAATTTATGGAATAGCAGTTGCAAGAGCTGGTTGTTTGCCGCGGTGCTCTCTCCAGCTAGCACGTTGCCTAGCACTGGGCAATGTTCTACCTGCCCCAGGTGGGGGGGACGGAAGCCAAATGCGGCGCTGGAGGGCAGGCGAAGCACCTGCTTGGGTTTGCCTTGCCCACCGATGGCAGGGTGCACGAAGGAGGGAGGAAAATGCAGAGGGACTTCCTCGTGGGGCAGAGAAGGGTTTATTGGAGAGAAAAGCCACGAGGAGAGCTGATAAAATTACGTGGGCGTGGGGTTTTACACCCCTACATAATAGGCGTGGAGAACATATAATAACCAATAAAATATCAGTTATGGGGTGTTACAATGTGGGGGAGAAGGGATTAGGGTGAATGGGAGAAGGAGTGGGGAGAGAGGAGTAACAGGGGTCCAATTAGCTACCGAGTAACGTAGAACTTTCTGGAGACATAACCAAATATGAACCAGGAGGGGAGGGGGGTGCAGCAGCCAATGTTCAGCGTGCTTTACACAGCCCTTTGGGTTCTCACTGTGCCTTCGAGCCCTTGTGCTGTGGAGACATCAAACCATTGGACCTTTTGGTCTGCTTGGTCCAGCTGACCATGGCTCTGGCCATAGCTCACCGCAACAATTGTTCTACTGTCTTGTAATCAAAACAAATAAGTATGTGTTATACAGTCAAAAGAAACCTCTGAAGAACTTCATGTTCTAGTATGTAAAGAAAAAAGAGAGTGGCAAAAAAAAATCAACAGTGGTGTTTCCGACACCAAGATGATGAGAACTCTATCTCAAGCGCGAAACTTTATTTATTCTTGTGCACTATTGACCATACATCCAGTCAGACAGGTTTTTGTCCTGAGCCCTGCAAAATTTGCCTTGTAAAAAAGTGGAAATGAATTTGATGTTTATTAAGTTATTTTCTTGGTGTGTAATGTCTTCTGTAGTATTTCTCACTCTAAAGGCTGAGTGGTACCTTCAGGCCTTTCCCGTTGTCATAGCAGTTCTGACACTGGTTTCATGACTGTGAAAAGTAGCATTGCCAGTAGACAAGACACGAATAATACTTCCTCTCCTGTAGCTACATATCTTGCTGCAGTTGGTGTTGAAAGAGGAAGGAGGCTGCAGGTTAAAACTGCAGCAGCTGTGGGAGAGTGAAGGAGTCCTCACTTCAGGTTTGACCATCAGAAAATGTTTCAAAAGGAAGGACATTTTAAATGTTGAAAGAAAAAAAAAAGACAAAAACTGACTTTTCCTCCTTACCCTTTTTCCCCTGTATTCTTGAAATTCACTGCCCAAAAGCTTGAAAAGCATTGTAGAAAACAGCGCTACCTTACTTTTTAGGATTGTCTGATCCAGTCATTGCTCAGCAGTTACTTAGGTTGGATGATCTTTGTTTTGATGGGTAGATTATGACTACGTAATTCCACTGTGATTAGTGTGTTGTTCAAGTTTACATACAGAAATTCAGTGAGAAGTCTACTATCTACTTTAGCTGCTCCTTCCTTTTGCCCCTCTTTCTGTTATGTTTAGAGATTATGAGGCTTTTAATGTTTCTTGTTACTGATGTTATAGCTGGT
Organism: Struthidea cinerea; assembly: GCA_013397865.1. Classification (NCBI taxonomy): domain Eukaryota; kingdom Metazoa; phylum Chordata; class Aves; order Passeriformes; family Corcoracidae; genus Struthidea; species Struthidea cinerea. Next base: position 147,730 of record VZTI01002256.1, on the reverse strand, counting down.
ATAAGAAGGTATAACCCAAATTAAAACAAATTTCTCCCCTTTAGCAAGCTCTCAGAAATTACTTAGAAGATGCACGTGGTTTTGCATCTTCAGATTCCTTTTACTTTGTATTTTAATACTTCATGTGAGGCTTCAAGATGCCCTATTTCAGCTAATGAGTTTTACAGGCAGCATTCAATATTGTAGATTTACATAAATTGTACTTTGTCGATATTTGGGGAAACGAATGTTCTGATCTCATCTATGTTTATATCATTATTAAAAGACGTAAACCCAGAAAGAATAACCTACCTTATTGTTGTTTGTTTAAGTATTCACTAATTACCATTAATTTGATTAGTACAGCAAATTAAAGCAGAAAACAGAGAGAGTTTATTCATGGTTAAATTGCAGAAATCAGTGGGTTATGCAGTATTTGCATTTTAATTAAGTCATGAGCTTTGTGAGCACACAATGCTGTGTGCTGGAAATACAAATGGATTCTCTAGCTTCATTGAAATTTAACATTCATCTCATATTATTTATTTTGTGTATCTGTGTGTCTGATATCCACAGGTAGAAGAATGCAATTCTGTTACTAATATATGCGCATAACACGCCAAAATTAACAAACAATTATTTCCTATAGACCATTAAAACAATCGTAAATCTGCACTACAGGTAATTCCATAATTTGGTTTTATTATCACAGAATTACAGAATATGCTGAGTTGGAAGGGACCCACAAAAATCATCAAGTCCAACTCTTAGCCTGCACAGGACCATCCGCAGAGTCACACCACGTGTCTGAGAGTATTATCTAAATGATTCTCTATCTCTTCCAGGCTTGGTGCTTCCCTGGGAAGCCTGTAGAACAGCCCTTGATCCTTGGCTGTTGGGCTTACAAACTGGGTGTTGAGAGAACCTTAGATTTGCGACACTACAGCACATTTAGTGCTGTTAAACTGCAGACCAGGAAAATGTTCCACGCTAGGGCCTGTGCAATGCAAATGCTTAGTAGGCATTTAGGCATCTGCTCTGCATTCTGAAATTCAGCACAAAATTCTTCATAGGCTGTTTTTATATACGTAGGGAAAGTTAAGAATCTCCCTGGTTAACTACCAGACACCAGTGAAGACAGAACACTTTCTGCCCATATGGGCAGCCCTTTGTGAGCTTGATACTTCCAACCAAAGGCATTTTAAGCCCAAACAGAAAGTAGGGGCTTGCAGTCTATCCTCAAAATAGCTTTTTGCTTTTGGCTTGTTGGCTTTTGAGAGCTATCAGGAGGATGTAATACCACTTACTCTCATCTGTAGAACAGCCAGAATGAATTTTTCTCCAAAAGGAAGTGGGATATGCAGGTTTCACTATCTCTGAAGGTAATCCAACCTGTAGTCTTCCATTTTTAAAACATATTCAGCCATTAGTGATATTTCAGGTGAGGAGAATGCCCTTATTCATTAAATCCTGCTAAAATCAAAGCTAGTACAGGCAAGCAAGAGCTTCATCTGGGTTCATTTTATCAGGTGCTTGTTCTAAAGTCTTATTTATTACATTGGTCAAGGAATATATCTTGTTATTCCATGAAGATTGGAAAAGAGAGATTGAGGGAGTTAAGACATTCTTTAGGCATGCACTTGTAAGTCTCCTCTGACGGAAAGAACGATCCAGATCTAAACTACAGCTGTGAATTGGCTTCCAAGAGGACACTGTTTTGTTATTCAAACAAGTTGGAGCTGAGATAACAGCCCCTAGAGAGACTTGGACTTTTCATTCACCCAAGTGAGAAAAGGTGTCCTGAAGACAGCACTTTCAGCTTGGCTCCCTGTAGCCACTTGATGGATCTGGGAGTTCTGGAGCTGTGAGCAGGTACTGGGAGATTCAGGGTTATGCAATGGTGTGCTTCATCCAGTTTAAAATCTAACATCAAATTACACAAACAGCGAAAAAAGAAGGTGTCAGGGGATTTTGTTGTACAGCTCCTGTTGACTTTAGTGGCAGCTCTATGACTAAATTGATGTGGTCAGTAAAGAAATTCTTTCTTTTAAAGGAACGTATTTTGCTGAATGCAACATCTCAAAGCTTACGGTACAGTGATTTCCTTCTCCCCTTTATCAGAAAACTACTTAAAACATAGAGAAAATTGTAAATTGGAGGAAGTACTAAATGTTATACAGGTTCAGTCCAAGCTCTGTCTTCCCTGTCTGCTGTTCTTATTGGTATGGAGCATGTGCACCATACGGTGCTGGCTTAAAAGAGTTGAATAGAATAAATGTCAACACTAAATAAATTCTATTGCCAGCAAGCTGCCAGGAAATGTTTATCACACTTCTGGTAATGTGCAAAACAGTTACTGCACAATGATGAATCATACCTTATATTATACACATGTTGGCCATAAACATTTATCAGACTTTGGGCAAATTCCAAAATGTTGAAGAGACACTATAGTTTGTTGATGAGATGATCTGTCTTCTCATTAAGCAGATTTCTTCACTTTAAGTATAAGCAAAACATGTTTAACTAGTGTTAGATGGTTTTACCAGAGATAAAGGGAAGATGGATCTCTTTTTGATGTCGTGTACAAACATATAGATGTACATCAGGATATATTCATTTTACAGTGTTCTGATAATCTTTTGTTTTCTGATTTTTATATTTTAAGAAAGATTTAATATTTTCTGATAGAGAAAGTTGAAATATTTTTGCAGCATTAGTGCCATAGTGAACATTACATGGATTTCTGTAGGTCTTAATTACAAAACTTCAAAGTTAACAAAGACTTGATTATGGTTTATTTGAGTACAGACACAGGCTCTTACAGAAGATACATACTTCAGTCACAAATTTTAAAACATTCTTACTGAACCCACCATACAAAGACACATAACATTATGCTACTGATGGGAACTGAGAGAGCAACTTAGTGGCCTATGGCAGAAGAAAATAAACTTTTATCTGTTTTTATATCCAGACTCATGCCCTGAATGTCAGATCACTCTTTCATTTAGACCTTCCCATCAGATCCAATGCTTACTGCAATATTGCTGTGATCAATCAGGTGCAGGGAGAACTCAAAGGCCAAACCCTCCCTTTGAGGGCAAAGGGAGACTAGTAATCTGAATTTTCCGCAGTCTGAGAAGAATGACAAAGAATCCTCCACTATTCTCTGTTTTGATTAGAGCAGTGATCTCAAAATGCTTTTTCCTTTAATCATCTCTCTCTTTTTTCCATGCATTTACATTTTATAAAAAGAGAATGGATCTAAGAAAAGGATTATGTTAGCAAAAAAAAAAATCCCAAAAGCCTGTTGTCACACAATAAAAATTAATAAATGAACACTGTCTTATTTAGGAGAGAAATCAGAGAATTTTAATATACTTCACTGGAACATTTAAATTACTACATCATAATTAATTCCATTATTATCCAAGAATTACTAACTGGCAACCTCGTTATGCATACCTTAGCAGTCTTTTAAATATCCTTCTGAGACTTTCTCCCTCCTTTTGAAATAAGGGCCAATAATTTCAAATCAGATAAAGGTTTTGGGTTTTTACTTTTGTTTTGGGGTTGTTTTTTTGTTTTTTTTTTTTTTGTTCAGTGGCTGCTAAAATTTTTTGCTTTAGGAATGCTTTGGGCTGTTATAGAGAAGTCCTTTTTAATGAGGTATGTGCTTGAAATAAGATCAAAGGAATTTAAAGAAATAAAATGAAAATGAGGTCTCATAAAGAATTAGTACTGAAAATAAAAAAAAAAACCCTCAAGAGTGTGTTATCCACTTACTAAATAACTTTTGAATTACCTCTGAAATCAGAGTATCCTTTATTATGTGATTTATAAAAATTAACCGCTCTGGAACCAAGACTGAGTACTCTGGCACAGGGCAATGCAAAGTGTTACATAACTGTATGGCCATATATTAAAAACCTTTAGGCTCAAAATAACTACCTTCTGCAAAAGGAGTTTCCTGCAGCAGTGAAGTAAAAGTACAGTGTTCCTTACAATTTTTCTATTCCAGTAACTAGAGAAAAGTATGATCTAGTAATGGCTCTGGTAATGAGCCAAAATGCATTTTAGAAAGGTACAGAAATACGTGCTAGAATTTGCCTGCAACAGCTGAAAAATGTAAGCTAATGGAACCTAAACTGGTTCAGTGTGGAAAGAACTCCTGTTCCTCCTTTTCCCTGGGATGAAAGAGGCAAGACAGAAGGCTGTATTTTAGGATGGAGATTGTACATATCTTCAAGGGTTTAATTTTCCATATGAAGTATTTTTCTATACTGAATTGGGTTTCTTCTGTGAGAAATGCTAGAAGCTTCCCCAATGTCCAGTGAAGCCGATGTCAGATAAATTCCAGACAGATCCACCTCTGTCCAAGGCAGAGTCCATCAGAGACAGTGGTAGGATATAATATAAGAATATTGGAGAAGTTAATGGAGGACTGTCTCTAGTCTAGACCCCACACTAGAGCACAGGAAGGATGGGATCAGTGTTCCCCCTGGAGAGGAGAGAGCAGCAGAGACCATGTGTGATGAACTGACAGTAACTCCCACCCCCCATCCCGCGGCACCACCAAGAGGAAAGAGGTAGAAAAATCCTTTGTGGATTTCTGTCCAGGAAAAAGGGAGGTGTAAGGGAACGGAGTATTATTATTGGTTTTCTTACTCATCACCCTATTGATTTGATTGTTAATAAACTAATTTCCCTGAGCTGTCTCTTTTGTCCATGATAGTAACTGGTGAGTGATCCTTCCCTGTCCTTGCCTTGACCCACAAATGTTTTGTTATATTTTTCTTACTCTTTCCAGTTAAGGAAGGGAGTAATAGAACAGGTTTGGTGGACATCTGGTGTTCAGCCAGAGTCAACCCACCACACATACTTTTGTAGTTTTTAAATAATTTTTTTAATTAGAGCAGCCAGACTGAATATGCAGAGAAAAGAATAAGTGACGCTGCAAAGGGCTCACAAGCTAAAAAGCACAAGATGAAAGGCAAAGAGAAATTACTGATGTCTGTTTTCACAAATGAGGACAGAAAATCTAGAGAAATTAGGAGAAAGCCTTACAAATTACTTAAATAACAATTTATGAGAGTTAAATTGGCTTGAGCAGAAATTAAACACTCCTGAAAATACCTGCTATGTTCTTTGCTGCACCCAGAGGGTCCTGGATTCTATCAGCAGTTGCCTTGCCAGGACTTTACAGTGTCATCACAGAAAATGATCAAAAAAGTAATGAGTTGTGATACATGCCACAAAAGTCACATGCAAAATTACATGAAGTGTAGGATGATTGCTAATCATGTTCAATTCAATCCCTAGTTGCATAAGGAATGCAGGGTAAAAGTCTTTACAAGGACATTTATAGACATCCTGAAAAATTAGTGCAGAATATAAGAACTAGATTTACAAATAACTTCTAAAGTGGGATTTCAGCCATCATCAAGACTATGTTAGGTAAATGATCTTGTACAGCCTGAAAATCAGCATTCTGATTTTCACCTTTATTCGAAGTATTAAGCACCACTTGAAACTTCTGGTTCCTTGTTTCTTTTTTGTCTTGATTTGTTTCTTCATATCTCTGTATTTATTCAGTATAAGCTGTGATCACTGTCTATCATTAAACACTGCTCACTAAATATTTCTTTTTACCTTTATTTTAGTAAATACTCTTGGATTCTGCATCATAAAGCAGTTCATGAGGGAGTTGCCATGATGATTTCAGGTGGCTGGAAAATGTCAAGATACAATATGTTATTCATGTAAACCTACAAACTTATATAAAATTATGTAAACCTACAAATTATATGAAAATAAATGCAAAAGTAATTTTTTTTTTTACCATAATGGGATAGCAAACTAACTACATCAAAATCTAGATGAAATTGAAAATGCTAACTACTTACTGTGTAACCAGTAAAGAGGGTATACTACCTTTCAGTCATAAAATACTGTACACACAAAATATACTAATCAAGAAAAATTTCAGAGATATGTATGTATAAATTTTTACCCTTGACACTATCAAGTTTTCCGTAGACTGACTGTTATCTTTGACCCTACAATTTCAGTCTCAGGATATAATTTCTCTTTTTTTGTAGAACACTGCAAACATGGAAAAAATCTCAGTTAAAAAACTCAGATACTTCAAGTACCAGCTGTGGTATTTTAATTTGTTCTTGCATGTATAGATTTATACACCGTCACCAACATGTGCATAAACTCAACAGAAACTTTTTGTTCTGCACAATTTGTCATAAAGTGAGACAGAAGAAAGAAAAGGGAGGCTGGAAACCAAGTGAAAACTCAGCCTTAAAACTGGAGATCAGCAGAGTTTATGGAGTGCATTTGGGCCTTTGATGGCACTTGATTAAGCAATTTTGAATATGAATATGAAAAAAAATTAGTTATTTCTAGAGAAGACACATTTTGAATTGTTTAACTCTATTTTTTTGAATATCTGCCCTTATGTAATTTGTATCTATGTGGGTAAACCTAAAGAATAAAGTAAGCTTGTCTATATGAGAAAGTGATTTTCAGAACAATCTTTTAGGAAAAAAAATGCCAACAACAAATGAACCTCATACAAGTCAAAGAACAGCCCAAGTCTCTCAGACACCAACTTCATGTTATTGTGTCTGTACTGAAAAGAGAATAGCCCAATGGTAGTCTGTTAATCTAATATTTCTTTCACTCTTCCCATCTTTCTCTCTATTTTAGGGGGAAAATACCAAGTAGCAGATGACCAGTCTTGCTCCTGTAGTACATGCAGCACTGCTGCAATTGCTCCCCATCTCCAAGGCTCATCCCCATTGCCGGAGATTTTTCTGCTGTGCACTAGAAATGCGGCCAAAACTCTTAAGTTTTATTGATCACATGTTACATAGCTATTTCCCAGGCTTGGGAGTGGGTTGGGAGGATAAGATATTCATGTTTGTGATTTTCAAAACATATAAAATATTTGAGAGGCTCACCGTGACAGTGTTTGGAGTTATTTTTGGTAGTGGGAACTAAGTCTGCAGTACTCAAAGTTTATACTGTCTGCCTGGAAAACACCCAAGAAAAACCTGTTCTTTAGCATGCCAAATTCTCTGTAAGAAAACTACTAATATTGGATTTCAGTAACAAAATAAAATGAGTCTTATTGCGGTGTCCCTTTCTCCCCCTGCATTTGGTTTGACCCAGTTTCATAATATTGTCAATCAGTTTGTTGTTTTCCCCCCCACTAAGCCTTGTATATAACCTGCTTTGATTGTCAATCCTGTATGTACACCACCCCTTCGTCCTCCCCTTTCCAGAAAGTTCTTCTCCAATCGATGCTCCATTGGTCCTTTTGAATTTCTTCCCGCCCCTTGATTCCTTCCATTGGTTGTTTGTGTGTCACCCCATTAGAAGCCCCTCCCCTTCTCTCTCCTTATTGGTCCTGAGATTGTTACCACCCCTTGTACCGCCCCCCCTTTAAAAGGCCATGGAACCCTTTTCCCGGGGTCTTTGCTCCCTGGTTCCCCTGAGAACAATAAAGCTTTGGATACTACACCAAAGTCCCCGCCTTCCTTCTTGCCTCTGCCTGCGCGTGCAGTCCACTCAGCACCCTGAGAGCGTTGCCTATTGTGGCGAGACCAGCTTCATCCTGGCTTTCAGATGGCCGCAGATCTGTCACTGCGAGTGACCGGGCAGCTCCAACAGCAACAGAGTCAAATGCTCGCCGGCAAAGTTATTTTAAAAATTTCACACACCTCACACAGAAATGTAGTATTTAATATAAAATTTACTTATTTGAGGATATCTGCTGCTGCACAGAATCTCTGATTTACTCTTGTTTTGCAAAGACTAAAAAACAATACAAAAGTAAGTTACACTTGGTAAAAACCCCCAGTTACTGTAATACACAGCTTAATCACAACACTGGTGAGACTCCCACTACTGGTCTCTATAGCATGCTCACTATCACGAAACTGGGTATCCCCAATTACCAGGAAAGAATATGTGAGTGGAGTCCAAGTCAAGCCCATTGCTCTTTTTCAAGTTCTGTTGTTTGTTCAATTCTTATATTCTTTATTGGGTTGGGACACATATTCAGTCCCCACATGCTGGTCTGGCTAACCCAGGGAGATGCTCACATTTTAATGAACTCATTGAGAAACACTTAGATCACCAATTGATCCACTCAACTATTGATAGCCATTTATGTAAAACATAGGTCACTCTCCACTCCCCTTTGTGTTGAAATAAATCCAATTTCTTTGCAACAGCTGTGATGAGTCGCAACCTGTGTTATCAAATGAGCACGTTCATGGGTGCAACATCTTTGCTCATCTGCTTTAATCCTTCTTTCATTTTAAGGGTTTATTGGTTAGTCAAAATATGAAGACCATTACATGTGATGGGGGAGGATCAGCAACTTTCAAAACAGTAATAAAAAAGTCAAACTGAAGCGTGGCCAGCAGGTTGAGATAGGTGATGCTGTCCCTCCACTCTCTTCTCATGAGACCCCTCCTGTAACTCTGCATACAGCTCTGACGTCCCCAGCCAAACAAGGACATCAACCTGTTAGTCCAGAAGAGGACCATTAAGCTGATTAGAGGGATGGAGCACCTCTGCTGTGATGAAAGGCTGAGAGAATTGTGTTTGTTCAGCGTGGAAAAGAGAAGGTTTATGGCTTTTTTAGTGTGATGGTGGTGAAAAACTGTAACAGGTTGCCCAGAGCAGTTGTAAATGCCCCATCCCTGGAAGTGTTTAAGGACAGGTTGGAGCTCTGAACAACCTGGTCAGGTAAATGTGTCCCTGTCCTTGGCAGGGGAGTTGGAACTAGATGATCTCTAAGGTCCCTTCCAGTCCAAATGATATGATTCTATAAAATGGATAGTGTGGGTGTCTTGGGGTGACTTTGTGATATGTATCCCATATCACTGCTCTATTGCCCACCAATCTTTCCGTGCCTTTAAACTGTTTCAGATAAGGTGCTAATAACATGTTTTTTAAGAGCTGTGTCACAGCACTTTGTTTACATACACACTGATGTCTTATTTCTAATATATAATGATGACAAGCTAATATTTCTGTCATGGTGCCTTAACTGCTGTGCTACTAATACAAAAATATTCTTTGGAAGAGGACTCTGGTTCTTACTCAAAGCATAATATGGTGGGTGTGGAAAAAGTGTTCCCTTTTATGTTTGTGAAGAACAGTTTTTGTTAAATGTCATGTTGACCTATCTGGGAAACTTTCTTCATCTACAATAGAATTCTTTAAAATGTAACCATGGAGCTATGTGAAAAATAAATCAAACAAAAGAAAGTTAGAAACTATCGTTAATGCTGAATTACTATCTTAATGATACGTTTTAAAACAGTAGTTTTCAGTGTGAACAATACAACTGAAGGTCTTTAAGTAGCTTTATGTTTGTAAGTAGCACAAAGAAAGGTCAGATCTTTTAGCTGGGCCTGTTGCAATAGGACAAGGTGTATGGGTTTTAAACTAAAAGAGCATTGATTCAGACTAGATATTAGGAAGAAAACTTTTATGATGACAGCGGCGGTGAAATCCCAGCACATGTTGCCCAGAAGTGTGGCAGATGTCCCATGCCAGGAAACATTCTAGATCAGATTGGACGGGCCTCTGCACAACCTGATCTAGTTGATGTCTCTAGTCAGTGCTGGGGAGTTGGACAGGGTGACCTTAAAGATCCCTTCCAAATCAAATTGTTAATTATGCTCTACTCAGGTTTTTGGGTCGTGCTATTAACCTCTTAAAGCTTTTAGTCTGTGTATTGCTATTGCCTTCTACCACCTCTGTGCCATTACAAGGCATTTTCTTCTTTATAAGCCTGTTTCTTATTGATAACATATTTTCTTCATCAAAAATACTCAATTATTTCCATTTCAAATTATTATACTTTATAGAAACATATTTTCATTTTCACTTGGTTCTCCCATCTGGTTCTGTTGAATGAAAAGGCTTGTAACATTCACCACGGATAACAATAAAAGCAATTGCAACATTGCTGATTATATTTTTTCAGCCTGCATCTTAGAGCTTTTATTTTCTTTTGGTTTTCATCCCAAACTCCATTTGCTAATAACTTTCAACATAGGAAGAAAATAGCTTTAATATCTGTCCTTAGCTGCAGGAATGAGTGCTAATCAGCTATAAATTAGTTCTAGTCATTCACAAGCAGTTAGAGTAGGCTCATGATGCGGAAAATAATAATTAAAAAGCTACTCTTCTTGCAGAATTTAATTTCACTAGCAGAAACTAGCACGGATGATTGGCCATAAAAAGCTGAGATAGTCTATTGTATAAAATGTTTGGATTTTTTTGCTCCTTTTAATATTGTAAAATTTGACTATCTAAGGTGCCAAACCAGAGGTAGTTTAGGACACATGATTTTTCAGAATGATCCCATCACTAAAAAGCTTCCTGTTTCTCATGATGGAATTTCAGACTTCAGAGGTAACTACTACAAATGATCTCTAAATACTTCGTTTTGACTGACTGCGTTTTATACTTCAAAGTATGTGAAGTCTTGTAAAGTACCTGCAAAATATGAAATCTAACTGTTTACACTCAGATAATTCTCATTACAGAAAGCAAAACAATGTCAGGTTTCCATGATTTTACTGATATTTTTTCACAGGGTTTTCAATTTCTATCGGTAAGGAACAAATCAAAGAAAAATGCTTTTAGCCTTAATTAATATATTTTTCATCTCAACTAATAAGTGAAACATTAATTTTAGAGCTTCTGCTTACATTGTAGTACTTCAGTTTTCAAGTTAGTACCTTAGCTACTCAAGTATCAGAAGATGCACAGAATTTTAAATTAAAAATATTCAATATCCCTCTTTGGATAGAACAGTATATTTAACACTCAGTATGGTGGAAAATTAGGATATTTTATTCAAATATAAGTCATAAAGCCATGCTTTGAAATACTGATTTGTATATGTATCAAAGTATAATTTTCCACTATTGACAATGCCATATGAATGTATCCAGCTATAAATATAAATTATATTCATGCACAAAAAATGTTGTTTAATCACATCCAGTTTTGGCCTCTGTGGTGCAAGAAACACACTGACACAGACTAACTCACCAGAGGACCTTTAAGATTGCTCAGGGCTGGAGCACTAAATGTAAAAGTGGAAGCTGAGAAAGCATGGCTTTTTCAGTCTGGAGAAAAAAGGAGACAGGAGAGGTTTAGCTATCTAATGGGAAAATGCAGAGAGAGCGGAGATCAGACTTGGAGAAATACCGTAGAAGAGCAAAATGCAATGGAGACAGGTTGCTAGAATGAATTCAAGTATCACCTTTTCTCAACGAGGGTGACATAACACCAGAACAGGCTTCCAGGGGGTGATGGAACCTCTTGGAGATCTTGGATGAAACCTGAGCAACACAATCTCACTGGGCTCTCACAGTACAGGAGGTTAGCAGAGACATCTTCAAGGGGTTGCTTCCAACCTTCAGTGCTGTGATTCTGTGTCTCTACTTAATGAAGGTCGCTAAAGGATTTTAGAAGAATTTGTAGGCTATTCCAGTGAATTATTGCAGTTCTGCATACAATTTTATTTTTTTAATATGAACTGGATTACATAAAATATATGCTAAAATATATCAGTGTGTTTTTGTTTGTCTATCTATCTATCTATCTATCTATTCACAAGATTATAAATGCATATCATGTTCCAGGCTCTTGGGCACATGGTGTGACTCTTGAGGATGGTGCTGTGCAGGGCCAGGGTTGGAGTTGATCCTTGAGGGTCCCTTCCAATTCAGCTAATTCTGTGATTCTGTGATAGTGACTATTAAGTAATACTGTCTTTTTGTCATCAAACTAATTGAGAATACTTCATGATAGTCCTAGTCCTTTAAAATAGTGAATGCTACCTACTTTCCCTGGTTGACAAGCAGAAGGAAAAAATTGGAAGAGGGGCTTTTACACGAAGCCATGTAGTGATATGAACAAGGAAGAATGGCATTAAACTGAAGAGTAGACTTAGATATTAGGAAGAAATTTTTTACGGTGAGAGTGGTGAAGCACTGGAACTGGTTGCCCAGAGAGATCATTAACACCCCTTCTCTTAAGGTGTTCAAGGCCAGGCTGGATGGGGTTCTGAATAACCTAGTGGAGAATATCTTGCCCATGGCAAGGGGGTAGAGGTAGATAATCTTTAAGGTCCCTTCCAGTTTTCACCATTCTATGATTCTAATTGGACTATCATCTCAGTTTAATCCATGTGTTTGTACAGTCTTAGCTTTGATTTGCAGTGTGCAAGCTTTCTGAGTGACATAATTAAGCCATGAGAATCTCAGGCGTACTAATTCAGAAAAAGTATTCTGATTTTAATGGGATTTGTTGCATTTAATTTTTTATTTATGCAAATGAAAATTCTTATGGTATACCATAGAACACCGTTCCTCCTTAGGATTAAACTCTTCATGGGCAAATTGTTTTAATATGCAAGTTACCATTCCAGTATATGGCAATCACAGAAATGAAAAATCAATAGATTTCAAATAGCCTGACACCTAGAAACATACAGATGGCTCAACAATTCATCACTGACTGCAGAGGCATATCTGAGTGATACTGATATCAGCAGTATTTGATAGGTTTAATGTGCCAAGATAAAATCTTTAAGTCAGTGTAAATGCATATATGTTTGAAAAACAAAGAAAATATTATTTCTCTTCCTAATAGTGTGTTACATTGGCCAATAATATCCACATGTGGATCTGTCAAAAATTGACCAGAAAAATGTCTTACTATGTTAGAATCTTACTAGAGATATGTGGTGAACTTGAAAAATTAATGATTATTGTGATTCCAACTATTTATTTTGGAACAATAATCTCAGAGTTCAACAGCAAATTACTGCATAATTCTACTTTTATTAAAGCCCACACAAGCACGACTGGAAGTTTCATTTTGCAAGGGAAAATGAAATTAAATTCCATCTGCATTTCCTTCATTATCTAAGCACTAAATGATTTAATTTCTAGTATGATTCTTTAAAATAGCAGTTTCCCCCTGTTCTCATTTTCATTTGCATTACATGTGGTCAATAAAGAAGGACTGTGACACTACACTGTGACACACCTGACACTACTCATGTACTGAGCAAGTTCCATGCAATTTAGAGAAAAGATTTCTTCTTAATCCAAATTTCTCAACTTAGTCTCTGGAGTTGACAAAACAGCATTGTTTAAAATCAGTAGTAATCTACTAGGAGATAAATAGCACCTTCATTTAGAAATTTCCTTTCACATCAAGTACTTGAGTTGCAACTGCCAATTCCTGCTAGACATTCCTGTCAGTAACTTGCAATCACTTTTTGTGGCTGACATCTGCAAGAATGCATGAAGTCCAGTTGAGACTAACCAAGAAAACTACACCAAGACTTCCATAACAAATCTGACAGGAATTGCTCTCTGTTAGATTCATTGCTATTCAAGATCTTTGTGTCCTGCCTGATGGCTTTGAGACAGAAATTGACGTATCATTTTTCATATATTAAGGCCAGCTACGTTCTTCACTACTTCACACCCATTACTTTGTTGAGACTTTCTGCCATGCTCTCAGTCAAATGATCCTGGGTTAATTTAAAAACAGATTTCGGTCTGTCATCTTCAGGATGTGCTGCGAAAAACAGCAAAGAATTTCCAGGCTCCTTTCACTCTTCCTGAGGAATAATAGACCATTTCTATTTTAGAAATATTTTTGTAGTCTTTACATACTAAAGAAAACCCTTGAAATATTTTTGCCTAAATATTTTCATTATATTTAACATAGGGACAATGATATTTTCTTCACTTAAAATGCAAACAAATGAATACAAGCCAGTTACAGTTAGAAAAAAGAACCTTATCCAAAAAAAGAGTTTAGTAGCAAACCCAGGGTTTTTAAAAATACGACACAATGCTAGGAGAATTCCACCCTTTCAGATTTCCGTTATGGTTTCAGATATTTCAAGAACATGAAAGTTGATTTAGCCCCTTATGACTCACGTGAATAGAACGCAGAATATATGGAAGTAACGTCACCTCTAAAAAAAACCGTGATCTTCTTACATACCTTTTTATGTGGCCACCTTAGCTACGTTTTGGGGGCCCTGTCTGTGGCCAGTGTCCAAGGCCAAGTTGGATGGGGCCATGAGCAACCTGATCTACTGGGTGTCATCACTGTCCATGGCAAGGGGATTGGAATAAGGTGATCCTTGAGGTCGTGCTGGTTTTGCCTGGGTGGAGTTAGTTTTCCTCACAATGTCTGGTATGGGGATTTGTGCTGAACTCAGTGTTGATAAGAAAGATGATTTTGTTATTGCTGAGCAGGGCTTACACGACCCAAGGCCTTTTCTGCTTTTTGTACTGCCACACTGGTGAGAAGGCTGGAGGTGCATGGAAAGCTGGGATGAGCCACAGCTAAGACAAGTGGGTCCAACTGACCAAAGGGATATTCCATACCATGTAACATCATACTCAGTGTATAAAGTGTGGGGAAGAAGGAGGAAAAGGAGGTTTAACATAGTCATGTTTGTCTTCCCAAGTAACCACTACATGTAATGGCCACACATGGGAAGTGTGAATTATTTCCTGCTTGCCCATGTGAAGCAGCAAAATAGTTCCTTGTTTTGCTTTACTTGTATATGCATTTTTCGCTTTCCCTATTAAACTGTTCTTATATCAACCCACAACTTTTCTAGCTCTTACCCTTCCAAAGTTCTCCCTGAATAAATGGCTGCATGGTGCTTGGCTGCTGACTTGGGTGAAACCACAACAGGTCCCAAGCTATAATATACTATGATATACAAAATTTTGCATGAAAGATCTTTGACTATAATAATATGTACATATTCTGCCGTTTAATTATTTTATTTTCTTGACATTTTTTGTCAAACTGTCAGAACAGGCACAGATGTCATATGGTGTGTTGCATGGCTTATGTATTTAGAATACAGTACAAGGCTATTATCCTCAAGTACATATTAATTCGTCTACAGGCATTTTTTTACGAATTGAAAAAGAAGAAAGTATTACTTGCAAAGCCATTGAGATGATGTTGAGGACACTAAAAAATGCAGGGATAACCACTTGTCACTGAGTGTGGAGTATAAATGCAGTAATAAGATGAAATGAAGAATGTAAAAATGGAAGGTGAAGAACAGAGTTTCTTATTATGAAATATAATTCAGAGCAAAGCTTCTTACAGCAAGAGTCAAGTAGGAACTGTCTTAGTTTTGTACTAGAGGCTGGCTAAGTAGAGGTAACTTCAGAACCTTTTAGATGGAGAGGTTTCTGCAAACAAAAAGAAATTAAAAGGAAGGAAAAAAAAGGGATTTCTACACTCTCATGCCATCTCTTCTTCCTATGCACTTCATAGGCATAGTAATAAAAGAAAGCAGAATCCAAACAGTAGACTTCTGTGGCCCAAGATCTGTGTGTGGTATGTGTACATGAGCTTAATCATTCAGCTACCCTTGGCTGATAAAAGTGAGTACTGTTTTTTGTTAATTTCCTCTATTAGATACAAAGTAACTGAAGCCTCCTCTTAATACTCAGGGGCAGCCAGCTCAGGTCAATGGCTCATGAATGCCCTTACAAGGAGACTCAACAAAGTACTGACATACACACCAGACATAATTTGGCATTAGTTTGGGGGCAAAACACCAGAAGGACCAAAGTGAGGGGTTTCCAGAACCAAAGAAATCTGAGAGAGCATGGAGAGACACAACAGGACCAGTCCTGACCTGTCAAGGGCAATGCCACAGCAACAACAAGAGATTTAAACAGCTCCAGGGAGCTGAGCAACCCCAATGAGGAGAACAGGGTAGGCCAACAGAGGGGGCAAACAGGACATGGCACATGAGAAGGACATGTCATGGGAGTTTGCGTGACAGTGTGCATGTAGGAGGGCAGAGCCACCCTACTGGCCCTTGCGGTGAGCTCACTTAGTGGTTTTTCCTTACCCAGCTAGAAAAGACACAGCGGTGGCTCTTTCATGGTCAAAAGCCGTTGCTAGAAGGAGTGTGGTGACCCAGATGGAGCATCCTCACATTTATGCATCTGTCCAGGTTTGTGGCCGGCAGGGAGTGTCTGTACTGGAGGGCAGCAGAGACCTAGGGGCAGCGTGCCAGAGTTGAGAGCAATGGACAACCCAGCTGAAGTGCACCTAAACCAATGCACGTGGTATGGATAACCAACAGGAGGAACTGGAAACCATTGTGCAGGAAAGTTATGATGTATTTGCTGTCATGAAAATGTGGTGGGGTGACTCCGTAACTAGAGTGTTCCAATGATGGTTATAAGCTCTTCAGAAGGGACAGGTGGGGAAGCAGAGGCGGTGGCTCTGTACATTAGGGAGAGTTTCAACTGTACAGAGCCCAAGGGCAGTGATGATAAGGTTGGGTGCCTGTGGGTGAGGATTGGGGAAGGGCCAACAAGACAACCTGGCCAACTTAATCTCCTTTTATGCCAGGTGATCCACCTAGTGGATGAAGTAAAGGCTGTGGATGTAGTCTACCTGGACTTCAGCAAAGCCTTTGACACCATCTCCCATGGCAGGGGAAGCTTTCAGCCCATGGCCTGGACAGGTGTACTTTTTCCTGGGTTAAAAAATGGCTGGCTATACCCAAAGAGTGGAGGTGAATTGTCGCTCCGGCCGCTGGCTGCCCGGTGGACTGGCAGGCGACAGGTTTTTGGTGCCCCGGTCGCGAGGCAGACAAAGTCCTTGTCTGCTGGTGGGAGCTCTCTGCTGGAGGCTCACAGAGAAGCAGGCTGCAGCTGTGTTGTTGCTAAGCAACAGGGCGATGGTGAAGGAGCAAGAGGGACCTCTCTCTGGTGCTCACAGTTCCAGCTTTGTTGGCCCCTGAGAGGGGCAGAACAGCTAGAAGATCCGAAGCCAAAGGGGAAGCACCAGAACAAAGGCAGGCAGAGGAACCTGACATCCCCTTTTAAGGTGCACAAAAAAGGGGCGGTACAGAAGAAACAAAGCAATAGGGAGATGATGGGGAATGACAGACATCCAGTGAAAAGGGGATAAGGGAGGAACTTGAACTGGTAATCCAATCAGTAACCAAGATAGAGAGAAGTTTCTAGAAATTAATACATATTCAACTAAGTTAATAAATATACATAAACAAATAAACCAGTGGGGATTGAGGACCTACAGAACAGTCTGGAAAGAGAGGAGGAGATGCTGTAGGGGTGTTACCCAGTGGGAGGCGACCCTAGACTTCCAATCCGCCCTCAGGGTCGGAGTCATGGGCGGGGAAATCCACCCACTGAATGACATCCAGCCCTGAGGTGGGCTGGGCCACCGGAACAGTGAATCGTGTCTCATCCTGTTGGTGTCCGTACACTAGCAGTTTCCCCCAGGGCTCAATAGTGGGGCCAGTCCTGTTCAATATCCTTAATGCAGATCTCGATGAGGGGATCAAGTGTACTGTCAGTACACAAGTTCACCAAGTTAAGTGGGAGTGTTGATCTGCTGGAGGGCAGGAAGGCCCTGCAGAGGAATCTGGACAGGCTGGATTGACGGGCCGAGGCCAAGGGGATGAGGTTCAGCAAGGCCAAGGATTCTGCACTTGGCTGACAACAACCCCGTGCAGTGCTGCAGGCTGGGTGCAGATTGACTGGAAAGTGGCCTAATGGAAAAAGACCTCCCAGGGTTGCTTGTCAACTGTGACTGAACATGAGCCAGGAGTGTGCCAGGTGGCCAAGAAGGCCAGTGGGATCCTGGCCTGTATTAGCAACACTGTGGCCAGCAGGACCAGGGAAGAGATTGTCTTTCTGTTCTTATCACTGTTTTGGCTGAACCTTGAGAAAGTCTTATGAGGAACAGCTGAGGGAGCTGGGGGTGTTCAGTCTGGAGAACAGGAGGCTCAGGAGTGACCTTATCACTCTCTACAGCTAGTTGAAAGGACATTGCAGCAGGGTGAGGGCCTGTTCTCCCAGGCAGCCAGTGACAGGGGGAAAGGACATGGTCTTAGGTTGCACCAATGGAAATTCAGGTTGGCCCTCAGGAAGAATTTCTTCACTGAAACGGTTGTCAAGCTTTGGAAGAGGCTGCCCTGGGAGGTGGTAGAGTCACTATCCTTGGAAATGTTCAAGAAGAGCCTGGACACGGCATTTAATGTTACGGTTTTGTTGATATGCTGGTGTCTGGTCAAAGGTTGGACTTGAATATCTTGGAGGTCTTTTCGAACCTAAATAACTCTATGAATCCTTCCTCTGCAGAAAGTAAGGATATGTGCTCTGACACTTGCCTTCAATAACTATTTCTCATTACTTACTTTTCGAAATTTATATTTTATTTTTTTTAGTACTTCTAATTGCCACTCTGATATGAGGTATCATATGACAAATATTTTTCACTTTTATATGTTTTTTTTTTGTTTTAGTTTTAAGAAATGACTAATTATAATTTGGCATATTCTCATGCAGTTATTTTCTAGACTGTTTCTTGCTCTACAGTCCTGCTGTCCATCATGTCTTATCAAATAAAAGGGCCATAGTTTTCGCCAGAAAGTCTGTACATTTTAGGAGACCAAATGCTACAGTCTAATTAAAGACAAAGTTCCAAAACCATTTTAATCTCTCCGGCTGCTCTAGTACAGCCAACTCTTTATAGTGTCATGCCACAAATTAGCAAATTTGATTTTTGCATGTGGCATGTTGTTGTATACTGTTGATATTGATTATGCATCACATATTTAAACAATAATCAGGTGAGTAACACACCTGATGCACAGTTCCTATTCTAATGGTGAAGGTGTGGCATAAAGATAATGAGCTGTCCAGTTTTATACCTCTGCGAATGGTGATTCCTTACTTGTTCCTTTGAAAAGTAATGGAATTGATACTTCAGAGTGTCGGAGTACATGGTCTGCTTTTTTTGCTTTGGTTTTTTCTTTTTCCCATTCTTCCCAGAATAATTCTATTTTCCTGTCTATGTAGCTCATTCGTGTCTTTCCCTGTTATGAAATGACATTTATTTATTCTCCACCTAATTCACATGCTACTCACATTAACAAAGATATCATCTTACTGTGTTTTGAGTTTTTTTTCCACTCTCATTTTCCTGTGGACATCTGGCTATCACACTGAAG
The DNA here is from genome assembly GCA_013397865.1 of Struthidea cinerea. NCBI lineage: Eukaryota > Metazoa > Chordata > Aves > Passeriformes > Corcoracidae > Struthidea > Struthidea cinerea. The sequence continues at coordinate 128,637 of VZTI01002256.1, read as the reverse complement.
TGAGAGTTGCCTCCTACTACTAATGTAATAAAAGCATGATAGTAAGGATGTAATGTTAGGGAAGGAAATGTAGGGAATGAAACTTGTTTCCCTTAAAACACCCAGTCATAGGGAGCTAGTGTTGCAGAATTAACTTTTTCTCAAGTTTAAACATGGAGTAAACCTTACACTCAAAAACTAAAATGAACTCTAGAGTCAGCTGAGAATTATTCCAAAATAGCTGTCCTTACTTTTTATTACATTGAAATTCGGTGTAAATGTATGTGCATGTACATATTATTAATCATTCTGAATTGTTCACAAGAGCAGAACTTTCCGTGATGTAGAAGTCAGGCTCACCCTACAACGACAGACAAAGCACTCAGCTACACTTTAGAGAATCCCCACCAAGAAGCTTATACATCATCATTACTCAAACCTTGACTTAAACCATGTTTTAGTCTTTACAACAGCATAACACCTCTACCAAGTTGGATGGCCTTGATCGGACTGCTACCTATTTACCAAATGTCCTCTTATTTCCCCTCCTCCTTCATTACCTTTGTTGTCTGCAGAGTTGTTTCTCTCACATACTTCTCACTCCTCCTTACCATGCTGCTGTGCAGCATTTTATACCCTTTCTTAAATATACTTTTGCAGAGTCACCAGCAGTGTGACTGGTAGGCCCAGCTGTCTCCTGTGGTATATCTGTTTTAGAATCTATTAGAACCACCAGGAACTGGCTGTGTCTAACACGGACAGCCTCTGGCCTCTCCTCACAGAGTCACACCCTGCAGCCCCCATGCTGCCAACCCTTTGGCAGCAATATCCATTCTAGATTAATTGGCCACATAAAATGAATTTCAAAAAATGGTAGAAAATGGATGGTCATAATTTTTAAAAATAGGGATATCATGGCAAACTTTGTTATTTTTATTTTTTAAAAATAATGTATTATAGCATGCTTTTAGGAAGATGGCAGTGTAATTTTTAGGATTAATAGTGACTAGAATAGCTCAAACGCCAACATATCATACAGCAGGTAAGCAGCACTGTTCACTCTGCAATATTTAGATTTCCAGAAAAAGCCAGAAAATTAAGACAACGTTCCACAAATTGCCAAAATGTTTCATTAATTGCCAGAAAGTTCTTAAAAGTCTTGGCAATGTTTTCCTTTTGATTTGTGCCAGGGTTGATACAAGCTGCCACTGCAGGAGAGGATGCCACTGTCAGTGAAGGCATGCATACTGATTAGTCTGCTGCCACCTTAGGCAGTGTGGAGCACATCCCAGTCTTGTTTGCTAAATCATGAAATACAAACTTCCGTATATCGACTGACTGCAAGTAGCACGGTCTTTCTTATTCTCCCCTTCCCTTAACATGGGTGTACTTGTACCCACTCAAACTCCCAAAATAATTTAAATTTGTGTGCCTCTCCAACCCAAATACATAACATTTATTACATAGGCGTTAATACCAAAGGTTCATAGGAAAGAGCCCCAAAACATCCAAGAAAAATGAAGTTCTTGTGCATCAGGACATGGTTTAGCTGCATTTATTTATTTTTAGTTCTATAGAAATGATCTACACTGAAGTATGTAAGGAATTCTTTCTTACTTGGGAGGAAGATTTTGTAACAGGTACAGTTTTCATACTGCCACACCTGGACAGTGATTTTGCTGTGAATCAGTGAAAAGTATGAAAATATTTTTCTTGTTTGATTTCGTAAGTCTTTGAAAGCATAATATTCTGGGTTTTTTTCTGATCATTCCTCATGAGCTAGTTCCAAATGTTTCCTTACAGTCTGAAGAATATGGGCTCTGTGAGACCACTCCAAAAAATTTTATACCTCCAAGCTATGCCGCGTGAGAAAGGAAGGCATATTCACATCTAGCTATTTTATAAGTTTTTTTTTTGTTTGTTTCTTTTTTGTTTGTTTGTTTTTGTTTTGTTTTTGTCTTTATTTCAGCCTAGATAATGCAAAAACATAGGTATATAGGCTTCAGCTAGCACACTAAAATTTGGTCAGCTGTTTTCTACCATACATACCTGCATACATAGTGTTGAGAAGGGGGAAGGAATGCATGGAGAGAAATAACTGATAGCTTCTCTCAGATATTGATACCCTCTTCATTTAATAAGGTCAAACTCATTCATCAGCCAAAGCTTAATGTATGAAACTCTGACTCCAGCAATACCCTTTAATTTCATTTAATTGGAACCAGCTCATAAGGATCTATAAATTTGTCCTTATCAACCAGGACTCTGTTGGAAAAGTTCCTAACAGAGACAAAGAGAAATGGAAAGTTCGTACTGCATTCTGTTACTCTGCCAGCACACAAAAAGTGTGGCAAATTCTGTTCTTTTTTATGAAATTTCAAATCTGTGCCCAGTAGTCTGTAGTTTTGAGAGCAGAGCTTAGTATGCCCGTCCACATGTTCTCAGTGAACACTCAGGGTAGATATTAGTAAACAGTGGGCAAAGAGTGACAAAATCTGACCCTATAAATCCCATAAATTCCAATTATCTTCACATGAAAATATTTCCATTTCCTTGACAAAAGGATACATTCTGCTGGGCTTATGAGTGTTAAATACCTGCTTGATTCTACAGGGAGACTTATTTTTATGACAATGATTAGTTTCAAGTATTTCAAATAATTTCAGAAGAGTCAAGGATCTTGCTGAACAAAATATTTCGTTATTGTATAACTTGGTATACTGACCCTAGCTCTCATTTGCACTGAAGGCCTATTAAGATGTATTTATGCTTTTGTCTACATCTCACTTCCAAGTTAATGAAGACAGAATGCGTTCCAGGATGTTTACATAACTTGTAGGATTTTGGCAATGCAATTTTCTTTGTCTTTGACTGTTATACTTAATACTGATTCCAAATATAAGCACAGAAATGTGTTTGTATTGTAATCTTTCTTCCACTGGGGGAAAAAAATAAAATGTACTTTAGACCTCAAGATAAAGACTTGGAAAGAACTAATCACTTTAATCCATCTCAATCCAACAGATTATGCATAAGGGTTAATATTGGTGTTAGAGCTTTCAGGAGTAGTTTCATCTACTCATTATACACATTAATCTTAGTGAAAGTATGTTATCCTTGCTCTTCCTAGCATAAATACACTTTTAGAGTTTCTAGTAAATTAAATTTTTTCAGATTAAATCTGACAGCACTTTTATTCTCTTCAGAAGTAAAATGAAAGTTAGGTGTATTCTGAGTGGGGGTTTTGGTGGTGGAGACAGGGTGTTTTGAGTTTGGGGTATTTTATTTGATATCTATAATTTCATTAGAAGAAAATTTTCATTTATAAATTCATCAAGCTTGACTTTTCTGAAACTCAGTGTTTATTTACATTCTGATAGAAATTCATCATTACACAGGAAAAAACCCAAACATGTATCCCTCTTCATGTGGATAGAGGATATCCTGCAGAGGATAAATTGCACAAGGTAATCTTTAATAAAATGTGGAAAAATGCAAAATTATGATCTACCTTCCCAGATGTCAACACCTGATTTACAGGAAAACATCTTTTTGTCTACTCTGGTTTAGTAAAACTCTTTCTACTTTGTACCTCTGCAAGCAGTGCTGAGGATTAGCATAAGAAGCTAAATTAAAAAAAAAAAAAATATTACTAGAATTAATAAATGATCCTTCCATGACAAAATTGAAAACTCAAAACAGAATGAAAAATGTCAAGGAATCTTTTTGTTTGGAACACAGATTAATCAGTTCATAGAATGGCCAGAGTACTGTAGAGTACAGTCTTTTGGGAAAGGCTTAATGCTGACGGTTATGTGATGTCCATCCAGCATATATCTTGGTGCACAATGCTCCAGTGAAAACAGACTTATATTCTTTGACTAACTATAAAGCTTGCACTGCAATTTCTAAGATTTAACAAAATGCCCTCCTCACCCCTCCAAACACCCAAAACCCCAAAGAAACACACCAAAATCAACAAAACCACCAAAACCAAAGCTGTCAGCATTTGTGGCTTCTTTGTTTATGATAGTAGGTAAATTTAGTAATTTAAATTTGCTTCAAACACTAGACTTTGATTGATGGCTTCCAGTAGGAAAAAAAAAAAAAGATTGACAGCAGCTGTCACTGCTAACAGAAGAATTAAAAACAAACAAGGAAGAGTTAGGAAAGATGTCAAGAGTATTACCTCCAAGGCAGCAGTTTGATCATATATCCTAGAGACAAAATAATGTCACAGGTTCACCTTCTAAGAGTAACAGTATTCTAGGAGTAGCAGTACTGAGATATGGGGTGGAAAAACCTAAAAGCAAACTGTAGTAAAGCCTTTCAATTGTGTTAGTAAAATCTCAGAATTTTTAAAATGGCTGCAAACTGCTACCATCTCTGTTTTAACTGCCACCACCACTTTTCCTTGGACATTCTGTTAACATTTATGACAGCATTCTCAGACAATGAGAGATCTGTGTTTATTATTCCAGCCTAAGAGTAATACATTTTCTATCAGTCATATTTCTTATTTGTTTTCACTTTTTGACCCTAGAATACAACAATTAAGAAACTTAATTAAGAAATCAGAAAATTTAGATGTTCAGAAGAGACAAAGCTCCAGTAACTATGCCAAATTTATTTTAGGAGCATCAACATTTCAAGTTGAAATTAATTTGTGTCTAAAAAGACCATTCAGATCTCTGTTCTGCTCAGAAACTTGGATAGTTTCGTTTAATGCCACCGACATTAAATATTAACTGTTTTCTGAAGCCAAACTAAACTAAGAGTAGTAATAACAAAAACATTTTGTGATTATTTATGCGTAACTTCATGTATTACCCCAATCCCCATATATGTGACAGTATTTTTTAAAAAAAATCTTTAAAACTTTAAAAGAAAGGGTTTTGATTCGTTGTTGTTGTTGTTGTTGTTGTTTTTGGTTGGTTGGTTTTGTGTTTTTTTTTTTTTTTTTTTTTTTTTTTTTTTTTTTTTTTTTTTTTTTTTTTTTTGTTTTGTTTCCTTCTTTTTAAATTTTCTTTTTTTGGCAGATACCTCTTGAAAGGAAACATCTTTTGTATTTAATTTATATGCTTTGGTTATATTTCGAATTTTCTTTTTCAAAAATTCACTAACTCATTTAACAAATTGTCAAATTGAAATGTGAAAATCTATCTCATTTAGGCCTTTCATTTAAATACTGCTGACAAATAACTGTTATTTTGATGTTTTCATCTTTCACTGGTCTGTACCTATGTTAATTTATTCCAGTCAGTATCTCCTACATTTAGTGTCCTCTGGTGAAAAGTCAGTGATCTTTATCAGTGGGCTGGTATTAAGGATTTTAATGATAATAAGCTGCATAACACCTAAAGCGCTATGGAAATAATAAAAAAAAGGTTAATTATCTACCTGTCTTGTATTACCTTTGCGCATTTAAGTATTTGAATATTCTAAATATGTGAACCTTGCTTCAAGTTTTCATTTCATCCATCCATCCATCCATCCATCCATCCATCCATCCATCCATCCATCCATCCTCCCATCTAAGTGACATATATTTGTGTAGTGACTCTGAAACAATTTATACATGAAGTCCAGAAAGTAAACAATGTATGCCATTTCTGATTACTTAAGTTTTCTCATGTTCATTTTTGACAATATTTTTTAATGTTCTATTTATTTGAGTCTGTACAGAACACACGTATCAGAAATAGCAACACAGAAGGAGTATAAAAATGTGAGTAAAAGCTGCAGTGTTACAAAAGCAAATTATTGACATGTTGTTTACCACTAACTTAGGTAGTTTATTTTTGCCAACAGAATAATGACAATAATACTGTATGAAGTGCACCCAGGCTTAAAAAGCATTTATATCAGGATCTGAGCATTATTTAAATGTATCCACCAGTAACTTATTCTAAAAAACATACCACTAAGAAACAGCCTAGTGTATAAAAGAAAAAAAAAAAGACAAGCAAATTTTTCTGTAAAACCAGCAATACAGCAATATAATATGTAGAATGTGATGATGCCATCTTGGTGACTTGACACAGTACAGCACTGGCTTGTGGCAGGTAAAGACAATGGGCATCTGCTGTGTACAGGAGGGGACCTACTACCAAAGTCTGCTCAAGAAAGAACAGTGAATTTTCATTTTTGAGGTTGAGCAATTTTTTATTCAAGAATGTTCTTGCAACTCTCCATAAACATTGGATACTATAAACAATCAATGAGTCACAAGCAAAAATGTAAAAACAGGCATAAATATCAGGCATAAATGGAATGTTAGCTAGAGGGGATTTCATTTAAAATGGCCTGAGAACACTAGTCTGGCTTTTGCGCAGTCCGTGCTCGCCTATCTCCAGTCAATCCACCCCAACATTTCCAGAGAGTAAAATACTGGTTCTGCTGTGGAAAATGTGTGTTTGACATTAAATTTTGTCAGGCCAGAGTTTCAACTCAAGTGAGCAGTGTAATATTAACAGTATTAATTTTGCACATGGCAGTAATAATTTTTCATGTTTCATTTTTGTTGTTTTCTCATTCATTGTGCACACACATCTCAGTGAAGCAAAATTCCAGAGAGAATGGCCTAATTCATCTGATTTTATAACTTTAATTTGAAATTAAGAGCGTGCCAAAATGTAAGTAGACAAATAAGTTGTGAGAAAAGTTATTGGAGAATTCACAACAGGCTTTCTGGTTTGCAAGATAATGAGCCTGATAAAGTCTTACAAAACACTGAAAATATATTTTAAGGAAGTGTGGGGAAAATAATCTGAAATATTAGTAGTTATATGAAAAGAAGGAAATTATTTAAGGAAAATACAACACTTCTCTACATTAACTTAGGTGACTCATTCTCTTTAACAGTCTGTGTTCCTGTATTGCATCAGAGCTTTTCAGAAGAAGAAACAGTACCTTAGAGTACTTGTGTTAACGCCATGAAGAGGCATTTTATTTCAGCCAGCCACATTTGCCTCATCACAAGCACAGAAACTTGGAAGAACGAAACTTATGGTATGATACGTGTCCTGGGGTGACTGTATGACACCGTATTCACTATCGTCTGCCCTATGCCAAACATGAATCCTGTGCCTTTCTGTACCTTTAAGGGAGAAGTGGGAGAGGCGAAGGAATTCCTTCGGCGCTGTGTTCAAAACACAGATAAGCTCGCTGGCTTCTCCTGCCCGCCTGCTCCGCTTCTGCAGCAGGCAAGAGAGTTACATTCCTTTTGCTTTTTCGATAGCTTCTTGTTCGTTAGCTAAAGCATGGAGCCCTGGGACTTTGGTTTCTTCTTCCTCTCCTCTGGACTGTTCGGAACACCAGAACATCACAACTTCACTATGAGGCCTTTCCACCGCGGCCCAGAGGGGCCCACGCCAAACCCCAGCTCCGGAGAGGAGAAAGCCGCACCCACAAAGGACTCTGAAATCTACCCAGGTTCTCTCCATAGCGAGAGGTTTTATTTCTAGCATTGTTCTCCACCCCCCCTCCCCCCCCCGCCTGAATGCATTGTGTTTGTTAAATAAATAGGTGTGTTTGTTTTTGTTTTTTTTTTTTTTTTTTTTTTTTTTTTGTTAACTTTCCTTTGAGGAAAATTCTTTCCGAGCCTGGTGGGGGAGCGGTGGCAGTAACCTGCCTTCTATCAGAGGATGTTCATTTCAGACGTTCCTCCAAATTCGTCTCAAACCGGGACAATAGCAGAGTTTGAAATAGTGTTTGGAGGTTTAATGCCTTAGTGAGGAGACCGGTGATGTCATTATTGTCTACAATTTCCTTATAAGGGTTAGCGGAGAAGGACCTCTTCTCTCTTGTGTGTCGTGATTGGATGTGAGCTAGTGTCTTAAACCTGTGTCAGGGAAAGAATTGG
>VZTI01002256.1:104301-120770 GCA_013397865.1 Struthidea cinerea | reverse complement strand
ATATTTGGAAAATGTTCCTCACTGAGAGTTTGGTCAAGCACTGGAGCAAGCTCCCCAGGGAAGTGGTCATGGCCCCAAACTTATTGCTGTTGAAGAAGCCTTTCAACAATGCTCTTAATACAGGTTATCTTTTAGGTTGCCCTGTGTGGTATCAGGAGTTGTACTCAGTGATCCATTCCAAGTCAGGGTATTCTATGAACTTAACATCTAATTTTTAAGGAATAAATAACATTCTTGTATAAAGGTTAATTCATGAAAAGCATTGATTAATTTATTAAAATTTAATTAATTAATTTAAATTAATTCTAGAAAATTTACATTTGATTTGTAATTTAAGTAAATGGACAAAAAATATTTTAACTTTTTCTTTTCTTTAACATGTATAGATGTGGGAACAAAGATATTTCACCAAAGGAATTAGAGATGTACTCAGTTTCTGAAGAAAGAAAAATAGTCCTTTGAAGTTTTCAAAGTTCCAGGGCTTTGGAACACTCTTTTTTTTGTTTGGGAAAACTGCTTTCTGATTCCTGCAGAATAAAAGGACTTTATCACATACCTGTATACTTGTTATGCTTGTGAAAGATACTTAATTGTTTTCTTAATATGTCAGAAGTTGTAAAGGATAATCACCCTTTCTGTATGACTTCCATAACTGCAGTATATACATGGGCAATGTTATATTATTTGGCAGAAAGTTTTTAAGCAGAACAATTTTTCTGAACTTTTTTCCTTTCTTATCTGCTATGGAGTAACAGATTACAATCCTCATTTTATTCTTTTTAGAAAGTATTTTTTTTCTGGATCAGAAGATGAAAATCCCTATTGGGTTTAATCAGTGTTATTCAAAACAAGAGCTTGTATAATAATATATCTAGAAAACAAAAAACTAATAGAAGCAATATTTTTAATAGCCCAAAATGTAAGCACTCCTGTTCATGAAAAGCTCTTTGTTCTCCCTGCATGAAATGGGAGAAAATATTTTTGTGAGTTTATATTATATTAAGATTCTGTGTCAACTCCCATGTGGACCACAGTGTGCTCCAGTGCCTGCTGTGCTGTCATGTTGGTGTGGGCTCCTAAATCACCTGTCAAAAAGCAAGTTCAAAAGCATAACAAAAATTTCAAATTTTATACTATTACACTTCTTCATTACAAAGTCTGACAGGGAGCTTGTTCCACTTTCAACAGATAAAAAGATGACATTTTTGAAGGTTCTCCTAGATTTTTTTGGCAAGATTTGCTTATCAGGCGAATTTTGAATAATATGAATAATCCTGGTTGGTTTTGATTAAAAAGTTGCTTGCAGTTATATCAGAAATGTACTAATTACCAAGCTGAACAAAATAAACACATTGAAATGCGTAAGTCTTCACTTTGGCAAGAGGATGTTCTCAAACATAATAAGATGAAATAGACATACTAGAGGGTCTGAAACCTATGAAAACACATTCTTCTTAATAGAAAAGCCATTTAGGTTATGAACTAATAACCTAAAGTTTTGGTGGTCCAGCTACACCTAGTGCAAACACTAACTTTATTATTATGTTTTTTCAGGAGAAATGCCCTAATCCTAAATGACTATGCAAGTACCTGGTATTTGTATATCTAGGCTGAACACACACAGTTAAAATCCCATGCGTTATTCCTAGCTAGCTCTTAAAATGGGACTGTCTATTTGCTTCGTGGCATTTTCTTAAATACAGTTAAACAGAGTAGCCTAGACAGCTAGAGCTGCTGTCATGAGTGGAGATCATGAAATTGAGAGCTGTGGCTATTTTGAAAACAATTGTTTCATGAAAAATATATATTTTGAAGGTGGTTTTTTTTTGAAGCATAAATAACCTAGTTAAATAGATATAAAATAAAATAGATGTAAAATAAACTAGACAGATTTTATGAGCAGTCTTCTTAGGACACAGATAAAAGCTAATCTCAGCATTTGAAGTTTTCTGTAAATTTACAGCTTATTTATGCTGCTGTTTGGTATTGTATAGTACCTCTTAAAATTAATATAATGAAACTTATGACCAAGAAGTTTCTGTCGTATTTAAAACTTTATGCAATAATGCTGTACATCAAACTGCCTCTTACCCATGAAGTATAGGATATACATTGACAATAAACGCACTGATGATTTCTAAGATAATTATTATAGGCAAATACTTTTAGACTTAAAAACTTTCCACATGCATATTTAAACTTGTCCTGTGCTAAATGAGACTACTATTCTCATCATTTTTCATGAAGCTACAATAAAAACTACTAAAGAAAAAAATCATGGCAACAGATAAAACACTGCGAAAAAAAATTAAAAAAGATAATAAAACAATCAACACACAAAACCCACCACCACCACCACCAGTATTTGGTTATCCGTCTGTTTAAACATAAATAATTTGTCTAGAATAATGTTGGTTCTAAATTTACTTTTCATATACTTCTGTTTGCCCCTTTCTTTCTTCTGTCAGAATGTGTTAGTGTATATGAACAGACAGGTATTCTTCAGAGATACTGAATTTTGGTTAAGCTACCATTTATATTAATAAAATGCTAATATGTTTTTTATAGTCAGAATCCAGAATAATCGGATTTGCTATGACACAGATGAAATTCTGGCACTCAAACCTTATTTAGGACTGCAGTTCCTGTCTTTTTTTCCCAGCTTCCTAGCCCACCTCACCTTTTACCTCCTGCCCAAGAAAATGATTGAAGATCTTCCTGTGCTTCACACACACAGAATTAGGAAGTATTTTATGGAAATGTCACTTACGACAGGTTGAAAAACAGTGTATTTTCTTACAACCATTTTTCCTATAACAGGTGAGTTTTAGGGAAATAATAAATGGACTTTTAGGAGTCTTTTGCTCTTTCTATGATTGTTAAAGACTGAAGTACCTTTAGAAGGCTTGTTATGACTGTACATTTGGGGAATGAACTAAACTAAGAAACTTTTTAAACAAAAATGTTGAAGTGGTTTTTTTCTGAAGCGCTGTATTACTTTAAGAAAAATAAAATTCAAACATATTCCACTCTGAGGCAATCAGAGTAGTTGCAGCTTTTTAACATAAATCTTGTCAAAAGGAAGTCATGGACAAAATGTCTGTAAATGTAGGTTTGGATTTCAGATATTGGGTACCACCACAATGCACACAATTGAATTTATATTCAGTGAATATACTGCTCATTGTTAAAAGCACAGACAAGCCTTTGTTAATATTGTGACCTTTTGATAGGTTTGGTTACTTTTTTTTTGTTGTTTGTTTGTTTGTTTGGTTGGTTGGTTGGTTTTTTTTGTTTTTGGCTCAATAATCAAAAAATCTTTATTTCCAGTGCTAAAAAGAAACTATTTTATCTTTTTCTAAATTATCTTTCAATTCTGACTTCTGGAATGACCGATTGTTCTAGTTTGAAAACAAACCAGTGGGAGGCACCAAGTCAGAATAACAATTTAATAGGGAAATACTAATAATGATTAAAAAAAGTAAAGGCAGAAAAAAAAACCAGTGGGTTAAACTGACAGAGTCAGGATACAACCTGACACCCTGCTGATCAGGGTGGCAATAGCAGTCCAGTAAGATGGTGACTGCAGTCCTCCTGAAGTGGTGGATGTGGCTCTGTCGAAGCGGTGGTCTGGTCGAAGGGTCTGCTCCTCCTCGGAAGGTCCAGTGGTGGCTATGTAGCTCCTGTCCTCTGGGAAATCCAGTGGAAAGGGGGTATCTGTGATGTCCAGAGTCTCAGATTATATGCAGGATGGACTGCCTGGCTCCTCCCCCTGGGCGGAGCATCCCACAATGGGATGATGAGTCATGAGGCCAGGTGTTGATGGGCTCATTAACAGAAGATAATCCGGGGGGGTAGTTATCTCTGAGTAATGTGGCAAGGCATTGATGGGCCATTAGCACAAAGATAGACTGGGGGGAGGAGGCCTGGAAACACTACCCCACCTGGTTTTAACAACTCATGAGACTGGTAATAGAATATACTGCAACCCAGGACACCGATCTAGGGCAGTTATTTCCAATATGAATAGAACATTAAACTATATATAGTCTTAGTAAAACAGGTTTTTGGGAAGGTAAAAAATAAACAAACCTTCCATGAAAAGATGTAAAATAATGAGATGAATACTGATATGTATGAAAATAATTTTGCAATTCCTTAAAGCAAAATAAAATATGATAAAATAGATTTTGGATAGAAATGTTTCCATTATAGCTAATGGTGGGACTTCCAAAAATATGCAGCGCTGTTATATAGTCAGATACTCATAAAAGTCATGAATCAAAATGGGTGTTTTAATTTTTTTTACATGGTCTGGTATTATAAGCCATTTTCTGTGACACCACTTGGTTACCCATACAGTCAGTGTATGGGTAAGTGCAATTGGCCAGGAAAAATAACTTACAGCTGCTTTGAATTCCTAAGGACTAAAATTTGCCAGAAAATGCTGGATAATATAACTTTCAGTTTCTAAATATGGAAGAGTATCACTTTCATTTTGAAAAGATACATAGATTCATGTACATTGTGAATACATATTCTGAAAGAACTGTCATATTCAAATTATTTGGCCTAAAATATAAAGAAAAGATATGGAAAAACAGGAGAAAGTAGCACAAATACTTGTGACTTTTTATTTTCAAAACCTAGAACCCACCCATAAAATTAAAAAGGAAGGCTGAAGTGCCAGAGAGAATGAATTATTGAAATAAGCAGTAGACACTCTGATTTTATATTGCACAAAGATTAAACTGATACACAGCGGAAAATCACATAAATTTTGGACACAGATGGTACAGAAAAATTGCTAGATGAAATAACATAGTTGGAATCCATGCACATCTTCTTAAATACAAAGAAAACAACAAAAGTAATGATGAAAACTACTCTTCTTCATAGGGATGGTGAAGTAATTAAGGTTCAGATTATGAAATTATTTGAGATACATCTGTTCTTCTGGGGTTTGTGCATGTCAGTTTCAATGACTATTGAATGATTCAGTGATGATTGTTATGCTGACTAAACCTTTCACTCCTTCCAGAAACTTCTTGGATAGTAACTTTGAAAGAAGTAGGTACATACCATGATGAAATACTGTCTTTTGTACAAAGTAGTTAGTTTGTCTCCACATGAGTGGAGAGACGTGTATGTTTAAGCTAAAATTAAGAGTGACTGGCTTTTCAAGAGTTTATGTAGACCAGATGTCATGTTGGAAGAGCTGTTCAATGAACTGCAAATTAATTGCCTTTATCAGAATTCCTTAAGGAAGGATTTGTACCTTTAAAGGGGGCTGTTAATCTTTTCATTTCAGTGAGGAAAATGATAAATTTATAGAGCTTAATTTTTAAGTTAAGAGGTAATTTTTTCACCTTTTTTTACAGTAAAGTGCCACCTATCTCTTCTCTGATGTGTGGATTTAATTGTACATGACACAGATTTAACCTGAGATCTTGGCAATAGAAATTGATCAATTTAATTGGAGAATTTTATTCCTCATCCACACATGAAATTAATAAAGTGGTGCACACTGTTTTCACTAGTGAATCTTTGACCTTTTAACTTATTTTACTTTCCAATACATATTTTTCTCAATGCAGATTTCCATGATAGGAGGCAAAGCCTCAGATGACTTAATGATGATGGCCTAGTTGGAAAGGATAGAATGATCTCAAGCCTATTTCAGTTCATAAAAGAGGCAGCACTACTTATTTAAACAGTCAAAGGCATTATGGTCATCAAGATATTTATATGGAAGAATAACCCAATGTAGTTTCAGTATGATTGCCCAGTCAAAATGCAGTATGGTAAAATACTTCAGATGCACTCAAAAATAAAAACTTGGATGTTTAACGCACTGCTCATTTGAGCAATGATATTTCTATAAAATTAATTAAAAAGCCTAGCAAATTATGGATTTCTGGGTTTGGCTAACTACTCAGAAGTTGCTACTCATTTATCCCACCAACAATCATAATTGTAGGCAGTTATATGGGAGTACTTCTAACACATTACATGGATAAAGGTTAGTTTAGAAGGGACCGTTAGCTGCGAGGTTGCTCACTTTTTCCTTACATGAATGTCATGCTAAGTGGGAGCTTCAGACGAAGTTTGGTGGAGAAGCCATCCCGTTGAGTTGCAAGGTGCAGAAAGGGCCCTTTTGCTTTCTAATCTCCTTAGAGAGCCTTGTTGTATCTGGGTCCAGTCTCAGATCCAGTTTTAATCAATGGTTTCTGTCTAAAGGATCATATGGGAGTAACTGAGCCTTTATACAACTTTGTCCTGCAGGATTAAGGATGGCAAACCAAATAAATTGATTATGATAATGAATTGACTAAAATACCTTAATCAGAATTGTTTACTTATCAGTATAGGCAGCTATAACTGCTATTTTTGAAGCAATATTGAAGCAATTATATTAAAGCTTGCAAAACCAATTATTAAGTAGAGATTGTGTTTACTCATCCATACCAATTACTGTGCGTAAATTTGTTTCATTCAGCCTTGAGGAGTAACTTTGAGGGGTGTCCCCACTCAAAGAAGGAAGGGAGGAATCTCCACATGTGCTCCAAAAAGAGCACTCCTCCTTTAGAAGAGTGATATTGGGCTTCTATGGAATAAAGTGGGTGACCATCCATCAGGTGTCTTCAGGTTGGCAGCTTTAGACAAGTCATTGATACTATCACTCGTTGGTTCCTTTGTCAGGAACTTTATCAGGTACATTGTTCATACTCAGGATTTTAACTGTAGGCTTAATGAGTCTGGCTGTTTTCAACACCACCAGCAGGGTGGCCCCCCCTTATCCGTTCACCACTGATAGCTTTGCAAACAGAGCATTAATCGAGCTATTTTATGCTGACCCTAGGCAGAATATGTTGCTATAATGTGCTTTAGGGTTTCCATTTATTTATTTATTTTATTTAGTTTATTTGTTTGCTGAATATTTTTTTCTCCTTGTTCAGTTGTTGATATCGTATTAGATATAAAGGAACGATTAAGAAAACCAACTGGATCTCTTTCAAGGAAGCAAGCACAGTTTTTCAAAGGTCCTTTAGCCTCATTAGAAATGAGTCAACTCTAGTAAGGCTACTTAAAATTCAGTTTTCAAAGAAGGAGTTTAGGGTTGTTCTTCAAACTCAGCTTTCCTTAATGAAAATATGCATTAATTCAAATGTTAATTCTTGAATAATCTGTCTCTACCCTTTTTTAAAGTGCTTTCCGACTTCTGCATTACCTTTCAGTCACTGTCCAATGCCACCTTTTTCTCTAGATTCTGTATTTGTGTTAAATATTTGTAGTTCAAAATAACTTTTTAATTTAACCTCAAAAATTATGAAAAAAATAAGTAAGGGATTTGAAGAGTAGTTTCCTGTAAGCTTTCCCATGTGGCTGACATAGATTAATCTCACAGTTAGTCGGTTTTAGGAATTCAGGTTGATGTAACAGTTTTTGTGATTAAAATAACACATATTTCTGTGTTATTGTTAAATGCTTGTTTTTCTTAACAAAGCCTAATTTATGTTAATTAATTGTATTTTGAATTTTAGTTCTTTTGAATAATGTGAGTAGTCTGATTATTAGTTTCATTTTTCTGTGTTCTAGTTCTCAAATGTGTGATTTTGAATTTCTTGTGTGCCACTCCCTGCCATTAGGAATCGTGGTCTGAGTGTGTATGAAAGATTCTAGGTAGGGTAGGAATGTTAAATGGTGTGGTGGCATTCACTCTAAAGAAAAAAAAAAAAAAAATTACTCCCCAGTTATTTTTTACATAGCTTGTTATTTCTGAGTAGAAATTTGGAATTTAACTAGATTTTAATGCAATTAGGTAACCTTTACATAAAAACCAACACATAAAAGATTGTAAAGCTGGTTTTGCATTTGTAAGATGCTTTATGTGTATGAACATTAGTCACATGGCTGGATGGAGGATCACAGCCTACAACTGCAAAAATAACCCTACTTTACACAAAACTAAAATCACACCCTAGTTACTATGTTGTAATACATTCTTTTAAGAAAGGGGGGTGAAACAATTATTGGAAGTTTGTAAAAACTTCTGGTTTTAACAGATCTCTCTGAAGAGATGATGAGAAAGTTGAAATGATACTAAAGCTAACCTATGCAATAGTGTTATCATGCCCCAGCAGATGCCTTTCCTAGAGAATTAACTGAATAAACTAAATATAATTTACCTTCATTTACTATATTAAATGAAATTTGCTATGCAGATCACAAAAATCAAACTGCTAGCTTAGTACTGGGAAAAAAATATTCTGCACAGCAGGAGGGACTCATGTATAAAAATGAGGGGCAGTTGAGATGTCCCATTTATATCAAAAGCTGACATACACAGACAACTTAAAACACTCTTCCGTTCCAATTCTGGTGCGTGAGGTTGTATGGTGTACGCGCTATGCCTAATATAAAAAACGTACTACTGTTGAATCAACTGAGTCGTGCACAAATTACTCAAGAACCTCAGGGAATGAAAAGCAGAATAAATATAATGGGTGTATTTGACACAAACGCTGGCTTCACAAGCAGCAGATTCACTAGTTACTAGATTATGGATATGGCTTTTGTGATACTCATATATGACATTACTATCAAAATAGTATTTTCAATATGAGTAAAACCAGACATCTGGTTCACCTAGGTCTTCTAGTTAGATTTGAAATACAGCATAACCTAAGGATCATGCACATGTAGACACCAAGTCAACAAAGGTACACAGTTACACCAGTTAGAAGGAGTATCAGAATTTTGCACATTTGCAAATTTCTTAATGGGAATAAAATTAGGTATTACAGCAAACACTAAAATCCTCATAAGAGAGTCCTCACATAAAGGAAAATAAAACTGTCTTAGGAATATTTTTTTGAAGTCTGTCATGTTTGGAATGCTTCTGAACCTTGTAAGCTGAAGGCTGCTGTTTCTCTCTCTCATAAAAAGGGCACAGCTTCTCCTGGTTTGATTTTCCAGAAATTATTTTAATTTCATTCTTAAAGAGATTATGAATAGTTGGTTTATGGAATCTGTATCAGTGAAATGCCATCTCATCACTGATTTGAGAAATTACTGTTTCTGATCTGATGAAGAAAGAAGCATGCCTTTTGCCTTTTCTCACATACTCATTTGATAGGACAAAAGGAACTGTTTGAACCCTTGTAGCTGTCAACATGAATGTTATTTCAAGCACTGGATAAATTATGTGAAATTTCTTGCTCTAAGTCGGAAGGAAATATTAAGAAGCTAAGCACTGCCTGGAAGTGTATAGAAAGGTATTTATGTGTAAATGTGTAGCTGGATATGCCATAATTTCATTGCTGCTCATGCCTTAGTCTCATGACTTTTCTCACAGACAGTCAAAGTTTACAGCTGTTCGCCCTTTTATCTTACAGGATAGGCTTTGTCATGAGAAAGCCTATCCTGATCTCTAGAGAGATCAAATGAGGATCAAGTACTTATCTGGACATAATTGCTATCTTGTACTGTAACGAAGCACACCAAACGTGTTCCT
Organism: Struthidea cinerea; assembly: GCA_013397865.1. Lineage (NCBI taxonomy): Eukaryota > Metazoa > Chordata > Aves > Passeriformes > Corcoracidae > Struthidea > Struthidea cinerea. Next base: position 111,253 of record VZTI01002256.1, on the reverse strand, counting down.
AACTTGGAAACAAAACCCCACTTCAGACATAGACAACTGGATACGGTTTTTACAAACTGTAAAACGTTGCATTGGACAGTGCCAGAAGAATGATATTCATCACTGCAATTGCATATTTCATGAAAAAAAAAAAAAAAAAAGTCACATTTCAAAGGGTATAAACTTTAAAAAAATGGAAACACTATTAGCGACTGCAATTAGCCTTTGAGAAAGAGCAATGCTTCTCAGAACAAAAGAAGCCACAGAAAATGCTTTTGTTTATATGTTTATTGAAAAACTCAACCCTCTCTGAAATCTCTAATCTCTACCTCTTCTGACTCTGCGAGTTCCTAAACTGACACTTTTGTGATTTCAGTTAATGTCATGGCCCATATACCAGGTTTATATCCCAATTACCCAAGGAGAAAGGACAGAACTTCTTGAATAATGAATGAATCTTTTCAATTCCTTATATTTCTATACCTTTAAATTAATCCACTTGGTATGTACCTGTTAGTCTATATGTGATTTTGTGTTTCTCTATTTACTCTTAAGGTAGAAAAAATTTCCAAATGTGCTCTGCAAATAGGCCAGTTAGTTATTTCTCATCAACAAGTAACTCCATTAACTCTTACTTGTTCTTTTTCTAACCTATCTTCTTCTCATGTATAGGTAAAAGAAAACCTTTTTTTTTTTTTTTTTTGTTTTTTTGTAATCTGAGGTTCGTGCAAGCTTGATTGCTTGCCATTCACCAGAGAGAGAACTTTTCTTACATGGTAATGTTTATTGATACACTTAAATGTTTGTCTGAAGAAACCTGCTCAAATGGATTTCTTGTGACTTGTAATTGATAGGAGTTAAGAACATTTTGAATTACTGAAGCAAATGTTGGAGATAAACTGTAGTGGGTTAAAACACATGTTTAAGTAATTTCTTGAAATAAGCCATGGGAAATGGGGTTCATAAGTGACCCCTTAGTAACAGGATCAATTATTTGAAATTACAATTTAAAATAGGACTAATGAGTTGATTGTAAAAGCTCTTCCTAGAATCATTATAATCAAAGGGAGAAAAAAGAGGCAAGGGGAAGTAGCCATGATAATTAAATGTCAATGTTATGCCCTGAGAAGACACTTACTGAGTTCATCCTCTGGCATTCATTGCTTTTGTCTGTCAGAGGCCTCCCAATTTCTGTACTAATTCTTACCAATACAGAGATGTGCAATTTTGATTCAATTATTTTTTCCAATCATGCAATATAGCAATGGATCACATAATAAAAGGCCTCTTTTGAAAGGCATGAAGCCAATTAGGTAGTTGGATCACATAACCTGGGATGATCCAAGGAAGAAAAGGTGAAATATTAGGGTATCTATTTATAGCCAACTTTTTTTCCATAAACAAGAGAAGTTACTTCACCTTTCTGCATTTTGTTTTTCTCTTTAGGATCCCATAAGTATTTAATTTCTATTGCATTTTTGAGGGCAGGAACAGCATTCTAGGTCAAGTTCATACTCTGTGAAACACAGCAAGATTTGTCCTAGGTGTGTTCAACACATGCATAAAAGCAATAAAAAAATCTGTCCCAGACTGAGCTAAGTATAAGAAGATTCAGTGTTTGAATATTCAGTCCCAGAATATCTATACCTGATGTAGGTAGAGTGTGCACGTGTCCCTCAATTTGTTGTAAAATTTATTTGCTGCAATAGTGATAGAATCTGATGAATTAGTCTTTGTGTTGGTTTGTGTTTTAACATTGCCAGATTATTCACCCTGGTTTATCATTGTGTGTGTCAGGGGTACATGGAGGTTGCTGTCTGTCCGCCTGAGATGTCTTCAGGTTTTTAGTATTGCATATGTTTGCTCTTGAGGTTAAAAATCAGCATTGCACATGTCGTGATTGCCCAGGTGTTGCCTTTATATGAATCTCAGATTGGCATGTTTTTGGGTTTTTTAACACTTCCTGGTTTATAGTCTCATATGATCATAACTATCACTGGAACTTTAAATGAAAATTGGCCTGTGCCAGAGTGCAATATATTGATTGAATAAAAGTAAGTAATTATCATATATCAATTTAATGAATGCTAGACATTAGTTGTAATTTCGCATAGCTCTTAAGTCACTCAAGGGTATACAACGATATTACATTTATTAACACACTGATATTGTCAGCTTGAAAGCTACTCTGGATCTGTCACTGTACTCACTTCTGCCCCACTAGGTCCTCTCTATATCCAGTTTCTTCTATAAAGGGACTGTTGATACTGCTTTGCTTTCCATGATTAACCTGAGAATTTAATTATTTAGAAAACTTGCTTAATTACTGTTACTTCCTTGCCTTCTCCATTCATTATGATAAACTACGATATAGCCTGCATTTATAGTCATGAGGAGACTGAAGATGTGACAAATTTTAATGATTTATACTGATGTGTGTCTTAATTAGATCAAATCAACCTTTGGAATATTTAAGTGAAGGAGAAAAGAATACCTATGCTCAAAGTTCTACATCCCTTCTCTCCATACAACACTTCACTGAACTGATACACGGCACTGTTGCCTTTTTCCCAACCTGGCAATGAAACTTGAAATAATTTTAGTAAGGAGGTAGTATAAAAGTGATCTTTATTTGGAGGCCTCTAGGGGTAATTATCGAGAATGTCCACAGAAGTCCACCCCCCACAGGGGTGCGTACAGTTTTATAAGTTTGGTAAATTAGCATAATTGACAAAAAGGCACAGATTAGGAGCACAAGTGGTGATGCAATTCCCCCCTGGGTCAAGCCCCTTCTAAGTCTTCTCCCTCTTCAGATGGGACTGTACTTGGTTGATGAAAATGTGTCTGAAGAGCTGTTTTTTGGCCTTGGTAGCCAGGGAGAACCAAGATAGGATAGGGGCTTTGGAATATGTTTTGTCTTTCTGCCTAGGGAAAGGGCATGGAAAACTACTGGGAAAACTAGCCACTAATACATTAGGTTACAAATATGTGTGTAAAGAATACAGGGAATATATAAAAGAAAAAATGGTAAAAACCAAAATGGCATCAGCACCATCAAAGGTTAATCATGACTATAAAGTTGGTGAGAATTTTAGGTGCAAGTTTAAGTGTAAGTAATATATGTGGGATTGAAGAAAAAGACCTTTGATAAAACAATGCATTTATATGAAGGTAACTGGTGGGCTTACTAAAACTAGATCTGTAGTTTATTTCTGGAGGAGGGGAAAGAAGAAAGCAAGCAAATACCCAATACAATAGTAGCTCATTAAAAGCCATCATAGAGGCTTGAAGCAGGGATTCTTTAAGGTCCAGCTGTATTTTCCTCCATGTGATTCCTCCATTGGTCAGGATGCAGCTTTCTGACCACCAGCTGTTCTGGGCTGGGTACATGAAGGGGATCTTCTTGAGCCCGCTGACTTGTCCTTAAGGAGAGAAGTGATAGCACTGAATGATGTCTAGACTGATGTGTAATTCTGTAGTGTGCTTGACCATCAAGATTGGACACCTTGGTTGGAGTATAAGGTAGCTTCTTTTTGGGTTATGTGCTCACATAATCCTCCTATGAAAACCACTGTGGGCAAGGACAAGGAGACAATCATGTGTGCCTGTTTTACTACAGCCTGGAGCCCAGACGCAGATACCATCCATGTGTATAGAGGCCTGGGAAAATGGAAACTGTGCTGGGTTTAATGCTTGGGGCTTCGTTTAAATGAAGCAGCACTAAGGTTTCGGAGTCTGGGTAGAATTTGCAAGGGATGCAGTTATGACTAAGACGATTATTATTTTACTATAACTTACATTTTTAAAAGAAAGAAGCTGAAGTAGCTTTTGACCAAGAAAAACACAATTCAGCTATTTCATAGCAAACTTATGACAAAATATGCATCAGCCAAGGAGTTGACGAAGAGCTAGAGGCTTACTCAAAAGCAGAAATGGCATGATGGTATCAACAAAGTTTGTGGTAAGGGTGAAGGAAATGCAGGCTGCAGATTGCTCATGTGATAGCAGTGACAGCCGTTGTAGTAACATCTGGAGTACAGTGTGCTGCTCCTGATTGTGGTGCCACTATGTTGATTATGTCTTCATGGATTTTTGTCACTCCTTAACTTTATCTTCTAGACAGAAAGATTCCATTCTTACTGTCTTTACCTAAAAAGACAGGTACCTAAAAAATATTTATCTAAAAAAAATGTGTTGAGTGTGCTCTGCATATGCTGTTTTCTCTCTCCAAAACAAACTTTGAGAATTCTACCATGCCTACAGTGAGAGGAAAAGAAAAAATGGTGTTAGGCTGAGACAGGGGAGATTCAGATTAGATATGAGAAAAGTTTTTTCACTGTCAGGGTGGTCAGGCATTTGAATTGGTTGCCCAGGGGTGGCGGGGAGTGACCATCCCTGGAGGTGTTTAAGAGGCTTCTGGATCTGGTGCTGGGTGATGATGATTGAGTGATTTACGGGTTACAGTGGCAGTGCTGGGTGTGTGGTTGGACTGGATAATCTTAAAGATCTCTTCCAAACTTGATGATACTTTGATTCTGTGATTCTTTAATTATGTCTCTGCGATCAGAGCTTTTTCTTTTTTTTAACTCCCAAATATGCTAATATTCACATATCCTGTTCAGTCAATGTAGAAAACATTTCATATATCCGTGGTAGTTTTCTATTCTCATTTGGCCAGAAACTGAGCAAGGTGAAAAAAGCATCCATCAGGCCATAAGATACATTATCCCCTTCTAAAATATGATTTAGGCTATCTATCAACTCCTATATAAACCTTGCTAGAGAGTTTTAGTATGAAAACCTTGAGCTTTACGATACAGCATTTATCACATTTTCAAAGTTAGCTCTCTGAAAATACTGGTGTATTGTTTTAGTCTATCACCTCTTCTCTTTCTCTTTTCTTGTTCTGGGTTTTTAATGAACTCTAGTGATATTCAAGCTTCAAGAGATATTTCATGGTAGTCCAACAGAAGATCCCCATTTATTCTGAAGTAGTTTGTTGAAAGTATTTGTTTGCTTGAAAATATTCTTTTCCTTGTATGTACACCCCTGCACAATATTAAATATATTCCATTAAATAATTCTCCGTAAGTGGTGGAACTTCACTAGAAGCATTTCATTTTGGTCAAGGAAAAAAGAGGAATTTATATTTTGCCAACACCACACTAAAACAAACAAGATAAATATTAGTCAAGGAGATGCAGTTCAATTTTACTTAATTTAGTAATAAGATCTTCAGCTCTTTTTATCACAACTATATGAGGAATAAGCTGTAGTTGGTTTTGCAGCTGTCATATTAACTGTGAGAGACCTAAGCAACAAAACAACAACAAAGACAACCAAACAACAACAATAATTCAAATATCACATTTTCATTATTATTTTGGTGTAAATTTCTTAAATTAACAGAGAGCATGTGAAACACTTCAAAATGTGCACCTGGCGTACACAAATACACACAAAGGTTGTTAGACGGTTTTTTTGCACATGTTAGGTAAACAAGTAATGATTTACTATAGCCACTAGAAAGCAGAGCTCATTTGGCTCCCTTTTGCTGGGGGCAGGTTTAAAAAACTCCTTGATTGAAATTTACTTTTCTCCTTCACAGATATTCACATTACCAACACATTGTATTACAGAAGCCTTTGGTGAAATTAAATACACTAGTGTTTTCTGGATTTGAAAGAGATACAATCATGACTGATGGAAATATTGCCCAATAGATTTCATAACACAAGGATCAAATTAAGTTATTAAGTAATTTGGTTAGGCAGCATGTTTAGAGCTCCTTAAATACATCAGATTTTTTATAATGAATAATTAATTTTTGGAACACACACTGCCACAGGACACTCTGGAAGCCTAAAGTTTAATTCAATTCAAAATTAGGTTAAATATTCTCATGGAATGAAAATCTGCCAGAGTCCAGGAAGTGCGAGAATATGAATGAATACCTAGACACATGTTTTCAGAATCTGAGAACATACCTTATGGAAACATGACTGTTCTCTCTCAGCTACTGTCAAGATCTTGGTGTTTGTGCTGGAAATCTTTGTTAGTATCAAAAATTGCCTTTTTTTTCCTCCATAATGGAAAAGACATAGCCCATATTCTCTCATGTAGGTACTTTCTATACAACTCCATAATGGCCATAATTTTGTATTTCTCATGTAAAACACTATTAGATTTTTCATTCTCCTTTCTAAATTCTCAAGATCCAGATTACTGTTTATAGTATACTTTCTAGCCAATTGCTTCTTCTACTTTCTTTTACCTATTGAAATTTTACAGGGGAAAATTATAATTTGTAATATCTTTATTTTTTTAAATGACAGATTTATTTTAGATTACAGCGGGGATTGGTTTGTCTTTTTTAGATGGAAAGAATTACTTTTAAAATAAAGTTAAAATTAAAGAAGAATAAAATGTCAGAGGATTTTTTCATGTCTAGCACCTGTACTAAGCAGATAACCTTGATGGTCCCCCCAAATCTCCTTGACAGTTTCTGTCCCACCACATGCCAAACCAGAAAATGTCAGAAAGGAGAGACCTTCAAGGAAGCCAGTATCAGTGACCCAGAGACTTAATCACGTTGTTGAAGGTATCCACCAAACATCCATGACCAGGTGGTTGTTAATGCGCTCCCCCCATGGTGCCGTCTGTCTCACTGTCCTTTTCTGACCCTGAGCTCCAGCTCTCACATCCAGTCTCCTGCCCCATGGAGAAGCCCTTGACAGTTAAGCTGCTCCATCACACTAAGAACCACTCCATCCTCCCCTTCCTCCCTCCCCACTTATACTGAAGAGCTTTTACACAGCTACTGCTCTCCCTAGTTTTGCAAGCTGTCTCACCATGTCTCAATTTTTGCAACAGCTCCCCTGTCTCTATCTTCTGAGGGCCTTGCCTGAATTTTATTCAGGAAACAAGCACGGATTTCTTGGACACATTTCAGCCTTTTTTTTTTTTTTTTTTT